>LPNX011200480.1:127975-227659 GCA_001517045.1 Pseudotsuga menziesii
TTACAGAGTTGCCCACCATTTTAACCCCTTACACCTGCCTAGAGCATTTTTACACCTAAGCTTCACTTTTTTTTTTAGGAAACTGATTCTTATTTTATTTACACAGGTTGTGAAACTAAGGAAGAAAGACAACTTTTTCTTGCAATAAGAAATGTTTTTTTGGAGATATTATCATATATTTAGTAGTGTGCAAGTATTTAAGAGCTTTGTTGTGCAAAAGTTCAATCCAGTAAATGCCCTTAAATTGACTAGAGAATTTAGCATAGACCCAATTGTGTAACCACTTTGCTTCTTTTCCAGAACATAAATGGTAACAAATTGCCCAAAAAACATTTGAGGCATTTCCTCTCAGGAAAATGCAGACAGGCGCCCCTCCTGACAGGAAAACGAAAACATAGAAAAGAAAAAAAAACAATATGGATGAGACCACATGTATGATGTGAGGTGTTTGCAAGCAAACAAGCCCTAAAACAGGGGGAAAAAGCCTAGAAAATCCCCACAAAACATGAACATTACAGATTCTATTTCTTGAAGGAATCAGTTTTCACTCTTTCTTTCCACAATTTTAGTTGTGAGCAGATCAAAGACTGCAGTTTCTCTGGAGTGTTTGGGAAGTATATTTGCAGCTGCAGAGTAAATTAACTTTATAAAGATACAGAGTGCATTTTTTCATGTGGAGAGTGTTTTTGCAGATTGATAGTGTGTTTTGCAGCACTCTTTTCTGGTTTGTTTTCTCAGTCACTGGCATCTTGATTCTTCACGTATGTCCATGAAAGCAATCTCAAACCTCATCATAACATTGGTAGTGGTAGTGATTACCCTCATTGAGGGTGTGTCAAAGTATTGCAAACATGGCAGGAGGGGGTATAGTAAGGAATAAGTTGTGCCTTTTGTTTAACAAACTCTTCAAGAGGTCCTACACCCAAGTGAGAACACGTTTTTTGCATGAATTGAATCTTGTATTTGATGGATAAATAGATAAACAATAGGCATGTGGAACAGTTGTCTTCACTTATCTTAGAAAAAAGCAAGCAGCAGAAGGGCAGGCTAACAGATGTACAAAGCACCAAAACCCTCATCCCTGAGCATGTTCTTTTCCACGTCATAGCCTGAACCTTGACCCAACTGAATGCGCACCTGCAACAATTGGCCCAACTCGGGTCAGCCTTTATATCCCAAAACAAAATGACGTTGCAACTTAGTGATTCATCAGATTATGTCCCATTTCAGTTATTTGGGCCTTAAACAAGCCTAAGGATGTAATAATACAAAACAAGAAGATGATTTTTTTCAATGGACGCGCATAAAATTATGTACCCATATTATATTGATCTGGATATGAGAAATTCCAAAAATACAAAAGTGAATCTTGGGGTGAAGGTTCGATCTCCTCCCCCAACGGATTTGAAAATAAGCGAGAAAAAAAAATACCAAAAATCTGAGCATAACAGGAAGACATAAAGCAAACACCTTGATCATGTCCACGGGCTGAATGACACACGTCGCGAGCATACCAGAGGCTCCTCCATTGACAAATGGCTTCACTGTATTCCACACATTGCCTGTCTTGGGATTCTCCCCTGCCATCTCTCTGAAGGACTTGAGAACCCGACCGATCTGATATTTCTCTCCTTCCTCTTCCTGAGACCTAATGGTGAGAAAAAACCCACGAGAGGTGTCTGTCTGCACCCTCCTCAGCAAGAAAGAAGAAGGATAGGCAGAGCTCTGACCTGCGGTGTGCTGCAAAGCCCCTCTTCAATCTAAATCATGTCGAAGTATAGGGCTTCATACTTTTAGTTAAAATCAGAGCTTTTCCTTAAAGAAAAAAACTAAGCGTCGGATATGCGAAGGTTAGTTAAAATCAGATCTTTTCCTTAAAGAAAAAATCGCTATGCTTTGATAAAAAGTATTGTGCTTGGATGTAAAGTATTTATCCTAAGCGTCGGATATGCGACGGTTATGGGAATATCCTTCGCTTAACCGACAGTTATGAGAATATCCGTCGCTTAAGCGACGCTGGTGGTTACATTTACAAAAAAAAAATTTAACTTTGTGATTTTTGGTAGGTTTAAAAAGAGAAATCCACGCGCCGTCGGAAGTAACCGTCGGATTTTGGATCGAAATGTAGTAGTGCCTCCCCAAGGCCTCTATTTATACTTTGGGAAATAGAGCAGTTTCGAAGGTTGAGGAGGTTGAGACAGTTGAGATGGTTAATGGTTAGGGCTCAAATAATATGCATTAGTTGTGTTTTATATTTTTTAATGTCAAATGGATGTGTACGCGACTATTGATATAGGCAACCCGTGTATGACACGCGAGTTGCTTTAAAGGAAACCCACATACAGATCTATACGCAGGTTGCATTGAGAATAGTCGTGTATAGTACGTGGGTTTTCAACAAACATAGTCGCTTATGTACATGATTTTCAATGGAGATAGTCGAGTATGTCAATAAACACATAGAAAAATAAAATGGCAAGCTGGTTGGAGGGTAAATGCATCTCATGTCATGCCCATCTATAGTGTTTGGGAAAACTTCAATCCTATTGTGTCCTTTTGTGTACCAAGATATGGAGAGTCAGCACTCTAATGGAGAAGAGCCATTTGGGTTGATAACAGATGCCCCCTAATGTGTGAGGTCAGAGGGAAGCGATGGCCGAAATACATTATCATCATTATCATTGGAGAACTCAGAAATCCAATGGAGCAGAGGTAGTACCGACTTTTCTGAGTTCTCCAAGGACTCAGAAAGTTGGCACTCGGACGGAGAAGTGCCATTTGGGTTGATAACAGTAATGCATGATCATCATGTTGTTAGGGCCAATCAGATGCAATTAGGGTCTATCAAATGTTGTTGGGGACACTCAAATGCCAAAACTGCCATGATTATGATCATTTAGGTGCCACTATGATAAATCAAGATCCAAAAGTACTATCACATGAATCATGATCATTGACATTAACATTTATATATTTGACATTATGTCAGACATTTTCCGAACACAATTCCTTGCTCTAAACCTAGTGCAATTCCTTTGCAGATCCTTTCAAAATTCCTGGCATTATTCCAGGCGCTATACCTTGCGCTATGATGGATGGTTTTTAGAAGCAATTCCTAGATCTATACTTGGTGCTATGTTGGATGTTTTTCCTTCCAAAATTCATGGCACAAATCCTGTAACTAACCATGGATTAATATATGGTGTTCTGATATTCAAGATGTTCTTTTGGAGGCTATTTTAGGTGTTATATGGGATTATTTTTTGGACACTAATTGGGATGTTAATTGGGATGATAATTGTGATGCTAATTGGGACGTTAATTGGGATTCTAATCAGTTTCCAAAATAGTGCCAACTTTTAAAAAGAGACACTAATTGGGATGATAATTGGGACTCTAACTGGGATGCTAATTGGGACGACAATTGGGATGCTAATTGGGGTACTAATTAGTGTCCAAAATAATGCCAACTATTAAATAGGGACACAAATAATTCCATTAAAAATTCCATCCCATGGAAAAGCGTCCACTTATTCCAAAAAATGATGAAAAATACACTAAAAGTGATAGTGGACGCTAAAAAGGAAGCTAAAAGAGATGCTAATCACAGGGTTTTGTTGTAGTGTCTTTAATGGTTTGTCTTGCCTTGTTGGTTATTTTTTCATCATACAACAAAGTTTCTCCTCATTGATATGAATATCCTCACATGCAGATAAAATTCACACATACATATCTAATATTGATTTCACCATACTCTAAGAAATCTCAAACACTTACTAGAGACAATGTCAAATTCAACATTAACTTAAACTTTGTCTATTACAAAATTATATAGGATCCCCTATAACATAGACAGGTTTCACTCTAATTAGAATAGATCACTCCATCACTACCACTCCAACATACAGTATGCAATGTGACCACTAGCCTTCCTTCACTCATAGTCAATCCACATGACTATATAAAGGCTAAGCATCCAAGTCGTAATACACATTCAATACACATGACTAATAAGAGATACAATTGGTCCATTCTTTACCAAACATTGATCAATGTTACACATGATCATTCTAGGAGAATGATATGCAAAATGTTCCATCAATGTTGGAACCATGGAGAAACATCAACAAAAACACTATTATTGATCCCTCTACTTTGGATACCATTGTGATCCTACCATTTATGGCTAGCCTGAACCTCCCAAATATGGAAAGTATAACCAATGAATCAATTTAACATGACCCTACATGGCCTCCAATTCCATCCAAAAAACCGTGGGACATACCCTAAGTTCAAGGGGAATGTAGGAGAGGATACCAAAAATCACATGATGTCATTTTATTTATGGTTCTCCAAAAACAACTTCATCAATGACTCCATTCACGTGCATGTATTTTAGAGAATCTTGACGAGTGTTGTAGCTAAGTGGTACATTAAGAAACCTCACAAGGCACATCTCAACTTTGTGTTTGTATATACCACATTTTTGTATTTTTTCCAAGTTCCCATTCATTATGATGAAAGAGTCAATATAGTTCATCGTACTGATAGAACTCCTCCATGGATATCATAGACCACATTTATGAGTGGCGTTGATTCTAAAGTTTGTGCAAGATCAATATTAATGAGAGGATATTTTCATATTGGTTCCTAAAGTGCCTTCTCCCCGTAATAGCTAAGGACATATCCGATAAAGACATGCAAACCAATAAAGAAGGAATCCTTAAGGATCAATACTATAGTCTCATATATACGTAGTCCAACTAACTTTACACAATCATCCTTTATGCCCATAGAGGAAATTCCTCTTAAGAAGACCTTTTGGGTACATTCCATTCAATAGATGACATTATTGGTGTCATTGCTTCCCTCCCTAATGCACACATGCATTACTCTCCCCTTTGATTGATTATGCATATAGTAGCCCCTCTAATTCAAGAATAATTAGGGTCCACCCTAACTTCATACTATGATCTTGATTCCTCTTGCTCTACCTCACAGTCAGGATCGAGTACCTCTTATTTACTTCATCCTATGGCCCTACTACTCATGGGACCTCGTGTAGTGGCACCTTGTGTGACATTGTATCTATGGGTTACATGGTCCCCTAAGCATTAACCTATATTACCCTTTTCATGCCCCACTTTCATTTTCTTCAATACAATTGCACCCTTCCCCTCCCCCTTTTTTGCATGGGAAGGTCTATTCTCAGCCAAACATGCATACCCAATATGCACCTAATAAAAAACAAGTATAACCAAAAAGAAAAAAATAAGGGGAAGAACAAAGGAAACAACCAATTCTAAGGAGGTGGAATTCAAACCCCCTAAACGTCCCGGCAACACTGGAACTAATCAAAACCCTATAGATTAGGATATGAATAATCCTCCTAAGTAGGAAAAAAAGTCCTAGTTATGGGATAACCATCTATGTTCCTTTTATTGTGCCTATGTATATTATACCCATTATTGTCCCCATTTGTACAAAGCTCGCTAGCTATGGAATGAGGCTAATCAATGTGAAGCAACTACTTATCCTGAACGGGTAGTCACAACGCAACATGTGGAATATTATCTTCTATTAGCATCATTCTTCTTCCAACCTCATGAATCCGGGGTTTGACACCTCCTCATGTTATCATCGAATGTAAAACTTAAAAATCGACATAACTACTATGGTTCAGTAACTAAAACCTCCACAACTAAAAAAGGAAAGGACTCCACCCAAATCAATGAATCATTCCACCTTCCTTGAAAGACGAATGTCTAACTACCAATGTACCTAAATTCCCTTATGTTACATAAAAAATAACCCTGATTCTTGTGTTTCTCCTATCTATATCATTGTGGAAGACTTGGACTAGTATCCTAATTCCATGCCTACATTAAAGGTTTTTTGGGACTTCCTTGCATAGCGTAAAATGTTGTTGTTCTCTTTAGGTGTGATTGAACCACTTGATTCTTAACTAATGAGTTATTATATTGATCATGTAGAATGTCATATGCATTTTTCAGTTGGATTTTAGGTCCATGTAACTGTCAAAAACCTAGTCATTAATCAGCGTATCATCGATAATGGGATTCCACGTGTCTTATGTCCACTCATGTATGGAAGAAACTTGGATCCCCTCAACTTGTACCACCTCTCATTAAATGATGTGCTTACGATGGTCACATTGCTCAACTGTAGGGTCTTCTCTAGAATTTTCCTGTTGATTTAGCTCAGAAAACAATACTAATTGACATTGATATTGTTAACATCCAATTAGATTACAATATCTTCCTAGGTCATAGATACATGTATGATATGAAATAGGTCTCCTTTCCTATATTGAAGCTTACAAAGTTCCCACATGAAGGGATGATTGTAAAATTAGATAATGAAATGTCCCCATTTTTATAGCTCCATGGTGAAACCTAACCCACTCAACTCCATGGGTCCTATTGAAGAAAAATTAAATACAATAATAAGGAGTTACATTATTGGAAAAAAATACCTTATGTAATTAAATTATTGCATTAATTTAGAAGTGATGAAGATCATAGTTTGATTAACTAATTATTAATATTTTTTAGGAGTTGTAAATGCATAGGAGATAAGGTGGGCATCAATAGTTTGATTAATGAAATAGTTGACTTGAAAAGGGGTTTAAATGGATTATTCCCAAAATAACTTTCTCCTTTATCCTTTTTCAAGTCAATTATTTCATTAGATTACTTTTGAACCAATTTAACGACACTTCCTAGATTAATGGGATTTTAATTAGTAGGTTTAGTCAATAATAGTGGTTTCTTGCATGAGGTAGCCTTAGGATTTTCTTCCATTGAGTTTTTAAATACTTGGCATATCAAGTTCAATTATTTGCCTCTCCAAGGTTTTCTTCCAATGTGGCTTTACAATACCTCTTAACAAACACGACCAAGTATGTGTGTAGAGACATGTAGCAACAATGAAGTTATGTAAAACTGTAGTGAACTATTGATTGAAATCCTTAACACTTTCGTTATCCATTTGTAAAGACAACACTTCCCTCATTAAGGAGGCTAAGGTTCTTTCTTCACAAAATTTGCTCAAGAAATCCTTTCCAAAATCATCCCAATTGGTTAGTGATCGAGATGGGAGGATGAAATACCATGTGGAAGATTTACTCTCAAAAGTATAGGGGAACAATTGAAAAAACACATATTCATGATCCACATTCAGGAGGTTCAGGGATAGGTAAATTATTTTCAAATTATCATTAACAATTATCCCTTTGTCTAGGACAAATTTAGCCAAATATGTTGAAGGTGCTCGGGTAGGTTATGAATTTGTCTAGCCAAGTTCAATGCACCTTGATATCTCCATGATGGTGGTTCACTCACATTGTGGGCATATTATTTATATGTGGAGGATATCTGGTAGGAGAACGAGTATGATGAGAAGTAATATATTCAAGTGATGAAGGTCATTTCTGGTCAATTAGTTCAAGGATTTCATGTAATGATAAATCTACCAACTAATCAAGGGATTCAACCAAAACCAAGTATCTAGTCTCTGTAGCCCATTTATAGGGATCATGTCTTATGGGTAAGGAAGGGATTACATACATTTGTCTAACTTGCTTAATGTATGGCCTAGTATACTGCTAGAAAATATCAACTTCTTAATGTGGTACTATGTATAGAGTTTTTGGAGAGGACCCAAGTTGTACTAATTCAGGTTTATTCTTTTTAAAGTGATATATATTATGTATGGATTCTATTCCTAGTGGAACTAAACTATTAGGTTGTGAACATTTGGGTGGATATCTAGAGAAAAATCCATGTGGGAGAGGAATTTCTCTACAAGGAAAGCATTGGTGTCCCTCCTTCTAGTGCCAAATTTTTCGATGCCGAAAGATATCCTTACGATGATAGTAGGGGTTCTCCCATGTAGGAAATCTCAATTACACTTCAAAATGTTTGGAATATGGAATTCATATGTATTTTGGCCTAGGTATTGTTCTATGGTTGGGGATTTTATATGTTGTGTCGCAATCTATCGTTTAGTTTTTTTTTAATATAAAATGTAGAATTCCCTAAACTATGATGCAATCCTAAATTATTCTAACTTATCCTAGCTAGGAGAAAATATAAATGGTACAAGTAGTAAATAAATTTGAGATACATCCCAAAAATAGATAACCACATAACATGATATTTTTAACAACTAAAAAGTCATATTAAATATCAAAATAGTTACAACATGAACACTTTTTGCATTTACAACTCGTAGAAAGAAAACACACTGCAAGAGCGCATATATAGTAGAGAGTAACGAACGATAAGAGTAATCCAATAGGTTAAAAAACATTCTTACTGTATACGAATAACATATGAAAAGTAAATCAGTTCCACAAGATTCATCCATGTAATAGACATAGTCTCCATGCAAAAAACTTGACTCTAGAATTTCTATATTCATTCTCAGAAACAGTTATTACTAAGAGTAAGTAGTAAAACTTCCATAACCCCCAAAACTCATTTTGTTGTCCTTTCATCTTTCTTTTAAAATTTACAAAATAACCTCCAAGTTATTGGAGAATTCCCAAAGGAAGTTATGAATTTTGGGATACTTATGCACATGTCACTTAGGGAGTTACACTTTTCTCTAAAAGAAACAAAAAAGAAAATTCAAATTATACAATTAAGAAGGGATGTTATCTTGATCCTTAACGAACAAATCCCATAGTTCACAATGATAACATATACAATTTAGTTTCTTGGTCTCTAATAAGTGTAATGAAGCTTCATGAAGAACAAATTCCTTTGCAAGTGTAGTCAATCTTGTAGTAATTGAGGCTTACTTTGTGGTCATGAGTTGGATTTTTCATGTGGGTGTGTCAATATATTCTTATAGATCCCATGTAGTGACTTGTGGAACGCTTATAACAATTCACAAATATTCATCCCTAATTGTCCTTAGCTCCACCAAGAATTGTTATCTAGGGATAGGTTTTTCAAAGGTCCCTAGTGGATGTAAGTGACATTTTTTAATACCATTTCTATGGTATGGTGCATACTTTAGCCTTTTTTCAGTGACATTGTGACCTCCTTATGCAATTCTACTTATTATTTTTGACAATTATCTAATGTGGCATAATCAATTTGTATTCTCTATATCATTCCCCTGGGAAAATTAGATGTAATTTCCATGTTCTGTTTATGCCACACTGCCAGACTCTTTAGCTTTCGTTTTACATATGTAATATTGAGGTCACTTATTTGGGATGCCTCCAACAATGCCTTGAGTTTTGTTTCAATCTTCTGCACTTCATACCATTTTTTTGTAATTAAATCATGTGTGTGAAATTGTTCCTCTTGCAATGTAGTTACACAAGTGTAGAATTGTGCCAAGCTCTACCTTTCTTGCTTGGAACAATCTACTTCTATCGCTAGCATTTCCTTTTAATTATAAATATTTTCTATTTATGTTTCCAGGAATACATTCCATGCTACCATCCTATTGACTTAGTATGTCAGTTCATCCCTCCCACTGCAAATTTTCTATTTGTGTCATCATAACTTCCTTTTATGCTTCAAAAACTCCATCCTAAGAAGCTAGTCCATCCTTATATGTTTGCAATTCCTAGGAAAATAATTATAAGATTATTTTCTTGACCTCTAAAGAACTATGATCATGTATGAATTCAACTCTCTCTCTCTCTCTCTCTCTCTCTCTCTCTCTCTCTCTTCTAGCTTCTAGGAGGAGATCTTGTAGAGTTGAAATATTTTTCTTAGCCTGTTTGAGATATCAGGCCATCTTTTGGATGTTGTCATGGTTAGACATGGCAGCAACCGTATTTATGAAATCCATAAATTTTGGTTCCTTATCAATTTATTTGGATACCATAACTTACTGAGTAGTGACAACTTCTGGTTGTGAAAAAATATTGAGTCTCTTCTTTGTTCTTTTCACAATTTGTTTCTTTTTAGGGTCAAATACCAAGGTATCTAGTCTAGATACAAATGAGAGGAGCAAAGGTATTTTCAAAAAATGACTTGAGGTCTGGTTACCATCAGGTAAGAGTCAAAGAGGAAGATATTCATAAGACATCCTTTCGAACCAGGTATGGACTCTATGAGTTTGTAGTGGTACCATTTGGTCTCACAAATGCATCAGCAACATTCATGTGTCTCATGAATAGTGTTTTCGAAAAGTATCTGGACAAGTTTGTTCTTGTATTCCTAGATGAAATTCCTATTAATTCAAAGAATGAAGAAGATCATGAAGAAAATTTGAGAATGGTATTGCAATTGCTAAGGGAGCATAAATTGTATGAAAAGTTAAGCAAACATGACTTTTATAAAGATAAAATTAATTATTTGGGTCACATTATCTCAGATGAAGGAATATCTGTGGACCCTGAAAATATTAAGGCCATCATGAATTGGCCAACCCCAAGAAATGTGATAGATGTGAGATATTCTATGGAATTTGTAGGATACTACAAGAGGTTCATTGAAGGAATCTCCAAGTTTTCACATTCAATCACTTCTTTGCAGAAGAAGGGGATGAAGTTTGAATGGACACCAAGATGTGAAGAAAGATTCCAGCGGTTGAAGAATCTTCTTACAAGTGCACCAAATCTGAAAATTGCAGACCCAGAAAAAGACTTTGTGGTGTATACCGAGGCATGCAATCAAGGACTTGGAGGAGTTTTTATGCAAGACAACCACGTGGTATTCTATGAGTCTAGAAAGTTGAAGGAACATGAGAATAAATATGCTACTCATGATCTAGAAATTGCATCCATATTACATGCTCTCAAGATGTGGAGGCATTACTTAATGGGAAAGACATTTTAGCTAAGGACATAGCACTATGGTATGAAATTCTTGTTTGATCAGCCAACGTTAAATGCTAGGCAAGCTAGATGGCTAGCGTTTTTGTGTGAGTTTTATTTTGAAATCAAACACATAAAAGAAAAATAAAATAAGGTGGCAAATTCACTCGGTGGAAAGGTGCATGAAATGCATGTGGAATCTCTTAGTACTTTCCAACTAGATTTGAGACAACAAATTATTAATCATACTGCCGAGGATGAAATGTATGTGTAGATAAAGGACAAGTTGCAACAGCAAAGCCTTGAAAAGAAGTATGAGGGATATAAATTTGAAGAATATAAACTTATTATTTATAAGAACATAATTTATATTCCAAATGTAGAAAACTTGAAGATAATTGTTATGGATGAAATCCATCAAGATCCATATTCTACTCACCTGGGATATCAAATACAATTGGTACAGCCAGAAAGAAGTATTTTTGGCTAGGAATGAAAAAGGGCATTGTTGAGTATATTTATAAGTGCATGAAATGTCCATAGGTGAAGGTTGAGAATCAACAGCCAACAGGTTTATTACATCCTTTTCTAGTCCCAGAATGGAAATGGGAAGTCATTTCCATGGATTTTATTACAGGATTGCCAATGACTGTGCGACGACATGATTCCATCATGGTTGTGGTGGACAAGTTGACAAAGACATCACATTTTATACCGGTCAAGTCCACATATAAGGCTGATTCCATTGCAAAAATATTCATGAAGGATATTTTCAGATTGCATGGTTGGCCTAAGGCAATAATTTCAGACAGGGATACCATGTTTACTTCCAATTTTTGGAAAAGTCTGTTTGCAGATTTGGGAACAAAGATGAACTTTAGCACTGCCTACCATCCTCAAACTAATGGACAGATAGAGAGGGTGAACCAGGTGCTTCAATACATGCTTCACGTGTATGTGATGGACAAACCATCCAAGTGGGAGGATTATTTGCACTTGGTAGAATTTGCATATAATAATGTACATCAAGCATCATTGGGAATGAGTCCATATGAAGCTCTATATGGGAGAAGGTGTAGGATACCAGAGACTTGGGATAATCTAGTGAACAAGATTGTGCTTTGTCCAGAATTTCTCAAGGAAATGGAGCAAGATTTTGCAAATATTAGACAAAACCTGAAAGCATCCCAATATAGACAAAAGAGCTATGCAGACAAGCATAGAGTGCATAGAGAGTTCAGTGTTGGGGATCATGCTTAGAGTGAGGCCAAGGAAGAGTTCCTTGAAGCTTGGGAGTTGTGCCAAGCTGTCACCTAGATATTGTGGGCCATTTGAAGTGCTTGAAAGAATAGAGCCAGTTGCATATAGAATTGCATTTCCTTCTAGCACTAGAGCTCATAATGTTTTTCATGTTTCTTTGCTTAAGAAATATGTACATGATCCTAACCATGTGATAAATTGGGGTGTGATTGAGGTGGAACCCAAGGGAGAGTTCCAAACCGATCCATTACGCATCCTCGACAAGAAGGTCACGGTTCTTCAGAACTGAGCCGTGGACAGGTAAAGGTGCAATGGAAGCACTACGATCCTTATGAGGCTACGCAGGAGCTAGAGAATTCCATGAGATTGGCACATCCATTTTTGCTCAATTTTACAGAGCACTAAGGACAGTGCTAATGTAAGGGGGAGGGGAATGTAATACCCCATTTTTGACCCCACGATATTAAAATTGTACATGATGTAATTACCGTTATTAAATCATGGAGAGGAGCTCAAGGCCAATTCCCTACCATTGATTTAGTGTTTTATGTATCGAAATACCAGGTTGATGCCAATGGTTCTCATGTTGGTTAGGCACAGTATATTTTGATATATCATGTAAACATGCAATTTAATAAAATACCACAACTAGCTATGCACTGCAACGAAAGAGATGGGGACATGATTTCACAAGGAATAGGGAGGGGAATTATCCAAAACCTTGATCCAATAGGGTGAGACCAGATGTTGATGAGAGAGCCATAAGCTCTCATCTACCCCTTTCATCCTTTGCACTCAATCACTCAATTATTCCAGAAGAGTGGTTGAGTCAGTTAATTCCTTGGGAAGGGTGAGGAATGGTAGTCGGTTTCATGACTGAGCCAACCTGCACTTTGGGGAAGCTGCATTCTTGCTTCTGAAGCAAGTAATCACATGAATGCATGCCCAATATGTCATTTCTTGAGTCACCTAAAATGTTTTTGGTCATTCTTCCATTCCATTTTCATTATTCACTATCCTAGGTCACAAAATGAGTTGTTTAATAGAGTTCTTCCTCCTCTCACAACGAGAGCTATCCGAGTATTGCTACTTGTCTCTGCAGTGTTTTGTTGTGTTACAAAGTGGTATGGAACCCTGGTCTCTCATGTACAAGTGAAAACATGTTTCTCTTTTGTTACAGAGTGAGTGGTATGGAACCTTGGTTTTCTATGTTACAGAGTGGAGCCCTGTGTTGTTTTGTTTCCTTGTGGTTTTCTCTTATGTGTGTCCTAGATTGGGTCTGAACTATATGCAATACTTGGGAGTGGAAGAGACGTCAAATTGGATTGATAAACCTAGTGAAGTGAGGAACCTCACAAAAAGATAAGAGTAGCTTGTGAATCTTCTCTGCACATCTTGAAGAGCACTGGAAGGGAGGGTATATCCCGAGGGACTATGGACTAGAGAAGGGGATACTTCCTTGTGTTGGGTGTGTAGGTATTATGGATTCTAGAATAGATAGATCTTATGGATGTGTCTCTGGCTCTATGAATGAGCCACTAGCTTATCGATTCTACCTTTCCACTGCCTTAGCATCCTGATAAACCCAAACATAGATTGGCTTGGCTGACATCCTGATAAACCCAATGGTATATTGGCTTGGCTAGGAAGTCTAATAAACCCAATTGTATATTGGATTGGTTGAGCATCCTGATAAACCAAACTGTAAGTTGGCTTGGATGTGTCTTGATGTGCATTTGCCCATGTGTGATGCAACACCGTGGTTTTGACCCTGATTGCATTAAATGTATATGATGTAAATATTATATGGAATCATGGAAAGCAGCTCAAGGCCAAGGCCCTATCATTGATTAATGTTTGGTGTATAGGTGATCAGGGTTGATGCCTATGGTTAATGTGCTAAGTCAATCACGTTTGTAAACATCATGTAAATATGCGATTTAATAAAAAACCCACAAACAACTATGTCAATGCAACAAATAATGAGATGGGAGCATGGTTTTCCAAGGATAAAGGGGGGGATGTTTAACCTTGAGCAATTGGGGGAAATCCCATAAAAAATGTCAACTACCCATTTCTTGTCTTCTTCCCCAGCCATTTATTTCTGCCAGAATTTGGTTGAGGTATTTATTGCGTGGAAAGGGAAGAGTAAGGGGAAAAAATTTGAATTGGGCAGAGAACCCATTCTAGAAGAACGTGTTTTGACCCCATGGGTAATAAAACACCAAAAAATGTACGCCCATTCCCTCATGCATTCATGTTTCATCTTTCCTCACATTTTTGGGGGGAGCTATAGGACGTTGGGATGATCCATCCTTCATTCACATGGAGGTTTTTCATTCATGATCATTCACCCACGCATTCGTCATTCTTCCAGATCAAACAGACACAGCGAGAGCTAGAAGGTTTTGCTACATGTTTTTGCAAGTATGTTTCCTCTACCGAGACCCTGGTTGATTTTTTGCACCATTATCTTGAACTGCAGAATTTTATGAAACCTTGTCACTTGTGTATCAGAGTGAATATTGTGTTGTTGTGTCTCCTTGTGGTTGTTGTGTTGTGCACCCTGGTTCTAGTCTAAAATATATACAAGTATTAGGAGTGGGAGAGACATAGAATGTGCTTGATAAACCTAGTGTGGAACCTCACAATAAGATAGGAGTGGCTGGTGAATCTGCTATGCACATCTTGAATAGCACTGGAAAGTAAGGTGTAGCCTGAGGGACTGTGGAGCTGAGAAGGGGAAACTTCCTTGTGTTGGGTATGTAGGCAACGTGGATTCCAGGCCAGATAAATATGGTGAAGGTGTCCTTAGCTCTATGGATGAGCTCACTAGCTTAAAATTTCTTCTTTCCCATTTCCTTAGAATCCTAATAAACCCAAATTGTAGGATGGCTTGGCTGTGTCTCGTTGTGTTTGTCCTTGTAAGTAATCCTTAGCTGGTCCTGAATGTAAGTGTTGGCTTGAATTTGTGCAGTTTGATAAACCCAACTATTAGCTGGCTTGGTTGATTAGCCAGATAAACCCAGCAGTATATTGGCTTGTTTGCTTGCAGCCTGATAAACCCAACTGTGTTTCCTTGGCTGAGTTCTTGTGTATCCTTAGCTATGTGTGAGCCTGCTAGTGTTTCCTTATTCCTTGGGGGAATCATGCCCAGCTTAGGGGTGGCAGTGCTGCTGAGAGATATATGAGCGCACTGGCCTATGGTTGGGTGGAACATTGCAGCGACATAGATGGTTAGGGGACAAAATTCTTACAAAGATAAGTATCTATGTGTTCATCTTTGCATTTGTAATTGCTTGATGAAATATGATGAACATGTTCGATGTGTTGAATGGATGAATTGCTTCCGCTTGTTGCAGCTGCAACATTTTTTCCCAAAATTCCAAAAAATTTCAGGACCCTCCTTTGCTTGGACTAGTTTGATTTTCTTCTTTGATTTGATCTAATGATTGTTCTAGAAAGATTTCTAATGCTTGGATTGATCTACCATTTGTTTTAGATTTTCCTCTAACGCTTGAAACAACCCAATTTTTTATCAAGCTTGATTGTTTCCTTTGGATACATTCTCATCTTGTTTGAATCGGAAGTTGATTTGGTTGATGCTCCTGCCGTTGTGGCAAAATAACAAGTCTTGACTTCGATTTTCTTTTCAATACGTTGGTTTTCACATCGGTTGCTTTTTGGTTTTGCATCGGAACCTTTATTACTTCTTCCTCTGCAGTTGCGGACGGTAAACTGCTAGCTCTCCCGACTATTGTTCGAAGTTCGGACCCCTCTTTGTAATTTTTGTCGATCCCGTAAGTCCTGGGCTTCCGCCGTTGCGGCTACGGAAAGTTTTTTTTTCTGGTCATCTAAGTCATTTAAAACCTGCCGTTGCGGAAGGTCGCACCCTTTGTGACTCTTCCATTGCGGCTGCCAATGACTCTAACCTTCCAATGTTTAGTCATTTGTCTTCCGACTCAGACATTATGTTGCGGATTGATTTCTCCTTCACGGCTCCGCCGTTGCGGCTCCCGTTCCACTATTGTCTCGACGATTAGTCTTCCGAAGTTCCGCTGCATATGTCTTCGTGGATGGATTAGCAATTTGGCCATCCGCCATTGCGGAAGGAGTTATGCTTTCGACCCCCGATCAGTTAGTCTTCCACTGTCCGATACTTTTTCCCGTCGCACATGTTGACCATATATATATATGGGGTTGGAGTTGTTGGGATTATTTTATTTTCTATTATTCTATTTGGACTGTTGCTTGCTATCGCTCTCGTGCATTGTCGTGCTCTCGAGCTTGGTCGGACCCCGTTGTTAGTACCCATGTCCAGGGGGCTCAGCTGTGGGAGATTGATCACCTTTCTTCCCATCGATCACGTTGCATTGCCAGGTAGGATTCTATTGCATTCTCCCGTTCCATTCGAGCCTTTGGTTTTTTCCCACGGTTAGGTTTTGTTGCGGTCATTTTTCTTCACCCCGTTAGCTACATGCATATATAGTAGGGGGGGCGGGGGGTCGTATCATGACTGTTAGTGCGGGCGTTTTGACCCACATAGTAGTATTTTTCCCGCGGCCTTTTGTCTGTGAGCCTGCGCTTAGTGAATGAGGGCTTGGTCTAGACGGCCGTTACGCCGTCTGTACCAAGCTACCCTGTGTGATGATATTTGGTGGGGGAAGGTTTTCTTGGCCTTCCTGTAAGATCTGACATGGTTTTCCCTTTTTTTGTGGTTTTCATACTACCCGCATCCTCAAATAGCAACCGTTTCTTGCCACGCCTGTTCTGCGCACCGTCGGTTTTGAACCCAAGCCGGTGGAGGGGATATTTCACTGCACCAGTTTTGTTGACCATAAACTGCCCGGGTAGTTTGATAGAGCTAACGCCGTTGAAAAAGCTTACATAGTTTCCCCTTTTCCTTCCCACGTAGTGCGACGACCATGGTGCCTGCAGAAAGCCGAAGTTTGTTTCATGTTAATGTAGATTTATTTCCCGCCTCAAATTTTGTTGATAGAATTTTTTGGTATCATATAGTAGTGTTAGATTTGCACGTATTTGCCTCAGTTAGCTAATTTTATCATGTTAAACATAGAATAAATGACACACTACACATTGTTGTCTCCAAGTTTGTCACTCAGCCAGAAATGGCTTAATGTTACAATTTTATGGCAGGAGGAACTCAGAATGTCAAAAAGGCAAAAGAAGAAGGCCCCTGTGGTCGAGGAGGAGCCCAAAGTGGAAGTCATTACCAAAACATAATACATATACAAAGACACCAAGTGTATATCTGGTGTGGAGCCCGAGTAACAATGGGGAGAGATTTACAGGATGATCACACGCCAAGAGGTGCCAGATATGGGCCTGGAAGAAGAGGGCATATATGCCAATATCAAGAGATCTTCACTGATGAAGATTGCCACCAAACCAGAGCTTTTCCCATGCTCTGAAGTAATTGGTTGGATTCTTCCCCAAGCAGATGTAACAACGATGATCCTGGAGAATGTTGAAAAACAGGGCTATGCTACATACAGCCCAGGATATGTAGCTCTGGCCTACCACCTGCCAGAAGTGCAAATATTTCTGTCTGATGATTGGTTGAATAACATCAGAATGGACCTTGTAGAAACCCTTAAAAGAATGCTACTATCAGGAAAGCATTTCAGAACCAGGGCTACAGGAGGGAGAGTACGATACAACAAGCTTAAGGGCCCCATACAGGTTCATAGCTTTAATGCTCAACAGGATTTTTGGAAGAGCTCATGGCACATTCTTCAAATTGGAATGGATGCCAATCATTTTTTATGTTGCAACCCAGGGGACTATTTTCAACTGGGCCAACATTGTATCAAACAGTCTCTCTGCCTGCTTGGCCTCAGCCCTGGGAGGAGTATCCCAAAAGAGGTCTGAATTCTTTATGAGTTCCATACTTGTAGATTGTATATTGTGCAATCAGCCTTTCCACAGCCTCAGGTGCATCTGGAACAGGGAGAGAATGCCTGTCTATTCTGCTTATAAACCACTATGGGCGCACAAGTACCACAGCCATTATCGAGAAGTCTGTGAACACTTTATCATGCCACTGTATGCGCTCATTTTCTTGAAAGAGTGTGATTGCATGTCAGAGGAGGCACTGCAAGTAATGGAAGAATATGCAGACTACTATCTGACTGAGGATGGCCTTTACTTCAGGATGTTTGGAGGTTCAAGAGCACCTTCCCTGCTGCCCAAATACACCACTGACTACATCATTCACAAGGAGGCGGTTAGACAGGTCTTCTTGGATGGCATAGGGAGCTTCCTATTTGAGCATAAGAAGGCTGCCTATCCTCCTTTGCCCTTCAAGTTAGGAAGTTATAGGTTCACCAGAGTGAAGAAAGGTGATGAATTTGTAGAAGAGTTGGAAAGCTTTCATTTTGGCGAGATGCCTTTCCATAGAAGTGACTCCCGCAATAAAGTAGCTAAGCATTGTAAAGAAAATAACGTACATTTTGAATACACCCACCATTGGGATAGGGAAGAATCTGTCTTCCAAAGTGCATTAAACATAACAACGTTGAGGAGAAGGTTTAAGAAGAAGATCACCACCAAAGGTGGGAAGGGAGATGAACAAGCAAAAGCTGAGGAAGAAGCCAGAAGAAGAAATGAGGAGGCCCAAAGGCTGGCACAAGAAGTTGCAGGTTGGCTGCAGGGAGAAGAAGAAGAGAAAAGAAAAGCTGCACAGGAGGCAGCTAGAAAAGCAGAGGAAGACAGAAGAAATGAAGAAGAAGAAAAGAAAAAGAAGCTTGATGAAGAGCTACAGAAACAAGAGGCAGAGAGGCTAAAGCTGACACAGACACAGACAGAACAGTCAGCCTCTGACACAGCTGGAGGGCAAACCCAGGACATGGAGAACCCCGAGATTCAGGATCCAGAAGTACCTGCTGCCAGCACATCTGGACAATCTGTAGTGCCTACACTGAAGCTGGTCCCGTTTGTACAGAAAAAAGGGGAAGAGATCCCTGATTTCAATACTGTTTTCTATGACAGGGCGACAAAGAGGATAGTGAAGAGAACAGAAAGGAAGATTGAAATAGAAGGTCTACCTGGGAAAATGATAACGGATACACCCGTTGTATTTGGAACGGACCAGGATCCAAGATTCACAATTAGAGCCGAAGCTGCACTAATTCAAGCTTCAGAAGATAATGTGGACAAGATTATGATAGACTTGGAGCAATCCAAGAAGTCCTCTGCTCAATTGAAAGACACATTGAGGAAAGAGAGAGAGGAAAGCAATAGGCTAAAAAGGAAATATGAAGACATGAAAAAATAAATAAGATCTTCAAAGGATGAACTGCAGCTCCTCCAAGCAGAGAAACAAGCTAGTGAAACTGCACAAGGATGCCTGGAGAAACTGCAGAAAGAATATCAAGAGCTAAAGATGGAAAAGGAACAACTGCTGGGAAATGTAGAAGATTTAGAGCAGCAAAAGATCATCTTGGAGGCCAGTGAGATGCATGCCCAAGAACATGAAAAGAAGCTTCAAAAGCAGGTCACTTCTCTAACAACTGCTCTAGAAGAAGAAAGAAAGCAGCAGGTCAATCTACAACCCTTCAAGGGGCATGTGCTGGCCCAAAAGGCCAAGATGCTGCAACTACAGACTGCCATAGAAGAGGAAAGGTGTAAAGTGCTGCAGATAGATGGCCGATTGGAGGAAATCCTGGAGACCTCCTCTTATTTCGTTGATATATCTCAAGACATCATTGAAGTCCTGACTGCGAGGATGGAAAGGATGGAAAACAATGAAGAAACTCGAGCAGAGCTTCCATCAAAGGATCAACAGGCCCTCAAGCGGGATTATGACTTACTAGAATTTGATATAAATACCGCAGAGGATTTCAAAAAAGCAGTTAAAAAGACGAAAGGATCCTGCATAGATTTCTTCAAGAGGCTCCTTATTACCTACAAGCAGTGCCAAACAGAGGACGAACAGAGGCTTGATGTTTTCCCGGACCACAACTCATTTGTGGAGATGTTGCAGAAGAGATATCAGGAGGAGGAAGTGAAAGTACAGCATATTAAAGCCCTGGATGATCAGATCTTGAGGAGTGAAGTAGATCATTCAGCCATCAGTGTGCAGCTTTTGTAGGATCAGCTTCGGTTGAGCACAGCCAGAATTGAGGCTATAAAGAACCAGGCTGCAAAGTTTGATATCAACATCCAGTTTCTGGAACCTTTTGCCTTTGAAGGCATCGCCTCTGAAGCTTTGGCATGGAAGAAGTTTCTGGACACCCAAGTGGGACCCTCCTCATAAAGGATTGGTCACTTTTGTAATTTATAACGATTTTGTAAAAACATTTGAGAAAAGTGAAACATTGGAGGTGAAGAGTTGGGAAGCCCAAAGGTCACTTTGGGCAGCCCAACAGTCTCGCCCTTTTTGTATAAATAGAGAAGGCTTAAAAGGAATAGGGGGGTTTTTCCTAGTTGGACATGTAAAGCGATATTGTAAGAAGAACTAATTTTTTTTGCAATAAAGAATCATTGTTTGCTTGTTGGAGAAAGAGGGGTGAAAATCTCAAATGTTATGCTGTGGATTGCAGAAAGGTGAGCTATTTTGTTTTTCTAGCTTTGTGTCCATTAACTATGAGATCGTTCTAACTCTCAGAGCCTATGTTCTTGTTTGAATGATTTCTAGTTTATTCTGTGGGATTACCACCATGAGTAATGTATGCTGTTCATAAAACAATTGGTTATCTGATTGTTGAAATATCTTTAATCGTTCATGTGTTGTAGGAAGAAACATCAGCTACCTATCATTTCTCTTTATAATACATGCACAATACACATTACTCATAAATAAGTTACATTTTTTCTCCCCAGGGATAGGTAGATAGATAGTTAGTTTTACTTCATTGCTGCATATGTGATTTAGATGCTTGTGAGTGCTAAGACGAGAGGTAAGAACCTGCACATCACGTTGTGAATGTTCCTTGCATCCTTGATCACCCTGCATGGTTAATTAGGCATATGCATATCATACTTAAATCAAAAAATACAAAAATACACGATGGACCGAGTTGCAACCGGTAAAACCTTTGTTTTTGTTACTTTGACCTATGGTAGCCGAACCGCAAAACGGACGGATTCCCTATACCAAATAGTCACGCGCTAGTTGGAAACGTTGACTAGGGAGAATCCCTTGCTATTGTTGCCCACGAATTTCCAGGCCTCAACACCGCTGTATAATTGCAATTGTATGCATTTGTGTCAATTTTCCTTCAAGGCATTTTCAAATTAAGTTGCAGGGCTTAGATCATCATATTGGTGATGTCCTGAATGGCCAAATATGTCAAATACTTTGATTAGCAGGTCAACTTTCTGGATAGAAATCTCCTTTCGCAATGGTCTATTTTGCTGGCGGGATGCAAAATGTAGGAAATGTCTTTCTGCCAAGTATTTTTTGTGCAGATCTCTTTCCACAACTCTTCGTCCCGCAACTTACGAGATGCGAGATGCAGGATGCGGAAATGTCCTTCAGTGAATTTTGTTTTCCGTAGTTTTCCTTCCGCAACTCTCCTTTTTGCAACTTGCAGGATGCAGCTTTACAGATCTCTATCTCTACAATGGTCTATTCCGCATGTGAGATGCGTGATACAAGATCGCAATTTCCATTTTCCCGAGTCCGCAAACTTAATATTTTTGCATAGTTGATTCTTGTGGGTTTATTCTCAGCTGTTGATCTATCCCTAGATGCGGAACAGATTGTGATCATTGTTTTCCATCGCGATTTTTCTCCCGCTGTTCAATTCCATCTAAGATCTTTCTTTGCAGATCGTCGGATTCATCAATGGTGGACGGGAGGGGACGTGATCAGGTACTAGTGTCAGAACATGAATGTTGAGGAGTGTTTCATGGACATGCCCTGTGTTTCAAATAACGACAAAGGTTCCATAAGAAATTTTTAACTCTGCATGATAATCGGGGTATGGGTACGTGACATGTGATCCTTGTCTGGACAGCCTGATAAACCCAACTGTTAGTTGGATTAGCTGAGTAGCCCAATAAACCCAGTAGTGTGATGACTTGGATGACTAGCCTGATAAACCCATATGTTAGTTGGTTTGGTTGGTCCTTAATGTGAATGATGGCTTGACTGCCCGCAGTCTAATAAACTCAACTGTTAGCTGGCTTAGTTGAGTATCCCGATAAAACCAACAGTGTATTGGCTTATTTTCCTGTAGCCTAATAAACCCAATTGTGTATTGAATTGGCTGGACAGTCCTGATAAAACCAACTGTAGGTTGGATTGATTGTGTTTGATATGTTCTGGCTATGTGTGAGCCTGTTGTTCCATAGTTCCTTGTGGAAATCATGCCTAGATCAGGGGTGGCAGTTTTGTTGAGAGATTGATGAACATAACTGGCTTATGGTTGGGTGGAACGTTGCATCGACATAGATATTTGTGGGAAAACTTCATCTTCAAGATAAGTATTATGAGTTCTCTGGTTATTCTTATTTCTGCAATGTATTTGCTTATGAATGTACTGAATATGTTTAATGCTTATTAAAGATTTAAGTAGAGTTTACTGTTGTTCAATGTCCCTGTATTTTGCATTTGTATATGCCTTGTATTTTCCACTACATTTTGATTATGATCATGGAGGTTGAATACCTGGCCAAAGAGTCAGAAATGTGGTTATCGCAAGCAAAAATGTGTTTTTCTTCCCTCGGAAATCCTCCTACGAAAGGCGGAAGTCGGAAGTCGAAAGGAGGGGAAAATGGGAAAAAGATAAGGCAAATGATGGATTTCCGCACCCTGAGACCTCTATAGAAGGTGGAATTTGGAAGGGGGAAATCAACAAAACAGAAAAAGGTTAAGGAAAAAAGTTGGTTTTCTGCACCCCGGCATCGGCCCCTCAAAAAGCGGAAAGCTGTAAATCGAAAGATAAAGTAGTCATTTTGTGGATTTCTGCATCCCAAAGTCGGCTCGTGAAAAGTGGAAAGTCAGAAGATGGAAAGCAGAAAGTGAACAAGTAAGGGTATCGTGTCTCAGGATTTCTGAAGTCTGAAGTCAAAAATCAGAAATCGAGAAATTAAAAGATAAAGGTAAGCGATTGTTGGTTTTTCACTATCTGAAGTCCGCAGTGGAATGCGGAAAGTGGAAAATGAATAAAAGACTCCATCCTAATTTGAGTTTCTACTACTCGGGGTGCACAGCAGAAAGCGGAATAGTGAGAAATCACAGTGGTGTTTTGCAGAGTTCTACCTGCCGCAAGCCGTATTGAGGAATGCGAAAGATGGAAGGTGGAAGGAGGAAAGGTCACTTTCAGTGCGGAAATGACTTTTCTACTTACAGAATGGATTTGTGAGCTGTAGAACGACTATTAGAGTGGTTTCTAAGCCTAAGAATGAATGTTAAAGATTGTTACATGACCCATGACTATAATTAAAACAAGAAGAAATAAATTTTAGATGATTATGCATACCAATCAGGTGTATGGGCACGTGGGTACATGTGCATTGTGGTATCAGAGCGAGCAGTAAAGTCGCATTCCTCCCTTATAGGCTAATGTAGAAGGGAGGGGACGCTACATTCTAAATGAGGTAAAGTGGGGCTATTTATAGAAAATTCAAATGGGATGTTCCCTTTGAACCTTTGGTGACCGCAAGATTAAAACAATGACTTAAATGATGTTCAACCAAAAAAAACCAAGGCTTGCAACAATTTAAAGTGAGTTACCCCACCGCATTGCGATGAATCTAGACGAATTACATCACATGTTTTGATGGAATTAACTAAGTATTGCCGTCAAAGAAGTAAGTAAACTTCTTGGAGATGGTTAGAGTTGTGACGAACTAGAGTAAGTTCGTTGAAACAACAAACTAGAGGGTAAAATGTCGATGTTGCGGTAGCTTGAGCTGAGTCCGTCATTGTTGTAGCATCCTAAGCCAAGTTCACCATCATTACGACAAAGTAGAGTAAAGTTATTGCAACGTAAAAAATAAAATAAAAAAGTAGAAACAAGAACAAACTTAGAAAAAAATTAAGTGTTATTTCCATAATATGTCTTAAAACAAAATTAATTAAAGAAAAACCAAATATTTGTTAAAAATAATTAAATTAAAAGAGAAGCCCCATCATTCTCATAAAAAATAATAATAGAAAAGATAGTTGTAAATGCTACACCTTCATATTCCTCCATGATCAAACATAGTCTACCTTAATTAAAAAAAACATAAAAAACGACCATAATCAAATATTATAATTACATCGATAGGCGTATATATGTTGGAATTTTGGGGTGGACTACCATCTATGCTTTTTAATCTACCGACAAGAATGAGACAAGTGTATTGTCCATATTAATTTTATTGGCGTCATCCAAGATTAAACGAAAAGGAGACAAGTGTACCGTCGAGATTGATTCTATGGGCATACTCCAAAATTTATAATTAATAATTTCAAAAAAATAAAAAAATAGCTTAATTAACATGTGATAAGTACAATTAGTGATAGTTCTAAAAATTAAAAATAATCTTCAACTATTCTATTATTAGATACAACTATTAGCTTAACTCCAATGATTTTAGAACTATTAGCTAAACTTCAACTCTAATGAGACTTAAATTGGACTATTAGCTTAACTATTTGATACAACTATTAGCTTAACTCTAGTGATTCTAGAACTATTAACTTAACTTCAACTCTAATCAAAGTTAAATTGGATAACTATTAGCTTAACTATTAGGTACAACTATTAGCTTAACTGCAATGATTTTACAACTATTAGCTTACCTTCATCTCTCAACACTTAAGGCTGAGTCCAAGTGCATTTGGCATTTAGGAGTCTAGCTAATGTGGATTCATGTAAGAATGATAACTCCTAATAAAATCATTAGAACTTCTGATAAACTCCTCCAAACTCCTAATAAACGTCTAATAAACTCCTCTAAACTCCTAATAAACGGCTAATGTCCTTAGTATTTTTTATTATATAAATATATAGTGGATATAAATTATTCAAACTAAACATCAAAAAATTATTCATATTCTCCTATTTTCAGACAAAGAGAGCAAGGTTTTAATCAATTTTTGTGGCAATCTTTGGAGTGTGTTCTTGGTCGTAGTTTTTGGAATTTATAAGTACTGTTTTCTATTGTCTTTTGATTCCTCTCTCTATAGCCTATGTCAAAAAGGTTTCGTATTTTTTTGGATATAAATTATTCAAACCTAACAAAATTATTCATATTGGCCCATTTTCAGATAGATAGGGAAAAAGTTTTAACCAATTTTTGTGGACATCTTTGGAGTGTGTTCTTGGTTGCCATTCCTGGAATTTACAAGAATTGTTTTTGAAGACATCTTTAGAGTTGTTGGGCCCAGAAATGACCCCCTTTTTACCACAATTACCTACCTCTTTTTTCCTCATCCTGCTCCATTATGTACACTAAACAGATGTTTGTCCTTCACTTGGTCCCTGTATGGTTAATCATTTTCTTATTTTATTAATGCTTAGGATTGTTGTAATCAGGGCTTTACATCTTGAATTATGCTAACATATGGTAGTTTTATAAAGATAATTCGAGATGTAAAGGATACAAGTGTAGCAGGATGAACATGCCAAGAGAGGAATGAACATTCATTGCTGAGATAATTTCCATCCATTCCATCGTTGCCCAAAGAACGCGGTCAAAGGATACTATTCCACACAAGTTGTACAAATGTAGTTGCAACAGGCTGCAACAGATTCGGATGCAACAGTGCATCGCTGCTTAAGAGTAGCTGTAATCCAGCACTAAAACAAAAACCTATGATTAGCGTCCCTTTTAGCTTCCTTTTTAGCGTCCACTATCCCTTTTAGTGTATTTGTCATCATTTTTTGGACAAAATGGACACTTTTCCACGAGATGGCACTTTTAATGGCATTATTTTCATCCCTTTTTAAAAGTTGGCACTATTTTGGACGCTAATTAGCATCCCAATTAGCGTCCTTATTAGCGTCCCAATTAGCGTCCCAATTAGCGTCCTTATTAGCGTCCCAATTAGCGTCCCAATTAGCATCCCCTTTTAACAATTGGCACTATTGTGGACGCTAATTAGCATCCCAATTAACGTCCCAATTATCATCCCAATTAGCATCCCCATTAGAATCTCAATTAGCGTTCCAATTAGAATCCCAATTAGCATCCCAATTAATGTCCCAATTAGCGTCCCAATTAGCATCCCAATTAGAATCCCAATTAGCGTCCCAATTAGCATCCCAATTAGCATCCATTTTTAAAAGTTGGTGTTATTTTGGATGATAATTAACATCCCAAATAACATCCCAATTAATGTCCCAATTAGCGTCCACAAAAGCATCCCATATAATGCCAATAATAGCCTCCAAAAAAACGTCCTGAATAGCATAGAACCATATATGAATCCAGGGTTAGTGACATGAATTGAGTCATGAATTTCGACAAGAAAAACATTCAACATAGAGCCAAGAAATGCTACACCTGGAGTTGATTTTCTAAATGCTAAGTACTGCTGTTGAGTTGATTTGCTAAACGCTAGTACTGCTACTGAGTTCGATTCCCTTAAAATATAAGGTTTGACTATAAATGTCAACTAATATTCTACCTGAAATTTGAGGATATATGCCCCACTATTTCCATAAATCTAGAGAGGATTTCTTGGAATCCTGTAGCTTTCAAGTGTTCAATCTATGACCCAAATATGCTTTAACATCCTATACTTTGATATTTGTCCCTCCTTTGAATACCACCTGTTAAATGACTGCAGGGAAATGCTCGATTTGATGCCCTTGAATATGGGATTGATCTTTATTGTTGATCTTCAAAATATGGGATTTGAATGCTGGTAATGTGGACCTACTACTTTGTTGGATGGAGGATTCGACACCATAGAATCCCAATGATATTTCCTTCTACAAACATCTGTAAATCCCCATTGCTAATATTACTCTTGATTACTAGATATTTTGTAATATACTCTGTCACTTGTTCATAGTATTACATTTCTCAATATGCCACGAATTTTAAGAGCCACTACTACGACAAAGGAATTTGCCTTGTTCAGATCGTTACTAAGAGCTGGTAGAGAATTCAACGTTTCAACACATAGGTATTGATAGGATAAATATGCAAGTGGAAAAATATCAAATGTATTTTTGATAACCATTCAACAAGGAATCGATGCCAATAGGATGGTTTCATATGTGAGAAGTATAAATCTTGCATATTCCTTCACTGTTAGCAAATTCCATTTCAAAGATCCTCCTTTAGGTGTAGGATGCAAGAAATTCGACTCTATATTTTCGCCTTGAAGTCTTATTTGGCCTCCAATGACCATAAGGTCATTTTTACAGGTATGAAATACAAGAACCAAACCCTTTATTGAGCTTGCCATTACAGGAAATTTTCCCAATATATTCCAAATATGGTATCCTTGTTATATTTCTTGTATTCATTTTGCTAGTGCTTGATTGCATAAAACTTCATTTTGTTTAAATTTTGAAGTTTAGAGGTTACTTTCCAGCACTTTCTCTCACTGAGCTGTCCCCAAATGTTTTGGACATTGATGGGTTATTCAAAATTTTTATGATGTATAGAATTTGACTGTGAACACTCCATTTTCTTTAAAAACTACCGGTAATGATATCCTTGACTTACAAACCCATGTAGGAGGCTAATATAGAAATGGTTCTCATCAGATGAGAATACAGTGAATCCTCGGCACCAAATTTTGGATTTCTCTCATCAACAATAACTGGATCCATTCTTACTAGGCTGATTTGATGGCCACCATGACCTTCCATTACGTGCTTCACATATTGATTACTGTATCAATGGCCAAAATTGCTTTCCACAATCCACTATCAATAGAGAGGCTTGGCTTCCCAAATTTTGCTGCCATGTCATCGTGCTTAGCTTTTTTAGCATTCTTTGGCTATCCATAATTTATTTTTGAACACTCTAGTGTTTTTTTTAGAAAGGCTCCATGTTCTTGCACACAAAGAATCCAAAGCTTCTACATGGGCTCCGTGTAGATTTTAGTTAGATCCTTTAGGTCTATCATTTTAGAAAAAGGGTTAATCATTTTATGCTCATGTATTTTTCTTTGTATATGCATATGATTATGTAAATGCCACTGATATGATGGTGGAATAATGGTGTCTTTTTATTTTGAAATTCTAAGTTTTTTTTGTGCCCAAATAGTGCAGGAAGAAATAGAGAGGGAAGTTGGAGTAAACAAAGGTGTCTTGGATAAGAAAATTTGGTTGAAAATATTTTCTCCAAATGTTCTTAATATAACTCTAGTGCAATTGCCTGGTATAAATAAGGTTCCAGTGGGAGATCAACCTTCTGATATTGAATCCCAGATTAGAAAAATGATTTTGTCATATATCAAGCATGAAACATGCATCATTCTAGCAGTTTCACCTATAAATGTAGATTTGTCAAATTCTGATGCACTCCAGATGGCAAGAATTGCTGATCCTAATGGTAAGTACATTAGTTTAGAATTTCTCTAGCTACAACTTTGAGTGACATAGGTAACCCTATTTTTAACCCATCGAAGGCCTTCACACAATAAGCATTATAATTTTGATGCGTTTTGCTTTAGCTACAACTTTGAGTGACCTAGGTAACCCTATTTTGAACCCATTGAAGCCCTTCACACAATAAGCATTAGAATTTTTATGCATTGCGCTCTAGATACAACTTTGAGTGACTATTGTGACAATGATCTAATTTTAAACTTGAACGATCATGCTACATCCTTGTGTGGGGTTTGTTGACATGGATATTAATATTGATGTATATTTTGAGCAGCTATTGAGATTACAAAATGCATCATGATTTGTTCAAGTTCGAGAAAGTGAGACTAGTTATTTTTAGGCTCACCATTCATAAAAAAAGATAGGTGTCCATTTACCAAAATGTATTAGTGTCATTTTCTAAATATTTTGGTAATAAATAAATTCACCTTCTGAAATGGATAAAAACACCCAATTAAGTGTACATCTAACCTAAAGGTAGAACCTACTATACATACTCACTTGTGAAGCAATATTCATCACTACAAAAGAAAAATAGCATTGAAATGAAATAAGACCACAAACAAACATACATACAATTAATAAGATAAACCAATAATGCATTCATAAAGCAAGTATTATTTATTTATCATTTACGCCATAAAGCAACCACCAACATCTATTTTATAAAGTATTCGCATTGTAAATATATCCCCCCAAAAAAACCTTTATGAAAAAAGAACTCCTACAAACAAACGCTTCACAAATATGTATGTTTACACATTCTAACATTACATATTTTACTTTATTTAACCCTTCGCATTTCATTGCACATATAAACACATAACACATAATTAAATTTTCCCAACTCAAAACCTAGTATATACCATAGAACTTAAATCCAAAGGCACACTTTCCACCATTTAAATTTAATGACAAAAATAGCTCTTAACACCCAAACTATACTTCACGTATGACTCATTCACAATCATAAAAAAGAAAAGAGAAACATTGTGAGCGGAAAAGTAAATTTGAGGAAGTTTGTATGTGGGAGAAAGATTACCAACTGTTTACATTGAGCCACAGAACCCCAACTAAATTTTCGAACGATCGAGGGGATTGGAATGGTCGAAATGGGGATTGGAATGATCTCATTTCAGATAGTGAGGAGCTCAAAATTGCTCATGGGGTGCTTATGGGACGTGCAGCACCAGCACGAGGGCTTGGGACTCAATGGCGAGGGATGGAGGTAGGAAATATCCTCGTCTCCAGTGAGGGAAACAAAAGCGAGCGTAAAGAAGAGAACGTGAGTGGGAGGAGCGTGGCTGGAGATCCTTAAGCTGGAGGAAGATTTTGAGTAACGATGGATTGCCACTTGGTCAAGATTCTTCAGGGCATGACCATGCTCTAGGCCTGCGAGTTAGTGGGGGTCGATATCTCTCAATTTTTCTATCATTCCTGCCTATCCATCATCAAAAATTGCCCCATGTGTCTCGTTGAGGTCGAGAAGAGTCCCAAGCCCATGGAATCTTGCGTTATTCCTATGCTTCCTGGTAATTAAACGCCTTCTCTCTTTTCACTATGGTTTCCACCAATACCAAAGTTGTTAACTTCTTCTTGAGGGTTTGAATCGGAAGGATGCTGATTTTAGGGTTTAATTGACAGGATTGAAAATAAAGACTGATACCCCAATAGCGAAGAAGGAAACGGAAGGGGTGATGGAGTTTCTTTTGATGAATCATCCGCTGGATTTCCGAATCTGTGACCAAGGAGGGGAGTGTGACCTATAGGATCGGTCTATGGATTCAGATCATATCGCAGACATTTCATCGAAACAAAGAGGTTTGTGTTGGATAAGAACCTCATCCCTCTCGTCAATACTATCATGACAAGGTGTATATAGTGTACAAGGTATGCTATCCCAATCCCATCCTCTGCCAGTCGGTTCCAGTTTGATTAATTTTACAAATAAACCCACACTACCCCACATACACCCACAAGGAAAATTTAACCGTAGTCATTCTTACAATTATTCATTCTTTTTTTATCAAGAAATATTATTTCTTCAATCTTACAGTCTTTGTTTTCTTCCTTTTACTTGAAACTAATTTACTTAAATATTGTTTCATGTGAAATTGGAAGTCTTTGAGGACATTTTCAAGTATGAAGCTTTTCAATGTTTGTATATTTTGTTTAATGTCTCTTTGGAACGGATTCACAATTAGTAATTTGCATGATTGTCCGTTCCCATCCTCAAATTATAGGATCTAATGCAACTAGGATTTTTTCTCCATTAACATATGCATCTGACTGTTCCAAATTTGTAAGTTGCATATATTTGCAAGCCAACTATGACACCTTTGGACTAAAGGGGACCTACTGGAACCTGACCTAGTGCTAAGCAGTTTCAACCCTGTCAAGTTCCGATCAATCCCTATTTTAACAGATATGATCCTGCACATATTATCTGTTTTGTTCTTCTTTTCTATTAGTTTTGAATATGGAGTTATGATGCATATTGGTAGATAAAAAAATTGGTATTCCTGCTCCTAATCAGTACTTCATAGGCCAAAAATACTGAAGAATACACAATAAATTTATAAAATAAATTATACAGGGAAAATATTATGTGACAAAAACTATTTATTTAATTGAGGGGAATTGCTCCATATTACAAAAGGGTGCCTTGCATGGCAACTTGTGAAGGAATTAAGAATAAATCAGACACCCATAAGTGTGTGTATATAGTATATACACACAAAAGAGTTCCTTGCATGGAAAATTGTAAAGGAATTAAGAATGGCTCAAATAACCAAGTTTTTAAATTTATTTTTTGCAATGAAGATGCATCTCTTTATTCATGGGGACAACATTTGAGTGTCCTGCAGATCCTTTGAAATCTATTTTTAATGGCAGAGAGATTGTATTCTTTTTCCTGTGCCAAAATGCTTTTGAAGCAGGTGCACAAACCTTTCCCTTGTAATGTATTTCTTCTGTTTGAGCTTTGATATCCTTCCACCTTTTTTGTTTTAATTTCTCTATAATATTCACAGTCCTGGTTTGATCTTTTATTGCTAAGATTGCAGTAATTTCATTCTAGAGTAATCTCTTTACCATCCGATCTGTTCTCACACTATGCAATCTCAATTCAACTTCATCAGATAGAAATTTATGTCCAATTTGTATTGGTTCGTACAGACTTGAGCTATTGGAATCTCAAACATTACCATAGATGAAGATCCTACTGTATGAATAATATGGCGAGTAGGATGACCAAGTTTGGCAGGAACCTTATCTATATATATCATATTAATGTTTGGTCCAGAATCTATCAGGGTGGGAAAGATAAAATCTTCATTTTCAATCCTGATTCCAAGAAAGACAGTATACCTTTGGTGCACAATTGCATTTACTTTGAAAGCATCAAAATCAGAAAGTTTAGGGCCTCTTATGTCAGTGAATTTTGACCCTTAATATCTCGGCTCTTGCTCCTCTATTTCTTCTTACTCAATTTGGAGGCTTGAATTTAAGCTTTCTGGATCCTATTTAGCTTTTGAGCTTTTCTATTGTGGTTTAGAGTTCCTTGATCTTCTTTTTCAGATTGTTTTGTTCTCTTGCTAGGTCATGTAGTGTTACCGCTTTTTTTGGTCTGTCTCTAGCAATGGCATAGTATTTATTTCATAAGAAAGGAGAGTTGTTGCAAATAGATTACAATTTGATTTTGCGTGAAAATCGAACTTCCTTGATCTATTACTAGCCCTTGATCATTGGTCTTCTTTCTCTTTTCTCTTTTGTAGGAATGCTTCTGCAGAGGCTTTCTTCATTGTTTCTTTGGCTTGGCCTTCTTCCATTTCTTCTATTTGTCTCATCATCATTGAGGCCTAATTGTTGGTCCTTATCATCTTGCATTAGGAAGTGGAGGCCTTATATTCTTTCCCTTGCAAGATATGTAGCATAAACATTATCATCATCTTCATTGGGATTGCTACTGAAATTTTCTTCTGGGATTGAGAAATGGAAATCTTATGAATCAGAGCATTTACATTCATGGTCCTCACCACCTTTCAGTATTTGATCAAAATATGTGCTTTCTTATGATGAAGAATAATTGCAGTTTACTTCTTTTGATGCAGAAGATTTTTCTGCATTGTATGTATCTCCAAAGGCTCTGCTTTCTGGGCATTGGGTTTCTCTGTGTCCCTTCTTTTCGCACAGTGCACGTTTATAATTTTTAATCATCTCTTTTGGGGACATATGTACCTTATTTACTCTAGAGAAACTGGTTTTTTCTCTTGGATTTGCTGGGTTTGGGAATTTATTTGCATAATGCCTAAGTGTGCCACATTTGTAGCATTCTGGTTTTGGAGAATACTTCCATCTTAACTTTCCTCCAAACTCGTCCTTGTTTTTCATACTAGTAATTACTCTTACCAGTCTTTGAGGAATACCATTTGCCATATTTTCTGGGTTTCCTCCTTTTTCTATGGTACCTTTCTAGTTCCTTTTTCTTCTTATATTTCCTATATCTCTCAGGATATACATACTTGTAGTATTTCAATTTTTCCTTTTTTCTAGCCTTTTGTTCTCTATTTTCTTTGGGGGTAGTATGGCTCTTGCATTTTGTATTGCCTGCATACTCCTGCATTTATTCAAAGATATTCTCGAGTAGCTTTGCTGGTTGTCCTCCTCATGCATATATCTCCTATACAGTTGAACATGATGTCATAGTATTCATCCCAACCGTACTCTGTCAACGATTGTTTACTTAAAGCACTAGTGAAAAATCCTTGGAATTATTTTGGCAATGCAGAAATGTATTTGTCTTCCAAAGTTCTCTATCACCATTTTCTACATCTTGTATTCTGATTACCCAATCTCGGTGAAATAGTTCAAAATCTAGGAGCATTTTCATATTTAACAGGAATTGGGTGTTTTTAGATTTCATATTTTATGTTATTCCTCCCCAGTATTTTATTATTTCTGCATTCATGCAAGCTATTTGTTTTTATAAGTATAAATTATTTAGTATGATCTTGATACCACATGTCTCAAGGGATGGTTCATTAAATTATTTAATTTAAAAAGTATTGGGAATAACCACACCAAATCGCAAAGATTACAAAGCTACTATCCAAAGATATTGATGTTTCCATACTTAACAGTTCTTCACGAAGCTTTGGTCGTAATTGCATAACCCAAAGTTCTCTATACATTCAGATCGAGATTGCATAGGAGTTTTATTCGTTTTAAGATGCATTGAGAATGATGTGGTCCCATGGGCTCTATCCTGGCAAAGCATTGACTTTTAGCTTTAAACTTTGGAAACATGGCTATTGAGTTTGAGATATGGCAGATTATATTGGACTAAAGCATCTTTGGAATAAACGATGAATGGGTAACAAGTAGTCTAATATATAGTTATAAAGTAATACATTATAATAAGTAAACTATATGAAAATGAAAACCATAGCTGAAATAATAGCTTAAGTTTCAAAATAAATTAAATGGCGATCAATATTAAAGAATAGATATTTGGTATGCCTGAGAAAGACAAGCATTAAATCCATATCTATTTTTTATGATAAGAATAAGAGGTATTCTTCTCTTGTCTCGTTGATTTATTAATATGTTTTCAATGATTGTTACACATGTAAATATTATGGAATATATATTATATATATTATGAGTGAATATACGTCATGAAGTAAATAGATAATATGCTATACTTTATAAAATTTATAGAGATGATGTTATATTTTATAAAATTTATAAAGATGATGTTATATGTATGATTAGTATTTATGTTGTAGATATTATATTTCATAAAAATGCATATGAGTTATGAAGTGATTAGTTATGAAGTGATTGATTATGACATAAATGTGAAGTGGATTTTATATTTTAGAATGGTATTTATAAAATAGATGTAAAAACTTTCTAAGACATCAAAAAAACTATCTCATGTTTCAGAGACTCTTGTAGAGGGAGGAGAGGGATTTTTCATTTAATGGTGCCATGTTTCATGTCTCCATAGTGATCATTCACTGATCTAGTGCTAGTAGGTGGCACAGAATTTTTAGGTCAAAATTCTTATGGTTGGATGGATCCACTTGAGGTATTAACCATAGAGACTATGTTTGGTAAGGTGAATCCATGGTCAATTGGTGTTAAGCAATTATGCATGCCACGTTCCAAGTATTATATTAAAGGTGATTTAGAACCTTTCATATTTACATACTATCTATTGGGTACATTTATCTTCCTAGATTTACTTGTAGGTATATGAGAGTCATCAACTGTGGAGAGTCCATTTTCTCCTCTCTTCGATGACATATAATTTAATCTATGTTCGGATTTGTGAATTTGTTGCTAGTCAAATAACATATGATTTTAAATAAAATTATATCATTCACAAAAGTAAATCAAAATAGGAGAAAAATTACCTACCTTATATTGAATTTATAAATATCAACTTGAGTAGGATGTGGAGGATGCACCTATCAAACCTAAATACCTAAATTGATGAATCTATATAGACTCTCATCGAATACTACACAATATCTCTCTTAAGATTGCAAGTCAATATTAAAAGCCTTGGAAGTTTCTCAACAGATTAAACTGCATATAAGGTTACTTCATAATGTTGCATAGCTCCTAAGTTGTGGAAACAAAATGTTAAGTCGTTGGGATACAAAGGTATGGTATGTGCATTGGTTAGGCTCTTAATTTATAGCATGTAAGAGGAATGAACATGGTAGGATCGTAAGAGATATCATAGGTAAGCAGTGACTATAAAACCCCTCTTTCTTTTACTATTGGTCCCTGCATTTATGCACCTTCATAAAGGCATTGAAACAATACCCATATTCAACACTTTTCAATTCCATTTATATCGGATTTAATCTATGGTTAAATGCTTATGTCTTCATGGTGTGGGCTACTTGTTATCAGTTCCCAATAAAATTCCAGCTGCTTTTAGTTAATCCGTTACCTCAATTTCTATTGTAGGATATAATTCTTTGTCTGTATGAGAGTTTCTCTTAGCTTCTCTCCATGCAGTTTGGTTTTTTTGTGAAGAAAACCATTTTATACAATAGATAACTGCAATGATAAACTAACCATTTTCTAGTACTACTTACGAATAAAAAGGTATTGATAGTTACTTGAGTGTCATATCCCTCTGGTAGTTTATTGATGAAATTGTGTGCATTGGAATTCACTGCTCCGGCAACCACATCCTCCATACTTGATCCTTTCTTCCCAAAGATGATATTCTCTTTAGCGGAGGTTACAGATAGGGTTGGTTCTTAAATAACCAATCCTATTTGATTTCTCCACCACTTTAACACTAGACCTTGATAATATTGATGCCATCTACCATGATACCCCCTCCCACTCGATTTAAAACCTCTATAGCAAGGAAATCACTGTGGGATCAACATGTGATGAATCACTCGATAAAACTTTTCTTGATGCCTCCAAGTCATCTGTTGCATAAAAATAGCATAAGTAACATTAGTACCACGTCAACACATGTTAGTTTGAGACATTTTACCTACTTCATTGGAAACTTCTTTATCATATGGAAAAGAACCTTCACCTTCAAGCACATTGGTTATTTACTTAGACTCTTTATGTTTAAGTGCAATCACCGAACCAACAACCAATTTCCCATTCTTGTTTCCTTCCACCAAAATGAGAAGATCTCATTAGATCTTTATATTCCAAGGACATCAAACCTAGAAAGAGACATCTCTTTGTATAAATTATGTAGGTTTTAAATGTTTAACTTTTTTTTATGTGCACGTTAGTTTGTAGTTCCAACTTCTCAAGAAAACAGGACAAAAGAAAAAATGTCTCGAACTGAAGGTTGTGGAGTAAGACACTAGTAAAACAGGGGATTCATAGTCTATTTCCAATTGCTAATGTTTTTAATTTAGTACAACCAGTTATTAGAACTGAAAGGAATATATAGTGTGGGATTGATTGGGTGTGAGGTAATTCTCCTCTAAGTGTGGTTCCAATCTTGTGAAAGTTGACACACATCAACCCCTATCTCTTTCACAGGGCTGCAACTTGTTCATCAACACCAAACAATTTGAACTCAGGTGTTGTTGCCAGGTTCTTTGATGATATGAGCATTGTGAGTTCTTTAGCCTGTACAACAAATTTTTTTGGTTAAATTGTACTCTTACATTTTATTGTTTTTTTGTGGATGATAAATGGTACTCTAACATTTTATTGTTTTTTGTGGATGATAAATGGTACTCTTACATTTTATTGTACTCTTACATTTTTTGTGGATGATAAATTGTCTTCTTACATTTTATTGTACTCTTAGCCTACTTCAGCATGTTGGGAACCTTTCTGCATTTCTCCACCGTAAACCAACCTTGGTCCTCCAATCTGGGCTCATTTTAGACTATAAATTATCAGTAACAAACCATAATATTTGAATATATGTTGAATATGAGGGTTGAAATACATTTCTAGGCATCTTTCATACCTAAAAGGTGATGAACAACAACATAAAACTAGCTTTGGTAAGTTCCGAGCCAATTTTGATAGTTAAAACTCCAATTTTGGGCATGAGAAGACATGGCAAAAGTCTTCAATCCACATTTACAAACTATTTGGATGAGTAGGAGTCCCCAATTCTCTTTTACAGACTATTTGGAGGGGTTTTGAGTGCATTGTGTTCCCTAGAACAACAATATACAAATTTCATATAGGCTTTTGAAGTAGGAAAGGTGCCAAAAGTAGAAACAATAGTCATAAAAACCTTAAAAAATCCACGTTTGATGTGCACTAAGGATTCATGTGTATGAAATAAAATACCTATAGGGAGGTGATTTACCTTTGTGACCATTCATGCCTTGTTTGGAGTATCCTTGATAAAGTGTTATTGGTGTCCCATTATTTGGATATAATATGAAATTAATAGCCTTTAGTTAGAATCAATAATGAGTTGGATTTTACATGGATCTCGACTAGTTGGGTGCCAAATGAGGCAAATATTTGGTCCTTGATGTTGATTGAGGATAGAAAGAAAACACAAATTCCACCTTGAACAATACAAAAGCAGAAGGCTGAACGCATTAGCAAATTTATCAAAGTATAATTTTCTATGAGTTAGTATTCACCCCTTTATTTATTTCATCTTTGAATGAATTTTATTTTCTTATACCTCTGGCTAATATTATCAAGAATTACTTGTAAAAGTTCTTTTGTGATCTATATTTCATAGGTTTAGAATCCTAGGCCTATGAAGCTAGGCTTACTTAACCTGTTTGCTTTTCTTTATATGTTTGCAGCCCAAAATGTGTCCGAAACCACTAAAATAAGGAAATGAATCAATGTTATTTTGGAATGCACTTGGCAGTAAAAAGGATTACTCAAGTCAAAGGTTCGAGTTAAGGATGTTAGTAAAGATCCTCGGTTGTTGACAAGCAGTGTTTCTAAAGGTTTGATATTATATCTTTCAATATAAATATATTCTACTTCAAGTATGGGTTGGTTTGAGTCCAATCCTTTCTTTTAGATAAGCATGTTGGTTAATGCCTTAATGGTAAATACCAATTATGATAATAGTCTATGTTTAAAAACTTATATGATAATTTGGTAATAACCTTGTTTTATTGTTTATATTTTATAAAAGAGGGTTTGGAGGTATGGCAATAACTTCTTTAACTGAAAGTGATTCATGTTTGTATTTTGGTCTACATGTTTAACATGAGATGAAATGAGAATTATGTGGGTAAATATTTTACTGTAGTAATTGCATTTGAATTTCAATCATTCTTTAAGTGCATGTAACCTGGATATTCAACTTCACTTTAGATGATTTAATGACTGAAGATGTGGTAATTTTGGATTGATAAAATGAAATCTATGTTTGGGTTGGCCAAAACATTGACTCGAAATCTAAACAATAGGTTCTAAATATTGGCGAGTGTGTCTTAGCAGATATTCGAGGGGAGTGAGTTAGTAATTTTCACAGGTTTTTTCTCCTGGGACTCATCAAAATCAACAGTAAGATTTTAAAAATTGAATTTTTAGATGGAATTTTCTGATCGATGCTTAAGTTGCAAATAAAGTTGTATGTTATCTTGAATTCCCTTGTTGCATTTTTTTAATTTTTTATTCTTCTCTTTTCATTTATTCTTTTATTCTACTACCTCATTTTTTACACTTCAATGCCAAGTTGTAATACATAGTGTACTCCTCTCAATCATAAACATTAATTTCATGGATGATAGTAAAAAATCCCTCGAGTACTCTGTATTTAGGCTCTAGTCACAGGGTACTAAGAGGGTTCAGTTTAAATGAGATGAAGATTTATGATGTTGCTATTACAACATGCCAATACCAACATATGATGGTTGTTTTTAGAATGTAGGAAATCCAAGTTGATCGATTGACCAATCCAAGCCCCAAGCTTTGATTGACAACTTTCAATGGCATTGACAAGCCTACCTCCTTTCTCTTAATTCTTATATAAAACATATGGAACTATCTACTAATTTTGAGATGAATGAGTATTATAACTCCAATCTCCATGATCTACATATGAATGAGTTAAATAAGTTTCTTGTGCTCATTTCTTTTAAAAAAAATCTAAAAACTACAAATACTATTCTTGTATATGAAGTTGCAGGGTGCTAGCTCAATGGTAGAGCATATACATTATATAATGTAGAAGATTGGTGGTTCGATTCCACCGTGTCCTCTCAAATATTGTCTTAATAACGCCCCTCCTATATATGTGTGTGTATTATATATATATATATATATATATATATATTAGAAATAGTGGTGCTAATGTGAGGCTAAATTGCCCTTTTTCTTGTAGTGTGTGGTGCTAATAAGGAAGCAAAAACATGAGCTAAAATGGAAGCCCACTATGTTCTACATCTAGAAGCAACATTGGTTGCAAAACTTGGCGCTAAAACGTGGTGCAAAATGGGATGCTAAAGTGGTAGCAAAAATGGATGCAAATATGGTGCTAATAGGGATGCCATTTAGGAAGCAAAAGCGGACGCTCTCTAGGGAAGCAATAATAGACGCTCTATAGGAAGCAAAATAAGACGTTATTTAGGAAGCAAAGTTGGACATTATTTTGGAAGTAAAACGTGGTGCAAAATGAGATGTTATTTAGGAAGCAAAGTTGGACATTATTTTGGAAGCAAAGTTGGACGTTATTTTGGAAGTAAAATGTGGAAGCAAAATAGGACATTATTTAGGAAGCAAAGTTGGACGTTATTTTGGAAGTAAAATGTGGTGCAAAATGGGATGCTAAAGTGGTAGCAAAAATGGATGCAATATTGGATGCAAATATGGTGCTAACTAGGATGCCATTTAGGAAGCAAAAGTGGATTCTCTCTAGGAAGAAATAACGGGTGCTCTATAGGAAGCAAAATAGGACGTTATTTAGGAAGAAAAGTTGGACGTTATTTTGGAAGCAAAAAAATAGACGCTATTTTGGATGCCATAAAGGATGCTATCTAGGACGCAAAAAAGGACGCTTTTTGAGATGCTTTAAGTTTTGTCCATGATGCGTCCCATTTACCGTCTAGTTTAACCACTCAATGTAAAAAAAAATTACACTAATAAGGAACGCTAAATGGGACACTAATTCTAGGATTTGTTGTAGTGCACGGAATACCTTATCGATTGATCATCATTGTCATTTCTAGTTCGAGTAAAAACCCTCCTATATTTTTTCTTCCATCTTGCCATGGCTGTAACAGCTTATCGTAATTGGGGCAGCCTGAAGATCAGAGATCTTCATGGCTGCGCGATAGTAGTGGGAAGAAGTTATGATTGTAATTGTATAAATACTGGGAACTATTCCAAGCTAGGGGTTGGAAATTAATAGAATATATTGTATAAGCTGTGACTGGGGGTTGTGTGTTCATCGGCCATTTTAATACAAGGATTTTAATTCTTCAGATCTCAGCGTTCTAAGATGTGCTACTTCCATCATCTATGTGCAAAGTCTGGGCCCGCCTTCCCACATGGATTGCTGAGGTATTTTATTTATTCTGTTGTGTGGTTTGAATTTTATGATAAATTCATTTATTTACAATGAGTTGCAACAGTCATCAATTTGCCGTGTGTTCATTTGAATGATTAGTAATTGCATCCTCTATAAACTGCAGTGGTGTGGTGTGACAGTCGACTGTGTAGCTTAACTTTCTCTTATGCAACTATGTGATAGTTGTGACAGCCTTGTTCATCCCTAATTCTTTCAATTGTTGTTTTCTTTAAATCCTTGCAGTTTATTCCTTTACCTTTATAATTGTAGAACTTAATTCCTGTACTTTGAATCCCTAGATTAAGTTGAGTTAAGATAGTTGAGATGGACCTTTAGATGGCTTGGTAATTGAGGATTTAACTTTCTGCAAAAGTAATCGAGATGTCTATTTCCTGAATCTTTTAATTCTAGATTAATGGCTGTAAGAAGGTATTTGTGATTGCATTCTTAAAGAAGGTAATCTAGATTAAGTAGATTATGGGATGAGTTAGGCTGAACAGGAAAGTAAGGTCATTCATTTACAACATCAGCTACTTAGTGTTGAAAGCATATACAATGGGCATTATCCTTGCAATAGGAGACTTCCCTAGGTTGACAATTTATATTGAACACTTTGTATGTTGGCTTTATTTAACTTGCATATTAGGTGCCCAACATTTTGGCACAATTGCCGGGGAGGATAATTATTAGACATCATAGTAGTTGCATCCAATAATTATATTTATTCATTTTTCTTCATCTTTTAAGTTTGCATGTTTTGGTTTGCATTAATACAAGAAGGGTACGATGTAACATTCCTATAAATCCCAGAACCCCATAGAACAGTAACATTGCAGGTGGTCGAGGCCATGGATGAAATCCAGCATTGGGAAGAAGGACATTCATTGATGATCTGTTTGATAGGACCAATTCGTCTACTGGGGCTCTCCATCAAGAAACACCTATTAGAATAATCCCAGTTACCCCTGGAGTGGAAGCATCAGTTTCCATAGTGGAGAACACACGAGGAGCTACAACACCCTTGGATATCCTTGCGGAGGAAGATAGAGTTAGTACTGCGGGATCAGCTGACCGAGATTTGATATATCACATTAAAGGGAAGGTTGTGACTGAAGAGGAGTGGATGCAGTTCCATCAAAAAATTAACGATCAGTGGAAGCACGAAAAGGATAAAGCAGAAGAAGACATGAGCAATAGACATGATCCTGAATATCACGAAGAATCAATGGGTGAAAATTAGCATTACGAGGGTAACTCCCTGCTTGAAGGGGCGGTTGCTACACTCCAGTTCCCAATTGAATAGCCAGACGGGATAGCCCCCATGAAAAATATATCTCCATCGATGTTGCCTTGTTTTTATGGAAAAGTAGTAGAGGATCCAGATGAATTTCTTTTTGAATTTGACATCCTCTATCGCAGCAACGACTACACCACCAATGCACAAAAGCTGAAACTTTTTCCTACCACTCTGAAGGACAATGCATTATGTCGGTTCATGAGCCTAGGTGGGGGAGATGTCACTACCTGGGATCGGATGAAATAGGTGTTCCTAGAGAAATATCAGGAGTATTGCAATACCAAGGATAAGAGAGAAGAACCGTTTAAAATGGTACAAAGGGACGATGAATGTCTCGAAGATTTTGTTGAAAGGATTTCATATAATGTGTAGAGAGCTGGACAGACTAATATGGGGTTAGATGTGCTCAAAATAATCCTACTTCATGGGATTAGGGAAGATTTCCTAGACATGTTGAACCTGTTAGGAAAGGGGGATATCTCAAAGGAGTCCTTTGAAAAGATCATTGAACTATGCAAAACGTATTCCAGGGGATCTTCCAGGAACAACAAACAGGACAAATGGGACAAATTAGAACATGATGTCTTCGAAAGAACACAAAAGTCATCTAATGGAGAAGCCACTCGTGCAAAAATAGGCAATCTCCTCGAAAATTTCAAGACAGAAATGATGAGCTCCATATCCTCAAAAATAGATGTCCTTAGGGAAAAGCAGAAACAAGCAGTAGAGGATCTCACACTTGGTATATTCTACCCTAAATTTAGGAAGAACCACCCTCTGAAGGAGTGCCTGCTCGATAAGGTAGAAGTGTGTCAGTTGTGTGAGATGAACCATGACAAAAAAAAATGCCCTTCATTACCTCAAGTGAAGGCAGTTCTGTAGGAATCAACTCTAGATGTGGAACCGACCTACTTTATTGCACAGAAAAAGCCCTGGCAGCCTCAAAATCAAGGTATGGCTCCAGACTTGTTTCCATTTTCGAATAACATGCATAATTGGAATAATATGAAGCATATAAATACACAATTTCCTTCATCGTATTCTAACCATCAATGGTATCCCTCTCAACCTCCGATGCAAAATTTTAACTCCTGGAACCCTTGGACACAACCACCAAACCAACAAAATTCTTGGTCTCCTCGATGGAGGAATTTCCATCCAGGGAACTAGTTTCCCCATAACCAACCTCTTCAATAGCTTCCACATCAAATGTTTCCTCATCAACCGTACCCTCCTCAACAATACCCTCAGGCTTATCAGTAGTTGCAACTGCAATTCCAGAATAATGTTGTTCCCAAATGCCGATACGACTACAGCTGCCTGCTCAACCTAACCAAAACCCAAATAATAAAGCAGTCCATCAGTTTGAGATTGCCAACATGCCAGCTTACTCCATTAATCCAGTACCCTGCAATGACATCCGTTACGATCAGGGAGGGTAGTGGAGCCTTTGGTCATTGAGGATGTTCCATCCTCTGTGCGTGAAGAAAGGATGAACAAACAGTATTTATCCAATACAGCGACCCCCATTATTGAATACATTGAACATCCTACCAATATGCCGGATGAAACACAAGAAGACACATTTATCAACACACAACCTACACAATTGAGTAGGGAACCACCATACCCTGAAAGATTAATATTACCAAAGGTAGTGGGACAACCTCAATTTAACCTCTTAAGAGAGTTAAAATATATATATGTTAAAATTCCGCTCCTTCAGGCCCTTCATGATGTACCTATCTATTCTAGAACCATTCAGGATTTGTGTATAAGGAAACCAGGAAGAAAACCCAGGGATCCTCCCACTGTTCATGTCATAGGGAAATTATCTGAAATAATAATGGGGAAAACCCTCTTGGCCAAATAGGATGATCCTGGGAAATCCACTGTCACCGTGCAGATTGGGAGCACACAAATACCCAACATACTGGTAGACTTAGGTGCAGCAATTAACGCCACGACCATTGAAACTGTAAGGAAACTTGGGCTCACTAATCTTAGGCCAACTCCTACTGTTTTAGAACTGGAAAATAGATCCACTATTAAACCTAAAGGAATCTTGGATGACCTCGTTATCTCAGTTGATTCTTGGGAATATCCTATTGACTTCTTGGTTTTACAACCTAAGTCACAGCGAGGAGGACACCTATTGATCCTGGGAAGGCCCTGGTTAGCTACAGTTGATGCTTGCATTAACTGTCGGTCTGGGTCTATGATCATATCATATGGAACTGAGATAAAGAACCTCACTCTCTATCCTCCAGCTCAGCCAATATTAGAAGCCAAAACTCCGTTATGGATGGAGCTAGAGGAAGAAGAGGGCATTCAGCCATTATTAATAATAGGGAAGGCCTTGACTTTTAAAGATGAAACTGAAGACAATGCCATTAATAATTTCATCAGTGAACCCACTTCTGTCAATAAGAAAATTTATCAGATCCTGAATACTAATCTAGGTGAAGAGGAACAAGAAAATCTCACAGAGGAGACATTATTCAATGATACTCACATAGTTCCAGTGTTGAAAAATTCAAAAAGTGTTCCTGCCGAGGTAGACTCTAGAAAAACCCTGAATATCAATCCCAGTCTTTCCCCAGATGAACAGGAATGCCTAATCACTCTCTTAAAAAAACACAAGGGGGAATTTTCCTGGGAGTACACAGACATGAAGGGCATCCCTTCTAATCTGTGCACCCACCACATTTATATCAAAAGTGACTCCCGGCCTGTGTGCTAGCCTCAACGAAGAATGAATCCAAATCTTAAGGACATAGTGAAGGAAGAAATTCAGAAACTCTTGGAAGCAATATTTATATATCCCATTTCAGAAAGAGAGTGGGTGTCTCCACTCATGATAGTACCCAAGAAGAATGGTAAATGGAGAGTCTATGTGGACTATAGAGATCTAAACAAGGCAACACAGAAAGATCGCTTTCCCCTACCTTTCATCGATCAAGTACTTGACACCTTATCCGAAAAGAAGTTTTTTTCCTTCCTGGATGGGTTTAGTGGGTACAATCAAATCTAGATTGCTCCTAAAGACCAGGATAAAACTACCTTCACCTATCCCTAGGGAACTTTTGCATACAAAGTACTTCTATTTGGCTTATGCAATGCACCGGCCACATTTCAAAGAGCTATGATTGGCATGTTTTCAGAATTGGTTAATGATAGTATGGAAATTTTCATGGATGATTTTACTCCTTATGGAAAAGACTTTGAAGAAGCATTGAAAAAATTAGGAAAGGTTTTAACACACTGCGAGCAGACCCAGCTATCTTTGAGCACTGAAAAGTGCCATATGATGATGAGTGAAGGGGTAGTGTTGGGGAATTTTATCTCTGCTGATGGCATCCAGGTAGACACCTCTAAAATCAGGGTAATAAAAAATATACCTTCTCCTAGAACTCAGAAAGAAATGCGAAGTTTCTTAGGGCATGTTGGATATTACAGAAGAATTATAGAAAACTTTTCCAAACTTGCCTCTCCTTTGTTTTCATTGTTAATGAAGGATGTGCAATTTACTTGGAATGAGGCATGCCAGACAATGTCTGTTAAACTTAAGGAGAAGCTGTCCATAGATCCCATCCTAAGAGGGCCCAATTGGGCCATGCCCTTTCACATTTCTTTAGATGCCTCTGATACCGCCATTGGAGCAGTTTTAGGACAGTAGGATGGTCAAGCACCTTATGCATTCTATTATATTAGAAAAAACTTAGCCCCTACTGAACTTAATTATTGTTGTCGAGAAGGATTTTTTAGCCATTGTTTACTCCATTAACAAATTTTGACATTATATCACTGAATATCCTACCTTTGTGCACACTGACCACTCGGCCATCAAGTATCTAATTAATGAACCTGTTACAAATGCTCAGGTAACTAGATGGTTGTTATTATTACAAGAATTTTATATCCCCATTATAGACAGACACGAAAAATAAAATGTTGTCGTTGATTTCTTATCTCATTTTACTAACAGTGATGATAATCTTCCTATTGAGGACTCTTTTCCAAATGAACACTTATTTGCAGTTTCAGCTCACTCCCCTTGGTATGCAGATGTTTCTGACTACTTGGCTGCAAGGAAGCTTCTGGCACATTTGTCAAAAAGAGAAAAGAAGAAAATCATTCAACAAAGTGCCAAGTATTGTTGGATAGATGGTCATCTCTTCTACACAGGCTCTGATCTTGAGATCAGAAGATGTGTAAGAGAAGATGAAATATTCCATATTCTGAAGGATTTCCATGACGAGCCTTGTGGGGGACATTTTGCATACAGTAGGACAGGACACAAAGCATTGAGAAAGGGATACTATTGGCCAACCCTTTTCAGGGATGCAAAAAAATATGTCCAGTCTTGTGACAGCTTCTAGAGGATGGGCCAACCTAACAGATTGGATCAAATGCCTCTTCAACCACAACTGGTGGTTGAACCTTTTGACAGATGGGCCTTAGATTTTGTTGTCCCTATGAACCCTCATTCCAGGAAGAAATCCTACATCTTGGTTTGTACCGACTACATGAAAAAATGGGTAGAAGCTGTGGCTTTGGTGAAAGCCAATGACCAGGTTATGATCGATTTCCTATATGGTGAAATCTTTACCTGTTTCGGAGTACCCAAGGAAGTGGTTATAGATGGAGGACCTCAGTTTTTGGCACATCAATTTGAATCTTTTCTACGGAAGTACCATATTCAGCACTGGATAGCTTCACCATACCATCCCCAGGCCAATGGCCAGGTGGAAAGAACTAGCAAAGTTATTGAAGCCATCTTAACCAAAATAGTCAGGAGCCATCGTAGGGACTGGGATGATAGACTTATGGAAGCATTGTGGGCATATCATACTACTTGGTACAATACTACAAGTTTCTCTCCTTATGACTTGGTGTATGGGAAAAGTGATGTCTTCGCCATTGAATTTGAAATCAATACTTTGAAGAAAACTACAGAGGTAAACTTAGATGTGACTGAAGCCCAGAAGAGAAGATTGAATCAATTGAATGAACTTGATGAGAAACATTTAACTGCTGTGGATTAGACAGTATTAGTCCAGCAATAGAGATCCAATTGGCATGACCGATTAATAAAAAAGAAAGTCTTCTGCGAAGGAGATTGGGAATTATTATACGATTCAAGATTCAAAAGGGACTTCAAGGGTAAGTTATGCACAAGATGGTTGGGCCCATACCTAGTAGACAGAGTATTTGATAATGGTACAGTCCACCTGGTAACTGTTAACCCAAAAAATCCCTCACTCAGCTCTACATGGCCTACACCACCCAAGGACAACCATGCACGACCCTCGTATCACTCCATTAGACCCCCACACCCTCAAAAAGGCTTAAGCATGAAGAAAAGGGCTTTAAAAACCCAAAAAGGAGCCTAAATAACTCTCCTAGGGGCTAAAGCCTCCAAAAAGGGGCTAAAACCCCTCAAAGGAGCCTAATACCCTAAAAGGAGCTAAAGTTAGGGAGGAAGGGGCTAAAAGCCCAAAAAAAGGGCTAAATCCTTGACCAAGGGCTTAAAACCCTAAAAGTCCCCAAAAAAGCTATAAAAGGAGGGTGGGGGGTCACTCTCAAACAACTCTTCCCTTGCATACTGTTATGCTACCTGTGGATTCCTTGAGACCCTTTGTCTCTCAAGCCACCCACATCCCCTTCTCATCCACTCATCTTCCCCATTAAGCCATAGCTCCTCCATTGTTGAGTGAGATAGAGAGGTGCTTCTTCCAGCCAAGGCATGGTGGCCCATTGCACCAAAGAAGAGGTATACCATTGTTTGTTCATGCTTTTGTTTTAGTAGCTTAGTTGTTTTCTAACCCATATTTGATTGCAGGTTTATTGCTATTTTTAATAGTTGTTTGCAAGTTCTCGGAGCAAAGCCCTAAACTTGTTTGCAGAGCAGCTCACGGCCATTTCTTGCCCATCTTTTCTTCCTTTCTATTCTATCTACTTTTCCTGCATTTTACCATGCAGGAACCTACCCTTCCATCCTATAGACGAAAGGGAGCCATTCCTGCCCCTCTAGCAAGGAAAAATCCTTGCTACAGAACTGGCGACCAGACCAAGTCGATCCCATATGATCCCTGGTTCAGTTTTTCAAATTTCAAGTTTTATTTCAGTTTCTGCCCTAGGTTAAATTTCTTCTATCAAATGTAGTTTAAATATTGTTTATTTTCAGTTTCTGTTACTATCGAAGCCTCCACAAGGAAAATTCGAGTCCATTTGGCCACAGTATAGGTTACTGTCAATTGGATCTGACTAAGGATAATAAAAAAAACCCAATCCAGAGTAGGTCACACTTATCGGGCCTAAACAAGGGACCAGGTCACTCATTTAGGCCTCACAGGTGCAACCGGGTCGCCCTTTTTCCCCCTAAAGGTGCGACTTCCTTCAGAAAGGCAAACCGCTTCTATCTGCAAAATATGTGCAACCCCCTCGCCACATTTGACCCAAAACATGCGGTCTGTCACTCAAAAGTTAATTTTTAATTTACTAAGGACTGTCAGTGCGGCTCAGCCGCCTTTATCCAGCACAATAGTTCCATTTCTGTTTCTGTTTTATTTTACTGCAATTTCATTCATAGAACTAAGTGTAAATTTAAAAAAAAATTAATGGCTTGATGAATACAGCTTACTAAAACTGGCATAGAATTAACAATCTTGCTTACCCTTCCTCCTCTACCTAGTCATCACCCTTCGGGGTATTCTAGGATAAGACGGAGGGAACATCTTGTATAGTAATAGGACCTTCACCCAATATTGTTCAAAACCACTAAAAATGGGTGACTTGGAAGGTAGAGTGGGTAGTAGGCCCAAGGGGCCTCTCGGTGCTAAGCGTCCTCCTTGTTGACCAACCTTTCATTTGGGAGGTGACCTGTGGATCAATGGATGGGCTTAGTCCCATTGTGTTGAGAGCCCAGCACCTTCTCCTGGTTGAAGAAGAATATAGGTGTAAGGTAGTCACCTAGTTAGGCTATCACAATTTAGGGTAAAAAAATGGTATCTATCTACAAAGTTTTTGTTTATTTACTGCTTGTATATACAATGATATGAACTCTATGGCATATTCATAAACCACTTGCAACCACCTAATAACAGAAAAATAGAAATACATATACACCATACCACATAAATCAACCCAATTCAGTTCATGACGTTGAGAGAGCCTTAAAATTTATAAATTTACACTAAGTTCAAAAATTTGTAGTCTTTGAGGACATAAGTCCCTGACTGCTTTAACCGTGGGAAGTACTTAGGCTCAGCCCAGAAACTCATTGCGAGGAGTACCACGGGAACCCCAAAGTAGTTGGCCGCTGAGATGAATTGCCAAGCGAAACGGGCAACGACCCCCATCTATTGAGTAGAACGCCCATGAGGAAAAATCCAAGCGTTGTCTTCTGGAAGTCTTAGTGGTTGAGTGACCACCTACAGCCAATATGAAGCCATTGAAATAGGTGTCCAAAAAATAATTCCCACCAATTTGATACACAAATCTAACACAATTGATTCCCCATGCTCTTCCTCACGCCTAAGAGGTGAGCCACCACAATTTGGAACATTGAACCGACACTATCGAGACCATTCTTGACGACCTCTCACACCATCAGAAGGCCACACAGCCTCTAATTCATATTCAGACCCATATCAGTCTGAACTAGACCTACATACTGCACCATCAAGCCCCATGGCTGGTGCAAATCCGGATCCATTTTTCGGCATAGCCATAGCTAGTGGACCCATGTCCACACCACAAACTATCACCAATAACCCTATAGGTGGACCCAGCACAGTCATGCAAACTGTCATCAGTTAGCTGCCACCACCTATAGTGACCAACCAAGCTGTCCCACCTACAACACACGGGGGCAGTCACCCTTCCACATACATTGCCCCTCCTTTCACACAGGGGGGCAGTGGACCTTCCACTTACATTGCCCCTCCTATCACACATGGGGGCAGTGGCACTCCCATCCACACTGTCCCCCCCACCACACTTGGGGGCATTGGTCCATCCACAATGATGCCACCATAAGTACCCCAGCCATGCAAGTGCATTATGCACCTATAAACCCCACCACCATCGCTGCCCCATATCACATCAACCTGGGGTCAAACTTGTCTTTCATGGCTTGTCTTAACCTACCTGATTTGGCTCGGTTAACAAACGACCCCATCCACCATCAAGATTTTTGGCCTCCCATGCCAATCAATCTACCCTCAGACATTCCCAAGTTTGAAGGCAAGGCAGGGTAATGCCCCCAAAACCACATCATGACATTCCATCTATGGTGCTCATCAAACAACATTGTAGACGATTCCATCAGGATGAGGCTATTCCAACGCACCCTTATAGGTGTTGCGGCGAAATGGTACATTGAGCTACAACAAGCCAAGTACCCAGATTTCAACTCCCTGGCTTTCATGTTCCTACAGTATTTCCAACTCTCCGTCAGATATGATGAAGGGGTGGAGATATTTCTATCCTGCCGTCATAACACTGCAACCCATATAACCGACCACATCCATGAGTGGTGGCGATGCCGTAGTTTATGTAAAATCCAACTTGACGACATGATCTTCTTGGAATGGTTCCTCAAGACCTTTCTCCCACCCATAGCAAAGGACATCGCATTTGAACATCCCCAATCTGAAGAGGAGGCCATACTGAAAGCCCAACAGTTTGACCTGATCTACACTCAGTCTGGATACCTGTACACCGTCATTCCAAACGCTCCCCGTGCAGGCACCTCCTACCACAATGCACCGGGGGCATCCCATGCTGTAGATGGCATCATAGGCTCAGTCTCCCAACAGCCACAACACCGTCCGACACCACTTACAGTTCCACCACAACCAAGCAACACTGCTAGTGTTGCCTACCAAAACCAAACTTCAGACTATGCAAGAATGATGTCCTAGTCTGGAGCCACAACGTCTTATGCGCAACCTGCGCCACCGCAATAGGCTCAGACCATGGCTTGGACAAAAAAGCAGTGCGCGGGGAAAATGTCCACATTTGTGGCATTGTCACCCACCCAGATCTACTATGCACCGCCAGCGCAAGCAGTTCAATCCCCCACCCCTGCTCCACCCGCTTCGTTGGGACACGTGTTTGCACAACAAAATCGTCCCAACCAGCCCACCCCCAACAACCAACAAGGGAAGCTAGAAATAATAGACCCGCAAACCAAGGCAACAACCAACCATAGGGAGGAGGTCAACAACCAAACCCTCCCAATAATACCGCAAAAAACTGGCCAGCCCAAAACCCCCCACGACCAAATGCACCAAGATGCAACGCTCTGTTGCGCAGAAACCAACCATGTACACTCTTTGAGGTCTATGAGCACTACACATTCGAGTGTCCCCTCATGGGTCGTGCTAAGCAGGCCATTCAGAACGAGGTTCAATAGGCCACCAACACTACGAACCAAGCCCAACCCAACCCGACACCACAAGGACCTCCTCCTATGGTGCTTCAAAACCCACTACCAGTCCAAGGATTGGTGGCAACTGTACCCTCTCCCTAAGCCAATCCCAACACTCAGGGGGCACCTCCCATGGTAGAAAAAGGTGTCCACCATCTGCTAGCCATGACAACTGAAGAAGTCAACTTACAAAATAGACGGAATCAGTACGGAGCCAACACTGAACCCACCAACCCATCAGTGGCATCAACGTCTAAAACATTCAACCTACCTCTTCAGTTACCCCCATTCTCGCGCCCCCCCATACATATGGTTTCCAATAACGCCAAGGCTAGAGCTACTGTCAGTTACATCATCGTGGATGATTTGGCCCAAACACCAACCACCATGTCCACTCTTGAGGTACTTAAAACGTGCCCAACACAACAGAAAGCCTTACTAGCTGACCTTGGGGCAATAGACCCCTCCGACTCCAAGTTGATCACATTTGACATGGAGAATGGAGAACCGCGCATGCCATCGAGCATTTCCTTTCATATCCTGGTGTCTATCCAGAATTTAATTGTGCACTGGTGCATAGTGGATGAGGGGGCATCCACGTGCGTTATGTATACCCTACTCTGGCTGAAACTAGGATTCCCAATTCTGCAACCATTCTCCACAACTTTACGAGATTATGATGGCCATCCCACTAAATCCCAAGGAATCCTCCCCCATGTCCCCATCACATTAGTCGGGAAGACAGGTCTGATTGACATAGAGATTGTCAACTCTCAATTGGACTATAAACTTCTCCTTGGAAGAAGTTATATGTACGCCATGAGAGCAGTCGCATCAACTATCTTCTATCTCATGATGTTACCCCATGAAGGGAATATCATGACAGTTGATCAACTCACTTATCACGATTCACACGGGTTAACAGCACCCGCCAACATTATCCCTACCATCACCACCATTGAGCCACAAGGGACGACCACACACGTCAATTTCGTCCCTACAATCAACACTATGGTTGACAACACACCAGACTCCCCATTGTTGAATGTGGGCCCTAGGTTGTTTGTCAATACCACCATGACGACTCCTTTCCCATTAGTGTCACCACCACCAACACAAAATGAGACTACGGACTTGTGCATGGTCTCGTCCAACACTGTTGCACCCAAACAACAACCACAGCCGTAGCCCCAACCCTAACCACAACACCGTTCACAACCGCAACACCAACAGTAACCGCAACATCATCCGCAGCCACAGCATTACGTGCAGTCACAACCACAACCTCACCCCCACATACAACCATCAGGGAGTTATCTAGGCTCATCTCCAGTCCATATGATTCCCTTCCTCTTTCCCCCACCCGGTGTCATGAGCAAGCCGGTAATGGCCACCTTAATCCTACCCAACTTTACATTGGGAATTCCAGTGTGGTATCCTGATCCACCAGCTCAACCAACAATGCCCCAGGTTGTCTTAACCCATGTGCAACCCATTGCATTCTAGTTTCATCCTCCACCCAGCCCGTAAAAACCAATCACCGCACCTGCACCTGCACTGCCCCACCCAAAAAGGGCAAGGGGAAAGAATGCGAAGGCTACTGTAGACCCTCGACAAATCCCGCCTTGCACCATCTGCAAATAATAGGGCCATCCAACTAAAAACTGCCCTGAGATTCCTATGATCCGCATGCATTTGGATGCCATGGATACAACCAAAAACCTCCCTGTGGTCAAACTTCCAAGTGCACCAATAGTAAGAAACAAGTCATTGAGAACAAACCATGCTTGCACCCTTTGCGGTTTGTATGGACACTATTCTCACCATTGCCAAGACTTGCCCAAATTCTGAATGGCTTTAGCCAACCTTTGACAACATTCCCTTGAATCGGAGATTACTCTAATCGAAGAAGTTCACCCCCCACCTCCTTCTTCGGAGACCATGTCCATTTACATGATGTCCAGTTCTATCAACCCTCTTATCTCCACCACCACCAACGGTCCATCAGACTTGTCTCTTCCATTGTTTCTGCAACCGAAGCTCCATCCAAAATCGCAACCTCAGTCACAACCTCAACCTCAGTTACCATGGAAACAGTGGGGTTCATTCCTGATCAACACGATCCTTTTCCTTTTCCTTTTCCTTTTCCCTTTCCTTTTCATACCATCCAAGATCGTGAGTAAGTCTATCTTGGCAACCCGTAATCTACAGGATTTCACACTGGGAGATCCTGTGTGGTACCTTGAACCACCTACCATACCTTTGAGGCCCCAAGATGTGTTGACTCATGTCCAGCCAATTAAGATGATTTTGCACCTACCTCCAGGTCCATCAAAGACTCCTCCCATCTCTAGGCCTACCCCTCTTCCTCCAACAGAGACTAGGGGAAAGGCAACCAAATCCACAACCAATACCATTTTCATGATATCTAGCACCAGTCGCCCTTCCATCTCATCACTTGTGGAATATCCACCTGATCTATCACAGCACCACTTATGCGATGATAGAGAGATCTGCAAGACCGCCTCCGGTTTTACCCCATTCCCTTTAAACCATAGTGTGGAATCGGTTCTTCCCATAAAAGACCAGATTCTGTCACCCCACCTTGCCAATTACCTTCGTCTCGGCAAGGGGGCATACCTCTTCGTTGACTCAAATGGTCGACTCTTGAAGAAGCCACGCAACGGGCTCCACCTCAAGAGAGTCTATGCCTGATATAACCACTATGAGTCCCTTATAGCGTAGTTTTTTCCCTTTTTGTTTTTCAACATTTTTTTTCACCACAAGCCAGGGGTAACACCATTAGCTGCTAATTCAGAGTCACCAGGAACCTGTTCGAGACACCCCTCACACCTCCGAGCCCAAATTTCTATTTCCTTATTAGACCATTGTCTCATGTTTAACAAATAAATTTCAGGACCATTTCAGGGAAGCTACCTCGATTTTTTGAGCCACAACATGACGATGCAAGTGTCTACGGACCTGTACTTGTATCACTATTGCCTACCGCTACTCATGTGGGTTTTTAGGCCACCGCCCATTAAGGGACATCGTTTTTACTTTCTTTTTAGCACATACTTGTGTACTCCGTCCACCGCACCTCATGCGGATCTCTAGACCATTGTATAGAAAATGGACCATTTCCTTTGCATGTATTTGGCATATAAGTGCCCCCGAACTTGCACTCACATCGCATGTAGTCAAGTCTGTTCACCACAACTCACACACGCTCTCCTGACCTCTATCTGAGAGCCACCTCAGTTTGCGTGCCTCTGCCGCATTGACTTGCATGCCTCTGTTGCGATCTATCCCACGCATGTATTGGTATGTTTGAGAGCCACTTGCTCCGTCCATACTGCGCGGATGACCTTTGGACCACTGTCCATCGTCCCGACATGGGGCACCGCCTATGCCACCGCAATCGGTTGACCATACTAGAGTTTCGTTTAAGCTCTTTTTTTACTCCTAAAAACAATGAAAATATTGTCGAGCGCAGCTGCTTCCTTTCCTGCTCGTTAAAGTATAGGAAATGGCATCTACATCATCTCATTTATCTCCTTTTGCAGACCATGTAGACCATCACATGAAAAGCACCACCTTGGCATATTCAATCCAAGACCGTACCCCTCTGCATACTTTTATGCTTTCTCAGGCAGAGGGGCTACACTTTACGAAAAAACTCACCATGGGTTGTCGTTAAGCTCTTTTCCAGCCTTCTCATCAAGAAAAGATTGCTGAGCAAACTTGGTTTCATTCATGCTCGTAAAAGTATCTAAATAACCATCGAGTCAGTATAGGTTTAACCTTTTTCGACCTAATTGGACTACCAATGGTAAAGAAGTCTCCCATCCCCTACAGGATGGGCGAGCTCTCCTATGTATACTTTTATCCTTTTTGGGGCATAGGAGACTACCAATGAAAAAGTGCCCCCACTGGAGTATTCTTCATTCTTTCAGACTCTCTAAAATTGAAAGCACCATCGAGCATTTACTTTCTCGGGCTCACCAAAAATCCATGAGAGCGTACCACAACGGTGTCTCTAGACACCACCCCACAAAAATAATTTTGGCAGCATTCCCACTTTGGGTCGCATTCGTTCAGAGTACTCTGCAATGTGTCTTCCTTGGATTCCATCAATATCAAAAGTGTCCACCTCCCCCAAGTATTTACCATCTGCAGTGACATTCTCGGTATTACAGCTATGATCCCATTCCCATGAGTCAGTTTCATTTGCTGCCTAGTCTGCCCTGCCATCATACTCTGAACAAAGGAAGTTTGAGTCTACTACACTCCCCCTGCCCCTATTCAACTCTTTCCCTCCCTCCCCCCCCCCAATTCAATGGGTCAGTCCGTAGATTGTCTCACACCTTTCGGTTATCTCCCTTGCGCTTCTGGTCAAGGAAATATCATTGCCTTAACTAGGGGCAGGTCTCCCTCTGTCGACGACAACACACATATTCCATAGGATAGACCCAGAGGTCCCTGTATCTTGGTTTCATTAACCTCATTGATGAGTTCCTTGGACCACCTGAGAGGAGTCCTTAGTGCCTCTCGGGATGGTTGTTTCTCACGTGATCAACTCCAACTTCATCATCGCAACATTGAGATTCGTACAGGGTTTGGTTCGCACAGTACTTGGTTGAAGACCCCAGATGTCACCTGACTCTAGCACATTGATGAGTCTACTCGAGGGACCTAAACAGGCTCATGTCCCTTGTGATTGCCGGGTTGCATTGTAGACAGTGTTCAGAATCCCCAGCAGTGCTTCTATATAGATTCATGATTGATGCAGCATACTTGTACCACATAGACTCTGACCCTCTAGTAATGAGTCCATACAGCTATGTACTATCCTAGATCCAGCAGCCTATCAGCCATGAAGATATAGCATTCCATGAGAATTCCATGGGTCCAATGTAGCAATTCTTCATATCAGTATTGTATTCAGCCTCTAATTGAGGCAACCATTATTGTATCATCAGTTGTACATGATTGGCTCTTATATTTTAGAGCATAGATAGCATTATTCTTTTGACATTGCTAGGAGCATGGGAATTCCCACCTCATCCATATACATGTCACACATTATTTGTATCTCACCCATTGGTGGGAACCATATTAATACAAAAATAAAAAGCCACCATGCCCCAGCCTCGGAAGCACCACCTCTCCATAGCAAATCCTATGATGTCCATCGGCCATATGATGATCTCCCGCCCTCACACATCAGGGGGCAATCTGTTAACCCAAAAAATCCCTCACTCATCTCTACATGTCCTACACCACCCAAGGACACCCATGCATGACCCTCGTATCACTCCATTAGACCCCCACACCCTCAAAAGGCTTAAGAATGAAGAAAAGGGCTTAAAAACCCCAAAAAGGAGCCTAAATAACTCTCCTAGGGGCTAAAGCCTCCAAAAAGGGGCTAAAACCCCTCAAAGGAGCCTAAAACCTTAAAAGGAGCTAAAGTTAGGGCGGAAGGGGCTAAAAGCCCAAAAAAGGGGCTAAAGCCTTGACCAAGGGATTAAAACCCTAAAAGTCCCCAAAAAAGCTATAAAAGGAGGGTGGGGAGTCACTCTCAAACAACTCTTCCCTTGCATACTATTATGCTACCCGTGGATGCCTTGAGACCCTTTGTCTCTCAAGCCACCCACATCCCCCTCTCATCCACTCATCTTCCCCATTGAGCCATAGCTCCTCCATTGCTAAGTGAGATAGAGAGTTGCTTCTTCCAGCCAAGGCATGGTGGCCCATTGCACCAAAGAAGAGGTATACCATTGTTTGTTCATGCTTTTGTTTTAGTAGCTTAGTTGTTTTCTAACCCATATTTGCTTGCAGGTTTTTTTATTAACTTGTTTTGTAGGTTTATTGTTGTTTTTAATAGTTGTTTGCAGGTTCTTGGAGCAAAGCCCTAACCTTGTTTGCAGAGGGGCTCACGGCCATTTCTTGCCCATCTTTTCTTCCTTTTTGTTCTGTTTACTTTTCCTACATTTTACCACATAGGAACCTACCCTTCCGTCTTATAGACGGAAGGGAGCCATTCCTGCCCCTGTAGCAAGGAGAAATCCCTACTACAGTAACCATTGATGAGAATCATGCACCATTATTTGCTAATGGTCACAGGCTGCAACTGTACCATAAGCCCATTTTGAAGGACGCATTCACTTCACAAATTGCAGCTGATCCAAAATACCAGTTAGAATAAGGGCAGGAATCTTTCTCTACCCCTGTCAATCTTTACATAATCGCTGTAAATCTTACCTAAATTTTTGTACATAAATAAATTGATATTTTTACTATTATTTTTATCTTTTTCCTTTGCACTTGATTCGTTTATTTTTTAAAGAATATGTGCAGGGATGTGCCTAAGGAGAAATGGTCATGATCGGGCCTAACGACCAGGGTCATCCTTTTGTAACTTCCTGCATAGAAGAAAACTCCTTTAACAGTTTGTTACAGCTGCAACACCGTAAAATACCGCCCTTTACCCCGTTCCGTGCAGCTACAACACTATAAAATACTGCCCTTTACCCTGCTTGTGTAGTTGCAACACCGTAAAAATTTTCCTATTTTTCCATTTTTCTGCAGCTACAACACCGTAAAATACCTCCCTTTACCCTGTTCCGTGCAGCTACAACACCGTAACTTAATTTCTTTTTCCGTCCCGCATGGCTGTGACTCCGTTTAAATTCTGCCCATTTTTTTTTTACCTTTTCCGACAGTTGCGACACCATTTTACTTTTGTCCATTTTTACCTTTTCCGGTAGCTGCGACACCATTTCAATCTTGCCCACTTTTACCTGTTCCAATTTTACTATTTTTACCTTTTTTGGCAGCTGCGACTCCACCAAAACTGCCTGATTTTTCTATGATTCATGGCTGCGACTCCGCCAAACTACTTGATTTCTCTATGGCCCGCGGCTATGACTCCTACAATATTGTTAGAACTCTTTGCAACCTTGGTTTGTGATTGCTCCAGATCTTGCCCCAATTCCTGATGCCGACGATTCTGATTTACTTCATAGCATTCATTATGTTTCCGGCAAGATTGACAAGATGGTTTTTGTCTGCTGGAAGAAAAGGTCATTACAACATGCCTACAATAATGATCAAATTTAAATGGCTGCACTTCACACGCTTACTATTATCAAAGGTCACCGTTCATCGCATATTTTCGAAGGTATGGTTCTGATTATTTACTTGATTAAGCGTTAACTAGATTTGACAACATTAATCATACCTTCCTTTCTGCGCCCATTATTATACCTGCATACCGTTAACTATCCACTCGTACGACTTAATGACCATTTAAGCTTATCTGATAACCACCACCTTTTCTAATTTGGGATAAATTTCCAAACATTTCCATGCTCTTAACTTTTCGAATTTACCCAACTCCAATTTCAGTTGTTCACGCATACTCTGTGCTTTAACCTCCATTGTCAGGACCTGTAATCTATCAGACTGATAAATAATTCTGAAGTCAAACAAACATGTGTATCCCAGCTCGGCATGAACCTCCAAATATGTGAGAACTAAGAAGAAATGTTGAAGTTTTCACCATTTTTGAAGTTGCAGGCTGGACTAAATTCTTCCAACGCCTGAATGGGTTTCATCGAGAGACAACTCTACAATTTTCCTTAAATCTTACAGAAACCCTCTCAGAGGTTAGGGGGTTACGTATAGAAGTCTTTGAAGCAATAGTGGTTGAAGTCACTGGCATTCCTCAATTGGGAAGAGCCTGGTTTGGTTGAAGAACCCCCAATGTTGCTACAGTACAGGATTTTCTCATAGAGGGGGAGCAAATTCGTCAGTCAAGGAGAGGGATATCGTTATAGTCATTGCCTCAGCCATGGGATCAAGTAGTAGTTTTCCTCAAGACGTATATCACCTGTGAAGGTAGGTATCAAACTGTTTCTTATTCTAAACTTCCTCTATCATCTCATCTATGCCATAGGGACTTACTGAACATTCCATTTTATCTATTTAATGACCTACACCATATGGCAGGGTTTGTTAGAATAGCCAAGCATCCAAACTTCTCCCTTACCCACCATGGCCTAATTAAATTAATAATTTTAAGGGCCTTAGCTCAAAGGAACCAAACTTGGGAGCAATTCACAGGTCAAATTCAGATAAATCAGGAACTCGCCCTTTTTCTTGGCATTCTAATAGAGGCAGAAGTAGAAGTACATGTACTCTTAGGGGTTGTACAAAACCAAGAGGAGCATGAAAATGTACAGTTGTGGGGAGATGAGGAGCAATAGGAGGATAGGAGTCCCTCCAATTTAGTTGGTGGGGGAGATGAGACTAGATCGGATGATTAGTTAGATGACCAAGCAGAAGAATTGGAGGAAAATGCAAGAGAAAACCCTATGGAGAGATTAAATAATATGGAAGCTCTGACAGCAGAGGCTGAAGTTGGAGCAGCATTAGATGTTGCGACACCTGAATCCGAGGATGTTAAAGCCACGATAATAGAAGGAAACAAAGAGGTGTTGACCATTGAATCTTCCCATGAATGGAGAGGAACTCTGATTGAAGAAGAATAGGAAAACGCTGAGGTAGGAGGTATTCCTTCCACATCAGCTGCAAATATGGAGATTCCTGCACCATGAAAGAAAAGAAGGAGATCAAAAGAAGAGATACAAGCATCACCACCAATAAGAAGAAAAAGAACCAGGTCAGTTACAGCAGCTGAAACATTATGGGCAAGATGGAAAACCCTAGAAGCACAGATTGAATTCCCCATTCTGAGACCCAAAGCAAATGTTGCCCCATAGGAACTAGCTGCAAAAGAACCTCAAATTGAGGGACTTTCGTACGAAAATTGTGTACTAAAAGAATAAGTACAATCACTTTGGAAAGAACTAGAAAATTGGAAGGAAGCATGCAGGAAGTAGGTAGAAAGGAAGCTACACACACTGGTTGAAGCTGCAGACCGATTAGAAGGATCACTTCCTACTGAGGATGGTGAGGAGGAAGAAAGAGTGGTCTACCCTATGTGTGGAGAAATATTTAACCAGTCAGTCTACAAAGTCATATTTCATTAATTTGTGACACAACAACCTGCACCAGCAACTGTGGAAGAACAAGCACAAGAAGCACCGAAGATAGAAGTGAGGGATGCAGAAATGATCTCTGGTACAGAAAAGGGGGAAAATGAACAATTACAGTCACAGCCAACAAAAGAAAGACAATTTGATTGGAAGGATGGTGAAGCTCCCTAAGAGCAACTTCAGCAAAGGGAAGTAGTAGATAAACAAGGTGTTGATACACAAGAACCAACATTTCCGAATATTCATGTTGAAGTTGCCACCCAAATTGGGGCAGATGAACCAGAGGCTGAAATTATTCTTCATTTTAGTGAAGAAGTCTGTGCCATGAGGGCCTGAACCGTCTCAGGGCACAAAACTAATAGAAATGGAACCCCAGCAACAGGATGATGATGAAGTTGAACAGGGTGTTGATACAGAAGAACCAGCATCCCCAAATATTCTTGTTGAAGTTGCCACCCAAATTGGGGTAGATGATCCAGAGGTTGAAAATATTCCTGATTTTAATGAATAAGTCTGCGCTGTGACTCCTGAACCATCTCAGGACACAGAATTAATAGAAATGGAACCCCAACACCAAGAAAATGAGGAAGTTAACTAGTATGTTGTCACACAAGAACCAACATCCCTAGAAATTTTTGTGGAGATTCTTAGGCAACAAGAAGAAATCAATCCCGAAATGGATATAATTCCTGAATTGGATTTAGGAGAGGATGAACAAATGCAATCACAATCCTCGGGGGACACTAAAATCCTCGAAGAATAGCTCCATATTGCAGAAGACATGGAAGTAACTCTACAACCCCAACAACATGAAGAAATAGAAGGGTAGGGATTTGTTACATAACATCCAGTGGACTTGCATCCCCATATCAAAGCTACAGCTGGCAATCAGGCAATTGGGGAGATCAAAATTCAGGAAGAGGTTGTCACACAAGAACCAACACCTTCACAATCAGCTGCTGAGGTTGCTATAGGATAACTCCAAGGAGAGGATGTTGTTACACAAGAACAAGCATCCCCAGAAGTTGTTTCAGAGGCACCTATGGTTGAATTTGCTGGAGGAGAAATTCAAGGAAGGGATGCTGTTACACAAGAACTAGCACCCCCAGAAGTGATTTCAGAAGTATCCATGCAGGAAGTACAGGATGTTCAAATTGGAACATCAGATGATAAGGTATGTACTCAACTTCCTCAAAATTTTGTCAATTTGGATTCTGATAATGAAGAACATGCTGAAGATGAAGAAATCCAAAGGCTGACAAAAGAACTCTCAATCCTAAGAATAGAAGTGAGGAAGTGGAGGAATTAGGTGGAGAGGTGTTAAGAAGGGATGGTTTCCCTTGCTGAACATAGGAAGACCATTAGGGAATTGAAGGAAAGATGGCCATAAGAACTCATGTTCCAGAAACTCCGTTGGGAAGAGATACAAAAGGAGCTAAAGGAGATGAAAAAGTTCAAATCCACGCAGGTGGAAAAATATTAGTTGTATACTCTTTCTCAGGAATTGTTGGATACCAGAGTACCATCCTCCTCTTACCTTGTGTTTTCATTTGAGCGGTTCATTTGGTTTAAACTAAGGGCTGTAAAACAAGGGATACTATATGAAATAGCAACCTCATCTAAATTCCTGGAAACATTTCTGGAAAGTGACTTTGAGGAGCAGAAATTGTTTTGTGAGATTTATTTGCATGAGTTAGCTTGTCCCTTGGATCGCCATTCGAATCCTATCCCTTTCTTAGGTGATGTTCAGCTGAGGGATTTTTCCTCCTTTGTTAGCAATCATGTTCAGTGGGAAATATCCTTCCAAACTTTCTCTCATAATGAGTCCCACTCTAACCTTTGGTGAAGTGAACCTCAAAACCCTCTTCTTCTCCTTGCTCGTCAGCAAATTGTACTTGCATGTCGCATCCAAACTTAGCAGATAATTGAACTTCAAGAAAAGGTTATCTCTACTTGTGTTAGCCAGATTTCCAGGCATCAACAATTGGCTTTGGAAGGTAGCCAGCATAGAGGGTAGGCTGCCTTTTCAACCCTGAGAAATAGAGATCCCTACTGTTATAGAAATTTTAAACATGCACTTTCCAGGGTTGAGGGATATGTTGGATGCATGAAGGAATGTGGAGTTAATTGGTTGGGACTCAAATTCAAATGTCCTCCCATCTAGTGGCCAAGAAAACCATAGAGGGAAGAATTCTCATTAACAAAGGTAGAAGAGAAGATGTGTTGGAGATATTAGGTTGTCCATAAGGGATTCTTGGAAAAACAGGGAATGCCTGAATTCCCATATAACTTTTCTTCTCTCCATGAATGAAGTATAATGCCAAATTCATATTCAGACTAATGGAGGTTGTTGCATGGGGAGATGCAACAGGACAATTGGGGGGAGATGTTGGGCCCAGAAATTACCCATTTTTGACCATCTTTACCTACCTCTTTTTCCCTCATCCTACTCCATTATGCACACTAAACATATGTTTTTCCTTCACTTGCTCTCTCAATTCATACAGGTATGGTTAATCATTTTCTTATTTTTTTAATGCTTAGAATTGTTGTAATCAGGGCTTTACATCTTGAATTATGCTAACATATGGTGGTTTTATAAAGATAATTCGAGATGTAAAGGATACAGGTGTAGCAGGCTGAACATGCCAAGAGAGGAATGAACATTCATTGCTGAGATAATTGCCATCCATTCCATCATTTCCCAAAGAACGCGGTCAAAGGATACTATTCCACGCAAGCTGTACAAAGGTAGCTGCAACAGGTTGCAACAGTGCATCGTTGCTCAAGAATAGCTGTAATCCATGGAGTATCTTCTCGATTGATCATTATGTTCATTTTTGGCTTGAGTAACAGTCTTCCTATATTTTTTGCTTCCATCTTACCACGGCTGTAACAACTTATCGTAATTGGGGCAGCCTAAAGATCAGAGATCTTCATGGCTGCCCAATAGTAATGGGAAGAAGTTATGATTGTAATTGTATAAATACTGGGAACTATTCCGAGCCAGGGGTTGGAAATTAATCAAATATATTGTATAAGCTGTGACTGAGGGTTTTGTGTTCATCTGCCATTTTAATACAAGGAGTTTGATTCTTTAGATCTCGGCATTCTAACATGTGCTACTTCCAGCATCTCTATGCGAAGGATGGGCCCGCCTTCCCACAGGGATTGTTGAGTTAATTAGGTATTTTATTTATTCTGTTGTGTGGTTTGAATTTTATGATAAATTCATTTATTTACAGTGAGCTGCAATAGTCATCGATTTGTCGTGTGTTCATTTGAATGATCAGTAATTGCATCCTCTGTAAACTGCAGTGGTGTGGTGTGACAGTTGATTGTGTAGCTTCACTTTCTCTTATGCAACTCTATGATAGCTATGACAGCCTTATTAATCCCTAATTCTTTCAATTGTTGTTTTCTTTAGATCCTTGCAGTTTATTCCTTTACATTTATAATTGTAGAACTTAATTCCTACACTTTGAATCCCTGGATTAAGTCGAATTAAGATAGTTGAGATGGATCTTTAGATGGTTTGGTAATTGAAGGATTTAACTTCTGCAAAAGTAATTTAGATGTCTATTTCTTGAATCTTTTAATTCTAGATTAAGGATTGTAAGAAGGTATTTGTGATTGCATTCTTAAAGAAGGTAAGCTAGATTAAGTAGATTATGGGATGAGTTAGGGTGAACATGAAAGTAGGGTCATTCATTTACAACATCAGGGACTTAGTGTTTAAAGCATATGCAGTGTGCATTATCCTTGAAATAAGAGACTTCCCTAGGTTGACAATTTATATTGAACACTCTGTATGTTGGCTTTAATTAACTTGCATATAGGGTAACCAACAAGAATATTTTGTTGTGTTTTGATTCCTCTCTCACACATCTTTAAAGACTGAAATAGGTTCGATTTCATACTGATAATGTGTCCTTCCATGCGCTTTTACTTTGTTGCTTTGTGAAAATGGAACTAATTTGATACTCATTATAATGGAATTGAAATTGTTGTATTTTGTTTCTTTGTGATAATGGATTGGAAACAAATTGATTAGAATGGATAAAAATACAATTTTTATATTCTAATGAAAGTATAAAATTGGACCTTTAATTAAGAATAAATTTTATATCATATTAATGGCATTGAAAACTTGACATGCAATTTATTTATTCAACTTTTTTAAGTATAATACTGGAAAAACATTGATTATAAAAACACTCGTGGAGTTAAATGCCTTCACTATATGAAGTTGTTTGTTTTGGAGTTATTAGAGTGTCCATCTAAAAATAGGTCATGCAGGAAGCTTCAACACATGCCAAGGATAAATATGAGGCAATGATAGGGATTGTTGAAATATAATGACGTAAATTGATGAATATGATGGTGTTGAAGTTAATCTCATAGGTGTATCATCATTGGAGTTAAGGTAATAGCTGTTGTATCTAATAATTAATTTAAATGTTAATATAAAGCTATTGCAATTAATATAACACCTCTAAGTTATCTCAAGTCCTAGCTTCTAAATGGAGTTTGACTAAGCCTTATGGGAATTAACTTGACTCCTAACTCTCAGATGGAGTTGGAGTGTCACATCAGCTACACATTATCATGCCACTAAGTGCAACTCCTAGCTTCTAAATGGAGTTTGACTAAGCCTTATGGGAATTAACTTGACTCCTAACTCTCAGATGGAGTTGGAGTGTCACATCAGCTACACATTATCATGCCACTAAGTGCAGTTATCACATGAGTTCAAAGGAAATTATTAGGAGTTCAGAGGAGTTTATTAGGGATTCGAGTGTCACATGAAGTGCACATTACTTTAACTCCCACGTGTAAATTGTATTTTGACTAAACTTTGTGCACATTAGCTGGACTACTAGCTATGAGATGGAATTCCATTGTCACATGGACTACACATTGCCATTTAAGTTCAGTTATCATATAAGCTATATTTTATTTTTTAATTTTTATTTATTTATTCCCAAATTATCACATGAGTTTGACATGAGTTATTTTCTATTTTTTTATAATTGTTAATTATGAATTTTGAACAACCCGCATAGAGTCAATCTGCACAATATACTTGTTTTATTCCCTTTCATATATGAAAAAGAATAGATGGTAGTCCACCTCAAAATTCTAAGATATAATTGTTATTATTCTAATATATGGTAATCCACCGCTATTTAAAAAAAATATATAATCAATCTCTGAAATATATACCTTTCCACGTATTCCAAACATATTAATCTTATTAATATGATTGTTGCTAGTTTATAAGTCTAGCAACAATTACCCACACTCAACCATAAGCAAATGCAAAAAACATTTTACTATTATTGGTCTTAATATTTTAAATCCAGCCGACCAATGTCAGCCAACACATGCGTCATTAAATAGTTGATATATGCTTGATTATATTGTCACTCATAAATATTAAAAGCCAAATGGTATCGTAAATCTATGGTATCAAAGCATTTCCTTCACTCCAAAGAAACGGGCGCGTCTAACTACGACGCGACGTTTTAGGCCATTTTAAGAAGAAATTCAGTTTAAATTTGGAGGCAAGTCCAATAAAAATTACAGAATTCATCTCGTAGTTAGACCATTCGAAAAGGAACTCGAAGTTACACTATTCGAAAAGTAGATCCCGAAGAAAATTCTAGCCATGGCGGTTGATGGTTCAGATGCCCAAATTGTGGCAGCTGAAGAGCAATGGCAAAAAGCTTTTGAAAAGGTTTTTAAGGCCGCTGTTGTTCTTCAAGTCACTACGACTCGGCATTTTGATACGGAGGCTTTGCACAACAAAGATGCCACCGGTTTCATAGTAGATAAAAAACGCGGCATTATTCTCACCAACAGGCAAGTCGTCCAGCCCGGCCCTGTTGTTGCCGACGCCACGTTCCTTGATGGCGATCAGATTCCAGTTTTTCCTCTTTACCGCGACCCTGTTCATGATTTTGGATTTTTCACAATTGATCCAGCAGCGCTTGAGACTATGAAATGCGAGGAAATCTCTCTTGCACCAGAAGCTGCAGTTCTTGGATTGGAGATCCGGGTTGTGGGTAATAGCAGCGGTGAGAAGCTGTCTGTAATGGCAGGAACCTTGGCCCGATTGGATAGAGAGGCCCCTTTCTATGGCTCTGATTCATACAATGACTTCAATACCTTCTATATGCAGGCAGCTTCGGGGACAAAACAAGGGTCAATGGGCTCACTTGCTATTGATTGTCATGGACAAGCAGTTGGACTCAATGTTGGCGGCAGACAAGATACCTCTTCTTCATATTTTCTTCCATTGGATAGAGTGGTAAGGGCGTTGAGAATTATACAGAAGTGTAAGGACGAGTGCATTTACACTGCAGTTGATATTCCTCGAGGCACACTTCAGATGACCCTTCTTCACAAAGCATTTAATGTGGCACGTCCATTAGGGCTTCAACGCGAGACTGAACAACTTGTCAGAGAGGCTTTCCCTGCAGAGACGGGACTTCTTGTTATAGATTCGGTGGTGCCCGAAGGTCCTGCTGACAAAATGCAATTAGAGCCCGGGGATTTAGTTGTACGTTTGAATGGTGAGATTGTAACGCATTTCGTAAAGTTCGAGACAGTTCTTGATGATAATGTTGGAGAGACTATCGATTTAGAGATTGAGAGGGGTGGTGTTCCTCTGAAGATTAAGTTGGAGGTCCAGGACTTGCATTCTATAACTCCTGATTATTTCTTGGAAGTAAGTGGTGGTGTGATTCATCCTCTATCCTACCAACAGGCTAGGAATTTCAACCTTAAGTGTGGTCTTTTATATGTTGCAAAATCTGGGTATATGTTGTCAATGGCAGGTGTTCCTCGCCATGTCATAATTAAAAAATTAGGAGGGAAGGAAGTGACGAGTGTCCAACATTTTGTAACTATTCTATCCAAATTTTCTCGAGGTGCAGCGGTTCCTTTAGAATTTGTGGATCCTAAATATCCCCATCAAAGTCAGTCTGTGACTGTGAATGTTGATAAGCAGGAGTGGTATGCAGAGCCTGAACTCTACATTCGAAACGATGTGACTGGAATATGGAAAAGGATACCTGCAATGTGTTCAAATTCGATTTATTCTTCTCACAAAGATACTGAAATCCAACAGCTGGCTTCATCATTAGATGGAGAAATTCCAGGGCACTCGTTTCATATAAATGTAACCGGTGATTCCGAAACATTTGTTTCGAATGATCCGAAGGTCATTGAGCCAACACTAGTATGGGTTAAGACCTCTATACCGCAATCGGCCTATACTGATGCTTTTGTTCATCACAGTTCTGCTGGAACAGGGTTGGTGATCTATCATTCTAAAACCATGGGAATAGTTGCAGTTGATAAGTCTACAGTGCCCATTTTTGTAGCAAATGTAAGCTTAGAATTTGCTGCCTGCCCAGTCGAGATACCTGGAGAGGTTGTTTTTCTGCATCCTGTACACAATTATGCATTACTAGCATATGATCCTGCGGCACTAGGTCTAGCTGGGTTTGAAGCTGTACGTGCAGCTATTCTAAGTCCGGATCCTGCTCTTCAGAAGGGTGATGTCGTATATATTGTTGGGCTGAGTGACACATTAGAGTCTGAATCACACAAGTCCATTGTCACAAATCCAGCTGCTCTGTTAAATACTAAACGCTTTAACTCTTTCCTCTATAGAGCTATGAACATGGAGGTCATTGAATTGGATTCAGATTTGGGCAATAGGTTTTCTGGTGTACTAGCAGATGAACGTGGAAGGGTTCAGGCATTATGGAGCAGATTCTCCAAGGAAACTACGGATGGTATAGAGTACAAAATCGTTAGAGGAATTCCTATTTATTACATTAGTGAAGTGCTACACAAGATTATAAATGGTACTGAAGGTCCACATTTGCTTATAAATGGATTCAACAAGCCCATGCCTCTTGTCCGTTTCTTAGGTGTTGAACTTTTTTCAATGCCACTTTCAGAGGCTCTTGACTTTGGATTAACCCAGGACTGGGCTACAAAGTTAGCAAAAAAGGATCCTGCTAGACGACAAGTGTTAAGAGTAAAAACTCGTTTCGCTGGATCACAAGCCCGACTTGCGTTGAATCAAGGGGACATCTTATTAGCCATAGATGGGGAGCCAATTACCAGCTGTCGGGATATCGAGAATGCTTGCCAAAGTGGGGGAGGAAAATTAAGAATGACAATTTTGCGGCAGGGTTTGGAAATGAAGCGTCTTGTGAGCACTGATGTAAGAGATGGGTTTGGAACTACACACATCGTCAATTGGTGTGGACTTATTGTGCACAAACCACACCTGGCAGTTGCTTCCTTCGGAGTTTTCGCACAAGAAGGGAATGGAGTATATGTTTCATGTATGTTTCCGGGCAGTCCTGCTACTAGATATGGATTTTCTCTAACCGCATTGATTGTGGAAGTTAACGGAAAACCAATCCCCAATCTAGAAACATTTGTAGATATAATAAAAGAATTGGATAGTGAGGAATTTGTCCGTGTGAAGACAATATGTATGAATGGAAAACATCGTGTTCGTTACGTGAAGCAAGACTTGCATTATTGGCCAACCTGGGAACTTATCTTCAATCCCCAAACTTCATCATGGCGTCGTAAATCCATTAAAAATCTCTCTCAATGACAGCTACAGTGGCACCTGCAAATCATGTGCACTATAAATATCAAGAACCATACTTTAGGATTAATGAGCATTCTACATAATCTAATCTACATTGCACTCAGATGCCAAAATATGAAAGTGCTATAAGAACCAAGAACAAGAATCAAGAACTAGACTTTCGGTTCAATGAGCATTCTACATAATCTTCACTACACTTAGATATCTAACTATGAAAGAAATATTTCTATTTTTAGATATCTAACTATGAAAGAAATATTTCTATTAAAGAACAACATTGTAAAAATGTAAAGTAATGTGAGCTAAATATAGAACGGGAAGTCTATGCATCACCATAGTAAATCTATCCAGAAAAAACACAAACAACATTCTAAATAGAGAATCACAACACTAAATCTATTTTTCAGCGCTAGATCTAAACTTTAATGTGTCTTAAAATCAATAAAATACAGTGACCAAAATGAAAACAATTATCAGAAAATGCAAAACAATCTGGAAATATATGAAACCAAACCAAATGTTTGCTTACCAAGAATAAGGGGAGAAATCCTGCTAGGGAATCAGAAGCACAGTTATTACAATAACCCCCCTTATGTGTTACATCAAAATCATGGCCAACATGGAAATTATCAGGACTGAACAAGGCGATAAGGGAGATCAAACAATAGAATGCAGAAATGTTGGCCATTGTTTAGATACTTGCCATACCTAAAGAAGAAGATATTGAAAGCATAACAGAGTCATTTATGAAGGAAAAAGTAAATGTCCTTGAATATGACCAACTACAGAATTCTAAGATCTTAAAGATAATGCCAAAATTGAGAAATTTCACATAACTACATTAAATACTTTTATGGAGGCTTTGAATTTTCAATTTTTTAAAGTATGTTGAGACAGTTTTCTCGTTGGTCAAGATCATCTTAACATGGAAACACATCAAACGCGTGTAATAAATGTTCTCTATTTGCAAAAACTTAGCTGAAAATATCTCAATAGAACAAAAATACAGTGGGATTTCAAATATTTAACAATCAAAAGCCAAATGCAAGGAAAATATCGTCAATTTCATATTAGAAAGGAAAACACGCATTACCTTCATCCTTCAACAAAAGATAAAGTATTTAGAAATGAATCCACTTAAATTTTCATAAATTCAAAAGCTCGGAGTAAAAGTTGGCGAAATATTATTAAATTTTCCCCAAAATATTCGTGTGAGAGGAAAAGGCACAACCCTATGCAACTAGGTACTATTCTCCACAATGACGAAATCCCACCTGCAAAATGGAAAATAAAATAGACAGTTAATAACATAATAGAATACCAAAGAATAGACAACTTTGCAGCATCTAGAGAAGCTATTTTACCTTGACTTAATTGCAACAACTGGAGAAGATATTTTACCTTGAATTAATTACAACGCCTGAAACCCTAATTGGTATTCATTTTTGTAAATGTCGGAAGGCGCACACAGAAATGTTGAAACATACAATACCGACTGAACAATGGAGTGAAGTCACAAAGAAAATGCCAGAACAAGACAGAAGGATCGATAATTAATCCTTGCCAAACGATGCATTAATCAGTCATTAACACCCATCAAAGATTGCATTAAACTTGTGGTGATCTTAACATATGCTTTGTTTTCAAAATACCACTAGGAATCGACACACACCATGTACATTTAAAAATACAAGCTAGAGCTCATTCAAAGCGCTCGACGTCAACCAACTGCCACAACACCTGGTACAAAAACCAACTTTAAGGTAACCTTTCTAGCACCTAATATTTCATTACTGATATCAGCAATGCCGGCGGGTACTGGGGCATAGGAACTGAAGGCAATGTTATCTCCACCAAATGAATAATAATCTTAAAGAATAGATATTTAAAAAACTAAAAAAAATTAAATTAAATTAAATAATATACAACCTTAGTCTAAATTCCATGTTTCTTTTTAAATGACTACAAATCACTCCAAATAATCTCCCTCAACAATTCATATATATTCCCTTGGCGGGGACATAATAATGCCAAAAGTATACTACCAATTGCTTTTAATTTAAAAATATAATTTTTATTATGTGGATTTGAAAATATCTTTTTAAACTTTTTGTGTAAGTGTTATACCAAAATCCTGTCACCATCATGTGATAAGACCTTTGACATACTTACTTGCCCTAAAATCCCAACTTTTGGAGTGAAGACTAAATGGTTTCTTATCAGTCTACCATACAAGTTCCTAGCACCGCTCATCCTTCCTTGTCCAGGAGCGGTACCCCTGTTCGCACTACTTTTCATCGGTTGTCCACAAGCGGTGCCACCGCCTGTCACCCTTGGTCCATAGGCAGTTATTACCAGAACTGCTTTGTCATAGAAGGAGAAGCACGGTACCCTAGGTAAAAGGGGAAAAAGAGAAGCTTCTCGAGGCTTCTAGATGATAAGCTTCGAGATATCCCTTATCCCTACTATTGTGGGTTGGTTGAGCTCGAGATCCCTCATCCTAGGATCTTAGTGAGCACCTCACCCACTAATTTATCAACCATCTCTATCCATTAAAGCCCTATATATATGAGCTCATAGCCATGGTTGAGGAGAGAACATTGAAGGTATTTTTATGCTGTTGGACTAATTCTTGGCCCAAGATTATTTGGAGAGAGCATAGAGAGCTAGAGTCAGAGCTTTTGGGGATGAATAGTTGGTTTCATGGAGATGCATTTCAACACTAAGGCTTGGTTGCAAACTTCTTCATATTTCTAATGCAAGTTGATTTTCTGTCCCATATATATTTTTGATGTTTGATTTCAGATATATATTGCTAGATTCCTTAGTCATTAGCATAGATTATTAGATCATATTCTGGTTGCTTTGATCTGTTTCGTGTTGAACTCTTTTGCAGGTACACAGGTGAACTATCAAAGCCTTGTATTCCATATATCTATAGCATCTAGGGCGAGTTATTAACCTCTGTGATCTATTTGTTCCGGATCTAAACCATTCAGACCAGCGGAATACCTTGCTGTTCGCAGGAGGTGAAATATTCCGATCAACAAATCTGGTGACTCCGCTGGGGAGTAGTTGTATTCAGTTGTTCTGATCGTCCTCAGTTTGCAAATCTTGTCCAAATCTAGGCTCCCTTTTCTTCAACTCTTTACAGTCAGATCTACTTTCTGATTTGTATTATTTGGGTTTGAAATTTCCAGATCTGTTTAGATCTAAGTTATTTCGGTTTTTTATGCTCTGTTACCATATTCAATTCGATAGTATTCACCTTGATCTAGTCTGTTTTTTATCTGATACATTGTTCTCTTTTTGTTTTGGCCATCTATAGGGAACCACGGCAATGCTTTGTGCAAGGAGTGGTGCCACCGCTTGAACACAGTGGACAGTAAGCGGTGCCACCACCTGTATCTGGTTAGCGAGGAGCGGTGCTGCTTTGGAAATGCTCTTACAACACCTACAAAGCACGGTACCAGGTAGGCATTAGTCCAAAACCCCTTTTTCCTCATTTTTCTTTGTAAAAATTTGGAATTTTGATTGCTTTCAGTTCTGTTATCATGCTTGTGTTATTGAATCTGATGTGTGTGGCTTGCTGCTTTGATGGTTCAAGATTGATTTTGAGTGGAATTTCAAAAAATTGTTTAGTCTTTTTTATTGTTCATCCGCTTCTTGCTCATTGGTTGTGTTTAAAGAAGGATTTCTTGTTTTCTGAAAGTTAGGGTGCTCATTGAACTCTCTTTTCATTGCATATACTAAAAGAAGAACATTATATTAGCTTCTAGATTTCATTTCTTGATTGCATAGTAAACTTATTTTTCTTCCCTTCAAAAAAGAAAAGTTTGCTTGAGATTAGGACATCATATTTGAGCGTTGGATTTGGGTTTTCTGATTGGCTTCATAAGCTTTCAGGACCTTTATGATCTTTCATCTCTCATGCATATAGGACTATCTCGATAAAAAAAAAAAAAAATGGTAGTTTTAAGTTAGATTTGCTAATGTTTTTAAGAAATTTGAAAAGTTAGAGTGCATTGGCATATAGGTGTGCTTGGTGTTGTTCTTTTAGGAAAAGAGATTCTCACCCTTCCCATTTCCTTTTGAAAAGAAGAATTTTGATTGTAGAAGTATTTGCTTGTCTTTGATTTGATGTTCATGACTATTGATTGGTATGATTTTTGGTTTTGAAACAAAAAGAAAAACACTCTCTTCCCTCTCGTAAGTAGGCATATTGAACGGTAAAGTGAACATTTGCACAAGCATACTACATGGTTTTACTTTTCTGTCAGAACATCATGCATTCACCTAACCGTACAAGTTAAAATCAATGGTAGTTGTAGGTTAAAATTTACGTAGTAACTTGAGTGATAGGTTAGAGACGTGTTCGTGCATCGTAAAATGTAGGAGCTATCGTTATTTGTCAGCATTACATTCTGGGACTCGTGCGGTTCTTCTATGTACCGTCGGTATATCGAATGGCCTTTCACGTACCCTTGAGGTATATAGAAAGGTACTTCACGTACTCGATTGTATATTGGAAGGCCCCTCTTGTACGATTATGCATTAGACAGCACTACTACCGATTCGAGCTCCCACGTACCTTGAGTATATCGGGAGACCCCACTAGGGTACCTTATCTATCTGAGAAAAGCCCTTTGGCCATCTTGTTTGGAGCCATACACTGAAAACAACATTCGAGGAGATTACTACGCACGTACCCTCGAGGTATATCGCGAGTGGCACTAGCTTGACAATCCTAGTGAAAGACCCAACTTTTGAAATCCTCCTGTCATTTTAAGTCTGCTTGTTTTGACCTATAGCTTGAGTAGGGAAGTCTTTTGGTGTGTTTTTTCTAGATTTTTAGAGCCTAGGTTAGATAGGAACTGTATAAACTAGCTGAGTTAAGAGGTTCCAAGAGAGTACGGGGCTTGCCACCTGATTTTACTTTTATTTCAGAAGGAAATCCAATGGAAGCTATTGACCAAGGAGCTGCTACCACCTCCCAAGTGGGAAATCATGTGGTGGTAGAAAGTGGAGTACCATATTCTTCACACTCATCTCCCTTGGTCCAACAGCCTTCCCATGAGGATTCATCACTCCATCCTCCCGTGGAAGATCATATTGATGATACCTGTCCAGACTTTGGTCCTAATGCTCCTTTTTGGGAGACACCTATCAGACATGCCATTGCCTCATTTGGCACCCATGTAAGTTCTCCTGACAATGAAGAAGAACGCAGGAAATACCGTGCTACTATCCTCTGTGCACAGGAGGTAGAAAATCAGATTGACAACCTATTAGGCCCTTCACCATTTCATTCCACATTCCTTCATGTGGGATATCATTCACTAGCTGATTTTGTGTGACCCATTGAACTGATTATAGATCGTCCATTAACAACCCACAGCCCAGGTCAAATTTCCACCCCTCTCACCTCTTATGTTATGTCTGATCCAAATCCACCCAAATATTTTGCATCTGGGGCCCAACCTTCAATTTCTGTGTCTTTAGTACCTTTGAATGTCAAGGGGAAACCCCCAACACGACATACATTATCTGATCCCAGAGTTGTACCTAGTCAAGAGCAGACCTTTAACATAGAAACATCTACAGTTTTTGTCCCTCCCACCCACACTAATGTGATAAATCCCCCATCTACTTCAGGTCAGCCCTTGGGGGCACAAACTGTTTCCATTCAGTCTTCTAGTGGTTATGGTTATCAAATACCTATAGGCAATCATCCATCTAATCCTACTGGAATTCCATTCCCTAGCAACACTTTTACGCCATGGGGGCAAACCAACTGGTCTTACATGCCAGCCATGGGAGGGATACCCATACATACTGCGGGAGGTGTGGGAGGACCTCCTTATGGAGGTCCTCCCCCTGGGGGACCTAATGGTCCTGGAGGGCCTGGAGGTCCTCCTCATGGTCCTGGCAGTCCTGATGGTCCTGTCTACTTCAGGTCATCGCTTGGGGGCACAAACTGTTGCCATTCAGTCTTCTAGTGGTTATGGTTATCAAATACCTGTAGGCAATCATCCATCCATTCCCTAGAAACACTTTTACGCCATGGGGGAAACCCAACTAGTCTTACATGCCAGCCATGGGAGCGATACCCATACATACTGTGGGAGGTGTGGGAGGACCCCCTTATGGAGGTCCTCCCCCTGGGGGACCTAATGGTCCTGGAGGGCCTGGAGGTCCTCCTCATGGTCCTGGCGGTCCTAGTGGTCCTGGGGGACTTGGTGGCTTTCCTCCTTATGGATTTGGAGGGTATGGTGGCCCTCCACCTACTGGTTCTGGTGGCTCCAGAGGTTTTCCACCTCCTGGAGGTTCCGGAGGGCCTGGTGGTCTGCCTCTTGGTGGTCCTGGTGATCCCGGTGGTCCTGGCGGTCTCGGTGTCCTTGGTGTTCCTAGTGGTCCTAATTCCAGAAATCAACCCCCCATGGGCGGATTTCCCTGTAGTTCTTCCTCACAGCAACCTGTTTTTCAGTCGAACTATGGCCCTACTAGTAATTTCATGCCATATCAGTATTACCAGTATGTGCAGCCCAATAGACAGTTACCTTTCCTTGCAACCTTGGACTTGCCTGATTTGTCCAAGTTGATTAATGATCCCATTCGATACAATCCCTCGTGGCCTTCCATTCTGGTAAAGTTACCATCGGACATTCCAAAATTCGATGGGAAGCAGGGTGAAGATCCATGAAACCATGTTATGACTTTTCATTTGTGGTGTTCCTCGAACTCCCTCATGGATGATTCTGTTTGCTTACGATTATTTCAACGAACTTTGACCGGTACGACCACGAAGTGGTATATTGAACTCCCACAACACTCGTTTGTGGATTTTGGCTCATTGGCAACTGTATTTCTTATGCACTTTCAGCTCCCTATTCGTTATGAAATGGGCACTGATATTTTAACTTCTCTGCAACAGAACACCTCTACCCACATTTCTGATCATATTCATGAGTGGAGAAGGTGGAGAGGGCTTATTAATGCCCCTATTTCAGATCAGTTGTTAGCTGATTGGTTCACTAAGTCCTTGTTGCCTCCTATTGCCCAAGATGTGGCCATGGGCAGTGCCGTTAACAAAGAGCGGGCTATTAGTTGGGCTCAGTACCTAGACTTGGTCTATTCCCAGTCCAGGATTCTTTATGACATCATTCCTCAAGCTCCTTGCCCCAGCACTGACCCTGCCAAGCCATCAGTAGAAGTACCTGTTGACGGGATTTTTGGTTCAATCCAGTCCCCATCCATAGCGAAACCTTCCAAGCAAACCCAACTTGCTACTCCTTTGACTCCCATGGTTTCTGTCGAGGTCAATTCTATTCAAAGTACTCAAACCTCAGGTAATAAAAAGAAAGGTAAAAATTGAAATAAAAAACCTGGAAACCATTAGAAGGCCCCACAATCAACCCATAATGACAACAACACAGGGAAAAGGAAGGCTAAATATCCTTGTCTGTTATGCGGTGGTGACCACTTCTCCAAGGAGTGTCCCCGTTGGGACGAAATCTCCCAGTTTTTGAAGTCTAATCCTGCACCTGCAGTACTTACTGATCCTTTCCCCTCTCAACAACAGCTGGTAGACCACATGTCGAACTAGGGTAACTCTATTTCAACAGAGGAAATTCATATGATGTCCTCAGATACCATCCATCTGCAAACTCGAAGCCAGAATTATGATAAACCTGCAGATAAGCAAGAAGATCAATCTTCTTCAGGGAAAGCTTCCTCCACTAGTTCTTCGAAATCCTCATCTACTGTTCCCTTATCTATCGAGAAGCCTACTCTCGACATGATTTTGCACCCACCAAAGAGTACTCTTCAAAAGGTTGTCTTTAATCCCAATTCTTGAGCTGCTCAATTCTATGATGTGGTTGAAGATCTCGCTTAGGCACCTTGTGCGATGTCTACCCTAGAAGTACTCCAAAGTTTCCCTACACAACGCAAGAACTTGTTAACTGCATTAGGAGCTGTAGACCCAGATAACACTAACTTGATTCACTTTAATGTTGAGAACTATAAACCTAGATTACCGCATAAACTTGCTTTTCAGATCATTACGAAAGTAGTGGGAAAGAAAATCTTTCGAACAGTACTACATGAAGGAGCTTCGACCTCGATGTTATCTCTGACTTGTTGGAAAGCTCTTGGCTCTCCCGAGCTTGTTACATCACCTATGACCCTTAAAGCCTTTGATGGATAGGGATTCCAACCCCATGGCCTTATATAAGCCCTCGCGGTCGAGCTGGGGGGAAAAACCATTTCCATCCAAGAAGTGGTAGATGCCCCTTTAGATTATAACCTCCTTTTACGAACGAATTGGTTCTATGCCATGAATGTTGTTACTTCAATAGTATTTCGAACGGTCCAATTCCCGCATCTTAGGAGAATTGTTACTATTGACCAGCTTGATTTCTATACGCTGGATGTTACTACCTCTATGGCCAATAACATCCCCATGTTAGGTCAGTCTCCTCCTCCTTACCAGTCGATTGGGGTAGGTATGCTGAAGGATTCATCCCTCATGGGGATTTTTCCCTCTACTCCTCCTAGCACGGATACTGCGATAGTACATATGATCACCTCATTCGATATTGAGCCCTGGGGCACAAATGTTGTTGAGTCCACCTTGTTGAACCCATATGAAGCTATGTATGACACCATTCAAACTTGCTCCAATGATCACACTAATGATATTCATTTAGTGGCTTTGGACCCTTACCATTTACCGTACTGGTTAGAACCTTCTCTTCTGGTTCTAGACTATCTCTCTGAGACTTTTCCTTCCGACGAGTCCATTATAGAGATCATGAACACGGGTGAGCCCATTTGGGAGGATCACCATCATAGATCCATGTTCCTCCCCAATACCAGTTCAGACAGCTATGATTTTTCATCCTTGTTTCCTACTGATATTGTCAACATTCCACAAAGTCCTATATTGTTGCAAGATACAGATTCTAAAGGAAACCTTTGTAACATTACTTAGACGAACCCAATTGACATATCAGCCAATCCTGATGTTATTGAGCATGTTCATGTTGGGAAGAACTACTCCATAGATGAATCTGAAGCATATAAGGCACTTTTTAAGGAATTCCGTGATATTTTTGCCTGGTCCTATGAAGAGATGCCGGAGATCAACCCTTCCATTGTGGTCCATGAGATTAAAACTTATCCCACAGCTAAACTTGTAAGGCAGAAACTTAGGCAAGTCCATCCTAGGAAGGCCACATCTATTAAAGCTAAGATCGAGAAACTTCTGAAAGCTGGTTTTATTTATCCTGTACCTCTGACGAAATGGGTATTGAATGTTGTCCTTGTCAATAAAAAGTAGGGCACCATTAGAGTCTGTATTGACTTTAGGGATTTAAATAAAGCTTGTCCCAAAGACAACTTTCCTACCCCACACATTGATCACATTATCAAAAACTGTGTTGGAAGTGTCATCTTTTCATTTATGGATGGATTCTTCGGCTACAATTAGATTGAGATATTTCCCGCCGATCAGCATAAGACAGCATTCATTTGCCCATGGGAAACCTTTGCGTATAAGAAGTTACCTTTCGGCTTGAAAAAAGCTAGTGCCACATTCCAGCGTGCGATGTCCTATGCATTTCACGACATTAAACATATTGTTGAACCATACCTTGACGACCTCCCTGCTCATTCACAGCGACGACAGGACCACCTCGGTCATCTTAGAGACATATTCTTGAGATGTCGTCATTATAATATATAGCTAAATCCACATAAATGTGTTTTTTGCATTGAGACGGGACGTCTGCTTGGATTTGTGGTATCCAAAGATGGCATCTGGATCGATCCTTTGAATATTTCCGCCATCATTAATCTACCAGCCCCAACCGACATCCTTGAACTCCTATGTTTGCAGGGGAAGGAAAACCTTCTTCACTATTTTGTGTGCAATTTCCCTGAGAAAATGCACAGTTATATGCGTCTCCTCAAGAAGAACACTCCATTCTTCTGGGATGACCAGGCCCAACGCACCTTTGATAGTCTTAAGCATGCTCTGACTCATTCACCCGTGATACACCCCCCAGACTATTCAAAGGATTTTCTTTTGTATATTGCTGCCTCCACTACTACCATCGCCATGGTTTTAGCGCAGGACAATCTCCAAGGTCAGGAGCATGTGATTTATTACACCGGTAAGAATCTTATTGATTCTGAAACTTGTTATTCACATGTGGAGAAGCTAGCTTTGGCCATAGTCATTGCTATGCAAAAATTTCGTCACTACATTATGCTTTGCGCTACCACCGTATTGGCAAACCAGAACCCGATGTACTACATTCTGACTCATTAGGTACTTAGGGGCAAGTACTCCCATTGGATCGTCATCCTTCAGGAGTTCAATCTCGAGTTTTCCAAGGATACATCAAAGAAATCCTTCGTTTTTGTCGAGCTTATATGAGACCTTCCTTGTGCTACCACGGAATTTGAGCCCATCGATTCATTTCCGGATGAATTCATGTTCCTAATTAGCACTAGTGATCCTTGGTATGGATATTTGTTAATTTATCTCCAGACCCAACGTTTTTAGTCGCATCTATCTCGTGATGATCGTCACTGCATTCGTCACCACGCGAAATACTACCTCATATTGCATGATACTTTGTATAGATGTGGGATTGACTCCATTCTTCGGTGATGCCTCACTCATGAGGAGGCTAAACACATGCTAAATGATTGCCACTCTAGATCATGTGGCAGTCATTTATCTGGAATGGCTACAGCCCAGAAAATCCTTCGCGCTCGCTATTTCTGGCCTTCTGTCTTTAAAGACTGTCATGAGGCTGTTAAGAAATGCCCACCATGCCAACATTTTTATCCCAAAAAGCGCACCCATCCTACTCCACTCCACCCCGTCATTGCCGTTGGCCCTTTTTCCAAATGGGGGATTGACTTCATGCATTGTAAACCTACCTCAGCTGGGGGGCATGGGTACATCATTGTAGCCATGGATTATTTTACAAAATGGGCTGAGGACATGCATACATATGTAGAAGATGGTAAGACTGCCACTTTCTTTTTGTTCAATCATATCATAGCTAGATTTGGAGTTCCGTAGTCCATCATCATTGATCACGGATCCCATTTCTGTAATCAAATGATGGAGGAATTGAGTGCCAAGCTAGGTTTTCGTCATGAAAACTCTACGTCGTATTATCCGCAAGCTAATCTTCAGGTAGAAGCCATTAACAAGGTTTTGAAAACTATGCTTCGTCGGATGGTTGGAGATCATAAATCCAATTGGCATCTCGTTCTTTTTTCTGCTCTTTGGGATTATCGGACTTCCATGAAAATAGCTACTGGTTTCACACCATTCCAGCTTGTCTATGGACTTGAAGCTGTCTTGCCTATCCAATGCCAAATTCTATCTTTACAACTCACCGTCGAACTTCTCCCAGACACTTCCGCAGAGGAAGAAAGATTTTTGTACTTGAATAACCTTGATTAGACTCGTAGAGATGCTGCCTTGGCTAATGAGGGACATAAGAAACACGTCAAGGTGCAGTACGATAAATCCGTCTAGCCTCGTGTTTTCAATAAGGGTGACCTAGTTTTGACTTATGACCAGAGATATGACAAGCTAGGAAAGAGTAAGTTTGAGTCTATGTGGTATGAAACTTTCGTTATTTCCAAGGTGTTAGAGAAAGGAGCCTATGAGTTGGTAGATTATGATGGAATCCTTTTGGGACAACCTCGCAATGGGTTGTACCTGAAAAGGTACTATGCCTAGGTCTTCTTGGATGGTATCTTGTATATATGTATATTGATTGAATTTCAGTGTGTTTTTGGTATTCTCAAGATGGTTTTGAGTTTTAGTGCCTGCATATGTTTATACCATGTTTTGGTCATGCAGATGGATTTCTACGGCTTCGTTGATGGTGCTTTCCACCACACCTTGAATATAGCCTCTACTGCTTGGGTTTTCTATTCCCCAGCTAAATATTTGGTCAGTTCAGGAGCGGTTTGCTTAGGTCCCGCTGCTAATAACATCGTCGAGTATGAAGTAGTCATTGGTCTTATGACTGAAGCTACCTCCCAGGATGTCCGTGATCTAGTAGTTTTGATGGACTCTCAGCTCATGGTTTGTCATTTAAACCATGTCTACACCATTAGGAACCCGATGCTCCTTCGCCTCTTCTGGAGGGTACGTTTGTTAGAAAGATCATTTGGAACCATTATTTATAGGCATATCCCTAGGGAACATAATGTAGTTGCTGATTCATTGGTTAATTACATCCTAGATTGGCATATTGCCCATTCGTGATGTTAATCAAACATGGTACATTGTAAATAAACATTTAAAGACACATAGAACTCATAGAAAATGCATTCATCCATTTGAAACGTATAAACATCATGTAAAATTCTGTATATATATATATACGAAATTTTTTACAAAAAATAGGTCTCGAGACCTCATCTAAAGCACGTAGGCTTTCAGGAAAAATCATCATACAAAATCCTGAAGCTATCAACTTTCAGTATACATGTCTCATCCACTAGTGGTGCTCGTTATAGCACATCATTGCTTGAGCGAAGTAGCCTGCTGAATCACCCTGGTACCCCCACCGTAGATCTCTGATATCTAGTCGGGAGGTCATCTATGTCAGCATATGGGATGTCCAGAGTCAACCTCTCAAGGTTCTCCTCCATCTCCCCGGTGATATCATCACCCTGTGGCACGAAGTGAGCTTCGAATCACCTGTCTAATGGAGATGCTCCTCCAGGCCTCGCTACTCCAACATCTGCATGAAGATAAACGGGTCTCATCACTTATCATAAAAAAATATAAAAAATATAAAACATATAATCATTTTTCATCTTTAGGGTTTCTTTTTTCTTACCAATGTCTCCCCACTGCCCTCCACGCAGGAGTGGTAGGTCAGGATCACCTGTAAAATCTATGCCCGCATAGGCATAGTCCTTGACCATGAGCATCTGATCTCGCAGCCATTTGAAGAACACGTCACCGAACTTCACTTTTCCCCTACCCGCTCCTGTGCGAGCCATGATCTGGACCCACCTTAGCATGCGGGGTCCCATGCTCTCAGACTCCAAAAATTCACCTGGGGCCTCATTTGGGGGACCCGCTCAAAGAAGAAACAAGCTAAGATGGAACCAAATCCGAATTGCTTCAACTCTCCCTGCCGATATTTAGTTAGTTGATCCTTGAAGATTGGAAGCAATGCTTCCACCCAGTTGAACATCATAGGTTCCATTGCCTTTAGGGCATATAGCATATGTGCCCTGGAATCCTAATGTACACCCTGGCTCCCTACCACCCTCTGCATGGTGAACAGAAGAATCCATAGAGCCATGTCTGTCAATGCCCTGATGGGGATTTTTTTCCCCAATGTGCCTGTACCTGGTGCACAGTGTCAATCTATGAGCCCTCTGGTGGTAATGTCCCTGCCACGAGAACCTGTCAATGAGATAGGGGCGCCCCGTCTCGATAGGCCAGTCAGGAAGTATATGTCCTCTACCTCCACTGTAAGTATATGTGCCCCCACCTCGAAATACTGCTATTCTGGATTCCACATTCTCAGTATGTGTTCCAGTAGTCTCTCGTGGGACACCATACTTGGTGTCCATAATAAATTTAGAAGTCCACAGTTCCGAAGTACGGCAATACATGCCGAATTCCTTTCAGTAGCGGCATCCTCATCATCATGTGTCCTTTCCTTCCATATCACCATATTTTGGAAGCCTAGACCTGCCAAAAAAACAATGGTATACATCAATATCATCCTTAAATCATTAAAAATCAAAAGAATGAGCTAATTTTGTAGATATCATTGGTTTAATTTCTCCATGGCCGGCACCACCTGTGCCCTATTGGAGACAGGCGGTGGCACCACCTGTCCTCGTTTTTGGTGCGGTTCCCGAGTGGTACCGCCTATCCCGCAATGGGTAGCCGTGGTGCCCATAAATAGGATTTCAGGGCTTGCCAAATATGCCTAAAACCCCATCAAATCCCAAAATAAAAGCTAAGAAATGAAAGAAGAAGGTCTTAGCTATTACCTGCAACTGACGAGACTGAAAACGAATGGTGGAAACTCCCGGTATCAGCTATGGAAGATCTAGCTAAAAAATGCTCCAAGTGCTCTCTGCTAGAAGTAAATAGTGAAATGTTTGGTCTTTTTACTATTTACTTGTCTTATATAGACATTTTTTGGGTCTGACTTAGTATAGTTTTGATATTACATCATGTTCTAGTCAAAATCTATTTGTCGTAATCCCGTAATGTTGATTTCGGATGCATTCGACACTTGTTTATGAGTCATCTGCAGGTTTACTTTAGTAAAATATTTGGAAAGTTTGTTTATGGATTTTTCGTACTTTCATGAAATGGAAAATGTCATTGAGCATTTATTACGACACTTTGTCATGCTCGTTAAAATCTAGTATCAAAGTTTCGAGTATAGTTCAAGTTTCTTTCCAGGCTCGTAAAATACAACATTGTGTAAAGAAACGTTATGGAGTCTTCTTTTCACATCTTCTTTTATAATCCTTAAACATGAAAAGATAGTCGAGTTCATTTCTGAATCTTTCCAGGCTCGTAAAAAGTGACATTGTGTAAAGAAACTTCATGGAGTTCTCTTTAAACCCTTTTCAGACTCCCTAAATATGAAAAGATCGTCGAGCGATCTTGTCTTCTTCCTGCTCGTTAAAGTATTTGAAGAGTCGTCTATCGAACAGTAGGTTATCTCTTCCTAGGTTCGGACAATACTATTTACAAGAAAGGAACGCTCTAGCGAATCATGACTAGAAGAGTTCCCTAAGGTATGATTTTATACTTTTTCGGGCCTTAGAGACTAAATCATACGAAAAAAGGACCCCCATGGAGTCTTCTTCCGTATTCATTCAGACTCTCTAAACGTGAACGATACCGAGTTTTCTTTCAGTGGACTTGTTAAATTAAACATTGAGAGACCTGTTTTGGGAACAAACCCATTCTCTCTCAGGTTCGTAAACAATATGAGACTGGACTTGTCTTCTGACAAACTATATCGAGTGTTTGTTACCCTCTTTGAACTCATAAAACCAAAAAGAGGCACTCATCAATCATGATGGGGGAAATGGGAAGGGGAATCATTTTGCAAATAATGGCAATTGTTTGTCATTACCTTTGAACATGGCACTTGTCTGCAAAATCATGTCCTTCAATTGGGTATTTAGCTGATCTCCATGACAATCCACTTTCATGAGTCATGCCGATCCTTTGATTCTTTCAAAAGATTGCATTGTCCACTGTCGCATTGTGTATCTGTCCTGTCTAGTCATGCTGCCAAGTCATTTTGTCATGCCACCCGATGTTCAAAGGAAATATTAAGAAGTCTTACCTCTGCAGTATACACAGCCCCTTTGTATCAGTATCTTTGAGTTAGTCATATGGTTACTATGTTCACATCATTCCAGAACTATGTTCCGAGTTTCGTGTCATTGATGTGGGACTCATCATGGCCCTCAATCGACGAGACTATTCCTGTCGATATCAGCTCATCATCCGGGAAATAGTCTTAGAAATAAGATTTAGTACCTTGAGATCTGTATGCCTTAATGACAGATTCTCTCGCACTCGGCATAGGTTCACATCATTGACCTTTGATCGATAGAATCGACTAGGTGTTCGACATCAGGACATCTATTCGCATTCAGTAGATTGTACTAAAGTACCTTGGGAATCATTGACATTAATGGTGATTTCCCCCACACTTGTTAACGGTTCACATCATTGACCGGTAATCAAGTGGTTCCTGCCATGTTCGACTTCAGATCATTGTAATCACATGGATAGAATCGTACTTTGTGGAAGACGAGACGAAGACCCTGGGCATCTGTTTAAAAGCGTTCATTGATTTTTCCCCAGGTTGTGATGGAGTTTTGTATGTCTAGCATGGATCCACATTTGTATGGTCGTGGCTATGCTCAAATTTGTGTCTGTATGACATAGATCTACGTTGTATGTCTAGTAATTATGTCCAAGTTTGAGTCCTTAATCACATGGATCTATGCTGTATTCTAGTAGCCATGCTTGTTTATTCCACTCATGGATCTGCCTTGTATTGATCTACAGCTATGAGTTTGGTTACTTCTGTCTATGAGTCAACATACTGATGTACTACAGATGCCTACTTGACTGCATGCTCCGATCGAGCCAACATTTTTATCTCCTGGCAACAACTTGTTCTCAAAGCTCTCGTTTATTGTATCACTCTAAGACTCATGCTTTTGGGGGCATCCTGTTATACCAAAATCCTGTAACCATCATGTGATAATACCTTTGACATACTTACTTGCCCTGAAATCCCAGCTTCCAGAGTGAAGACTAAATGGTTTCTTATCAATCTATCATACAAGTTCCCAGCACCGCTCATCCTCCCTTATCTAGAAGCAGCACCCCTGTTTGCACCGCTTTTCATCGGTTGTTCACAAGCGGTGCTGCCGCCTGTCACCCTTGGTCCATAGGTGGTTATTACCAGAACCGCTCTGTCATAGAAGGAGAAGTGCAATACCTTGTGTAAAAGGGGGAAAAGAGAATCTTCTTGAGGCTTCTAGATGATAAGCCTCGAGATATCTCTTATCCCTACTATTGTGGGTTGGTTGAGCTCGAGATCCCTCATCCTAGGATCTTAGAGGCCACCTCACCCACTAATTTCTCAACCATCTCTATCCATTAAAGCCCTATATATATGAACTCATAGCCATGGTTGAGGAGAGAACATTGAAGGTATTGTTATGTTGTTGGACTGATTCTTGGCCCAAGATCATTTGGAGAGAGCATAGAGAGCTAGAGTCAGAGCTTTTGGGGATGAAGAGCTGGTTTCATGGAGATGCATGTCAACACTAAGGCTTGGTTGTAAACTTCTTCATATTTTTAATGCAAGTTGATTTTCTATCCCATATATATTGTTGATGTTTGATTGCAGATATATATTGCTAGATTCCTTAGTCACTAGGATAGAATAGTAGATCATATTCTAGTTGCTTTGATCTATTTCGTGTTGAACTCTTTTGCAGGTACACAGGTGAACTATCAAAGCCTTGTATTCCAGATATCTACAGCATCTAGGGGGAGTTATCAACCTCTGTGATCTATTTGTTCTAGATCTGAACCATTCAGACCAGTGGAACACCTTGTTGTCTACAGCAGGTGAAATATTCTAATCAACAGTAAGTCTGCAATGTATTAATCAGTAATACATAAAAAGTACAGAATGTAGTATTCTGGATAGATGAGTGGGGTGGTCTAAACCTACCACTCCTGTCCGTAAAAAAAAGAAAACCCAACAATAGTAGTATGAGGAAGCACAATAACCCATACAACAGATGGGGGCCTGCTGCACAATTAACATGTTATGCAAAAATTACAGTGTTTATCAAAAAAACCACAATTACCCATACATAAGATGGGGTTCTATGTGAAAGTTTACGTAGAAGGATTTTTTATGAGAAAGCCATAAAACCAATAACAAGATATACTAGATATAAAAAAAAGTAATCAACATGGAGAAAAAACTAAAAAGAACCAAGCTCACTGCGGAGTGTCACTGGTAGTAGTAGCAGGGTCCTAAGTCTCCTATATTTCTTCAAGAATTGGACATGATCCGTAGAAATCCTCTTCCGTGGACGGTTCACTAAGCTTAGCTGGGAGGGGAGCATATTTGCAAACAGAAGCATTTGGCTCTCATACCAGTTTAGGATGCTGAGTAATGGTGGACGATGTCGAAAAATGCACAGTTGATGAGTGTGGCATGTAATGAATCGAGCCAACGTTCATTGAACTTGTCAAATCCATCGAAACATTACCGCTTCCACCATCGCTCGTCGAGCCGAGTCCCATCGCTAACTTTTTCCATGGGGTCATTGCATCTCTGTGAGTGAGTACAGTATCTAATTCTAATATCTTGGACTTAGCCTGTAGGACTGAAATTCGATTATGATTCCAAGTTCCAATAATTTCCTCCATTAGTGAACCCATCATGTTCTTAACAATCCAATAGTGGTTTAGGCTTCCACCTCCAATTCCACGAGCTAGGTTTTCATTGACTAGCCTAGTTTCCCAGTTGTTGATCAGATTACGGACCAACGTGGTAATCCCATTATCATATCCATCAACGCGTAACAAATGTTCTCCTTGTTGCGCTCGACTGCGACCACTGCTAGCTCGAAGGGGCGATGTGCTCGGCCGCGACCACTGCTAGCTTGGAGGGGCGATGTGCTCAGCCACAACCACTGCTAGCTTGGAGGGGCGTTGCATGCTACTGAGACATAATACAATAGTTCAGTCGCAGAATAAAGACTAACAATGGTGGGTAAGACGGCTCGCTCACCAGAAACTGGGAAGAATAGGAATGCACATAGGACATGCTATACAGGAGAAAGTCGAACCAGAAGAGAAGGAGAAGAACCAAGATCAAAACTGAGCTCTTATCAAAGGAAGAGACTGACAGACTTCGATCAAAAGCTTCATGTCCACGATAATATCTTTAGATGTCTTATCAACCCTTAATGGGGAGTTAAGAGGGTAGTTCCCTTTCCACTCCTTGACAGAGCTAAACCTCACTGGAGCCAGCAGATGAAGTGACCACAGGGTCATTTCTGGCCTTGGCTGGTAAATGTTGGTGTCTGCCATCTTAGCGGTTGTGTGTTGACAAAGCGTCGTCGTAAGAGAATAATTAATGCTTCCTTAGAGGGAGGGAAGGTTGACGAAGGTGGTGTGTCGTACCAGCCCTCGTGGAATTCTCACGCGTAGGAGCACCATTGCAGGCATGACACGTGTCATCTACAATGGGGTTAGCTGAAGCAATGGAGGCACATATGTCAATAGTGGACGTGACTGCAGTGTCAACTACAGTCCCAACATTTAAATGGAAATGATGACCAACCTTTCCTGCCTTGAAAACTAGACCCACGTCATCTATTTGTAATAAGTGCGGTGTAGATGGCAGTGGGTCGAGTTGGTTGTTTGATCATAGTTCTGCCACGGTAGCATAGCCACAGTCCATTCCATCATTGCCAATGAAACTTTCGTCACCCGCATTCGAGGGAAAATAAATTTCAATTACTTTTAATTTAAAAATATTTTTTTATTAAGTAGATTTAAAAATAACTCAAAACTGACACTATATAATATATTACTCCAATTCAATTAAAATTAAATTATTAAATTAAATAATCACAGAAACTAGAATAAAAAATCATATATTAATAAACTTATATGAAAAAATTACATAATAATAGTAAATATTTGTGTAATAAATATTTCTGTGTTAAATTATTATAAGCGAAATGCTTAACCTAACATCGAAGTGATACCCACCTTCTGAATCAAAACAACCCTCTTCGAATGTCTCTCTCCATGCCCGATTTGGAGCATTTCTTCCAAAAAAAATGGACTCTAGTTATTTGGTTTCAATGAACTCTACGAGAATAGGATGGGAATGCCATTCAATTAAATGAAACATTTCATTCTATACATAATTGGTTTGCAAGAGGTTGTATGGGTAAATATGCGATGCAAGGATAATATCTCATTTCTCATCATTGAGTTGAAATAGGTTGTATTGGAAAATAAGTGATGTTAGACGATAAAATGATTTTATTTTGTGGATTTTTAAAATATAAAAAATGTTTATTTCATAAATATGGTGATGTTAGAGGACAAACTGATTTTATTTTGTGGGATTTCAAAACATATAAATGTTTATTTATTTTTTAAATGATTTAGCAAAAATGATATTTTAATTTATTATATAAAAAAAATATTTTTTTTAATATTATTTAGTATACATTTATTTATTAATTATGTAAAAAAACAATTTCTGATTATTTCAACCAAATAAAAGTTAGTTATTTGATTTATAACTATTCAATTATATAATTAGATAATAAAAATGAGAACATAATGTAATCTATGCATTAGCCAACTGTCATGTCCCCACATTTTGACCACCAAAAGTGTTGAACATGATAACACCTAAGGTTTCTAAGTTATAATATTTAATTACCGTAGGGAAATTTGCTAAAATAATTATGTAAGAGGCTTATACCATGTTTGATTTCTTGCCATTTTTAATTATTATGCAATTAAGATCATATTTAGACACTTAGGAGTTAGTTAAGATCAATTTATGTAATATATCCGTTAGGTAAAAGTGTGTTTCTTTAGTATGCATTTGTAAATATTATAATCCGACGGTCACGATATGTTCTAGACATAGAGTGATCCGACGGTTCAACTTCTCTTAGATCATACCTACCATTGATCCGTGGCTTAACATCCGATTGGTCCATGATCTCTATTTAAAGAGCATGGAGGGTCCTTGGCTAGTTGATCGATTATGAGAAGCTCATGTAACTTTCTTTCTTTTGCATAGTAAATTGCTCCAAGCTGTAACTATTTGGCTGGTGCCGTGGATTGTTTCCTTCTCGAGGGTTTTAACCATGTGAAAAACATCGGTGTATTGATTTGTGATTCATTTGTGTGAAGTGGTTGCTTTAGTTTTTCAATCTTTTGGGAGTACCTTGCATACTCAAACATGGTATCAGAGCGTTTATGAAGAGCCACTTTCGGTTTTGATCAAGATCTGGAACCAGTGTTGCTAAAAAATTGAAAGGGTTTCTAGTTTTGGATTTTCTATGCATTTTTGGCTTGTGGGAGCTGTTCCATTGCGTTCAGAGTGTCGTTTCCATTTGGGAATAGTTTTCGTTTGTTCTAGAAACACCCATTTCGACAAATCTGAAGGTATAATGTTACAATGATGGATTTGTTTTATTTTTTTTAAATCTCTCATATTTTATGAGTTTTATTATTAGATCTTTACTATTTTAGTCTCGGACTGTTTCCTTCCTTGGCTGTGTATGCTCTTTGCCGTGCACCTTGCGTGATCGTGGCGAATCAGAAACAGAAAGGTAAAGTTTTTTTTCTTGTCTTCTCGACTACGTATGCTCTTTGCCATGCACCTTGTGCGATTATGGCACATCAGAAACAACGAGAAAACTTAAAAACGTAGACTTTTCGAATAAGCTAACCAAGATCTAACCCCACCCATAGAGTGGAAAAGTTTTTTTTTGTTTTTTGTTTTTTGTTTTTTTTTGTGTTTTGCAGAAAAAAAAAGGCAAGCATGGAGAACGAGAGAGAAGAGTTAAAACAAAAAAAAACCCCTTCCTCTTTCCATTCTTTTACATACCCTTTAAACTTAGCTCACTTGGTTCAAAGTTGCGTTCTTCCTTAATAGGTCTTGAGTTCAAGTCTTCTTAAGTTGCTTTTAGTGCATGCAATTCCTATTTTCAAGTTACTTTATTGTAAAAGTGCATCTCACATAAATAAAATAAAATAAAAAGTGAGTCACTTAAGTCTTTTAATTTATCACTGCATGTTGGCTATCATGGGCAGACCTAGGTTTACTGTGTTTAACCAACAACACCCCTAAATCACTGGCCCTTTCGGCGATAGGCCGCGAAGCGGCCTGAAGTCTCACCCGAAGTGATTCTAATGGGTTGGCCAAGGACTCAAGCGTCTTGTACCAGGTTCTGTGGTAGCCTACTTGCGACTCGCAGCTCTGCTAGCCACGAGGCCTCTTTCTCTGTGCGTCGCGCAACCCTTCTACTCGCGTCACATGACCTCCTCGTCTCGCACCTCTTCTGACCGCGAGATCTCTTTCCTCCTGTTATGCGGTCCCTTTCCGCGTTGCGCAACTTCCACTGACTCGCAGTGACCCCATCCTTATCGCCTCGCCGCAACCGGTGACACGTAACTTCCTCTCCAATGCTAAGTCCTCAACCTATGGTATCGCACACCGCAGCTCCTTTGCCGGTGCAGTATCGCCTCTCTGCGATATTCTACTCCCGCGGCTCAGTGCACTTAGCATTGTTCGTGTCGACTTGTAGGACTCAACATACCAGACTCTTAACACTGCGACTAGTGACTGTTTAAGCAAAGCATACATGAACCCACATACAACATGCCAAAGACTTCAACTTATGTTTATCCTGCTCTATTATTGTGAACGAAACAACACATATATACATTCAACTGTAACTAAGGCTCATATAATAACTAATAGATGCAGCAAATAAGAACAACACATGAATCAATCGCATAACACCCGATTTTAACGTGGTTCACCTCCAGGATGGAAGTTACGTCCATAGAACTGTGTTTCTATTATAGCTCAGGGGAAGGTAAACATAGTTCTGCTGCACCGCATATGCAGCTTGAGATCTTCTCTCTTAGATCTCTTCTCTATCTCTATATTGTCTCTCTTACAATATACTCTTCCCTCTCTTTCAATCCCTGTGGATTGTTACAATACAAAATAACAGTAAGCTAACAGCCTACTGATGATCTGACTAGCTGGATGGCTTAATATGCTCAAAATGCCAACCTTTTACAATACAAAATACATTCCTTTATAGGCGGCCTGGAGGTCTCGCCATTAGAACACTGTGGGCCTGTCCCAACAGTAACCCAAACCCTAACTAGTGACAGTCGGCATATCTGTACTTTGAGGTAGCCGCTATCCGTCACACCACAGCTTTCTGCAGTCTTCCATGCTTCTCGGCGCTGACCATGGGTACTATGCACCGCTTCCCTTCACCACAGCTTCCTGTAGTCTTCCATGCTTCCCAGCGCTGACCATGGGTACTAGCGCTGCTTCCGTTCTGTCCTTCGTCTTCAATACCTTGGCCTCGTTGCTCATTTTCCTTTATGAGAGTAGCTAAGCCCTCCTGTCATCCGCCGTTTCCTTCAATGCAGTGGGTGAGCTCTCTCTTCTTGGTCGCTCAGATACCATCGTCTTCCTCGACTTCTCTATCTTCTACGTCATGGTTTTTGGCTCTGATCTGTAGCTAGAAACCTGCTACAGTGTCGTAGCTCTGCCTCTTATATCTCCGCCAAAACTGTCTATCCGTCAAAATAACAGCTTCTTCTGTAGCTGCGGGGCCCTACTCCAACAGTCCCCTAACACTTACTTATGGCTCATCCTCAAGCCACTACCAGCGGGCTTCTCCTGCTGTAGTTTCTCCTTGGCTTCCTGCGAAGTTCATTGCAATTTGTCTCGAAGTCTTGCGACTTCATCTTGCATCGCTGCGACACGTTCTCGTGCCGAGTCAAGCAAAGCTTCACTAATACTGACGTCTTCTATTGACTTAGTTCGTAGGTCTTTATTACCTTTCCTTATTGTTATGCTCGCAGTCTTGCCACTGCAAGACCTGCTGTCGCTGTGCCTACCATAAGGATTCAAATCCCTGGTATCACGAGAACTCCTTTCTATCTGGGTTAGTGCTCATGTTATAAGGAAGATATAAATCTGTATCTTCCAGGATTCTCAAGACATGCCGCCCGGCCTGGAGCCCTCTATGTGAAAGAGATACAAACCATGAATTCCATTCCGAGAACAAGCCTTTTTCTGCATGCTGGAATTCTACCATTTGCTAGGTTTTCTGTCCTCTTTCACTTTCCTTCTTAGCAAGTCGCTCCAGGTATTCATGTTGCCTCTGATCGCCAGATTTTCGCTTCTTTGTCTCAGCAATCTCTCATTCTTCTCTTAGCTGATCAAATAGGTCGGCGGCCTTCTCCCGTTGCCGTCTTTTCTTCATTTTTACTTTCTTCCTCGCGGGAGATTTCTTCTCGTCATTCTTCTGCTCTGCTTTCTTATCTTTAGTGATCGGCTCAACTTTCTTCTTCTCCTTAGCAGAGATTTTGATGACATCTTCTACATCCTGTGCTTGATTCCTCATCCTTGGAAATTGTCTTACCTGTGATATTCCTAATTTCACAACCCTGGGTGGTGTCGTCATAATGGACACACGGCCACCAGGGTCGAAATGTCTCAGCATGTCTTCTAAAGGTTCCTCCTCGGGCAGAACCCACTTGGTGGAATTTCCTAGGCGTACAATGGCTTCGAACTCTGAGAATCACAGCACTCTGTAATGGGGTGAACTCTGCACAGGAAACTCTTAACAGCTTACTCTATAGCTCTCGGGTTTTTGCAAGTGTAACCCTCTCGAATGAACAATTTCTGCTTTTATGCCAAAGGCAACAATCCCGGACGCAACAGTCATCTAGACTGAACCCGTCGGTCGTAATAATTACATGGACGAGACCACACTCATCATTCGATCCTCAATAAATGCTGAAATCCGATCACGTTTCCCTCGAAGCGTGTGTACATGCGCCGGTCTCGTTGAAGATTTTCCAAATCTGGAAACATAATTATGCTGCTGCCAAATTTACGGTAGGGTATACCGGTCATTTCCTCATTAACTACCTGTCAGAAGGTGACTTGACTGGCCCTCTGTCAGTTGCAAAACTGGATATGTGGCACGGGGAAACATCGCATTACTGCGCTGAAACACCACATCACCTGCGCAAACAAACAAGCGTTTTTCTTTTATTTTCCCGCAAGCCACTGTTGACTTGCGCAAAATGAACCGACCTTATGCGATTCCTCATACTTATAATGCCTGTCGGTGTAGACTAGTTCCCACTGCGATGCCTCCTTTCAGCTACACTAGACATCTGCACCACCATAAGCTGGCTAAGCTAGGGCTGAGAGGTGGGGTGGCCATCGCTATAGAGATTAAGCCTACTGCCATTAATCAATGTGGGAAGATGCTCCCCATTTAGCTGGATGAGCTGAATGACACCTCCCTCTATAATTTGTTGTATCTGATATGGCCCCAGCCAATGTGTCTTGAACTTCCCTGGAAACTTAATGAATTTACTGTCATAGAGGAGTACTAGGTCTCTGATCTGGAAAGTCTTACTCTTAATGTATCTGTCATGCCAATATTTTTCTCGTGCCTTCTGCACTTTCTGATGGAATCCGGCGGTGAATCTGTCTTCCTCTAAGGCAAGCAGCTGTGCTAGCCTTTCCTCCACCGTGTTTGTATCAGTCATCCCGGTAATTTGAGTGATTCTTAAACTGGGAAGAATATACTCCATAGGCATAACAGCCTCCTGTCCATACATCAAGATGAAAGGTGTGTGTCCTGTAAGTTTCTTGCATGTGGTCCTATACGCCCATAATACAGCGTTAACTCTGAGGTCCCAATCATTCCTTTGGCTGTTGCAGATCTTAGTAAGAGCATTTTCTAAAATCTTATTAAAGGCCTCCACCGTACCGTTAGCCCGTGGGTGGTAGGGAGTGCTCTTATGATGTTGAATATGGAATTCTTCTGTCAAGGCCTCAATGGTGCGGTTCAAGAAATGTGTGCCTTGATCACTCATCAAAATTACGGGGCAGCCAAATCTACTGATGATGTTCTCAAAAAGGAACTGTGCAGCTGTAGCAGCATCACAATTTCTTACTGCTTTGGCCTCTGCCCATCTGGTGAGGTACTCTGTCCCGGTGATAATATATCTCACACCAGTGTGCTTTCCTGGTGGGTTGATAAGACCCACAAAGTCTATATCCCATTTGTCAAATGCGCGCAGTGTAACCTGTGGTCACAGCGGCATTTCATTGCGTCGCAAGTATTTTCCTACCCTCTGGCAGATATTGCAGCATCTGCAAAATTCCTTGGTGTCCTTATGCAACGTAGGCCACCATAATCCTGCATCTAGGATTTTCTGCGCAGTCGGCTTTCCTGTGAAATTACCTCCTGTGGTTTCTGAATGTGCCTCTCTGATCATAACGTCTTTTTCATGCGGCATCACACATCTGTGCAAAACTTCATCTGGCCCTAACTTGTATAGGTGTCCTGCGATCAGGGTGAAATCTGCTGCTTTAACAACCAACTGTTTCTTTCGCTGCTTAGTGAAATCATCAGGTGCTAATCCTGTAGTGAGAAAGTGAATAATATCAGCATAGTAGTCATCTGCAATCTGGATAGAAAACAATTGCGCATCTGGAAAATTGTCCTCTAGGTTACTTGGCTCTTCTCTTGAGTCTATCCGCGACAGATGATCAGGTCCAGCATTCAATCTTCCCAGTTTCACAATGATTTCAAAATCATACTCCTGAAAGAGGAGTAACCATCTACAGATTCTCCCCCCTAACATTGGCTTATTGACTAGATACTTCAATGCGGAATGGTCAGTAAACATCTTGAACGAGGCACCCAATAGGTAGTGCCTGAACTTCTGCAGTGCATACACCATAGCTAAGCCTTCTCTTTCTGTCATGGTGTAGTTTTTTTCTGCTATCGATAGCTTTCTACTAGAGTATGCGATAGGATGATCAATATCCCCTTCTCCTGGTTACATTAAGACAACCCCTAGTGCGATGCCAGATGCATCAACATGTACATGAAATGGCTTAGTCTAGTTTGGAAATACTAGGATGGGCGCTGTAACCATCTTTTCTTTAAGCGTGTCTAGACTCTGCTAGCATTCCTCATTCCATAGGAATTTTACATCTTTATTTAGCAATTTCTCCATTGGTGTTGTAATCTTTGTGTAGCCCTTGATGAACTTTCTGTAATACCCGGTATGACCAAGTACTGTCCTCACTTGCTTGACTGAGTTGGGTGCTGGAAGATTTACAATGATGGAAATATTTGCAGGATCTACCATCAAGCCTTGTCTGCACACAATGTGACCCAACAAAATACCAAATGGTGCACAAAATATACATTTCTTCAAGTTTAGAGAAATCACTACTACATTTTGACCAAAAATCCGACGGTTGTCATGTCGGATTTTCGACACTTCCCTGTCGCATGTACGACACTTTGATTTTTTTTTAAGCGTCGGAAACTTGTTGTCGGTTATCCGACACCTAAGTAACTGTTGGTTAAGCGACACCTAAGAAACCGTCGGTTAAATTTACAGCGTCAGTTAAGCGACAGAATATCTTCGACGGTAATAAAATTTTTTAGAAAAAATAACCTTCATTCCATCGGATAAGCGACAGAAAGGCCGTCGCTTAATCGACGGTAGTCAATTTTTTTCTTTAGGCCGTCGGAAAAGCGACAGGAATAACCGTCGCTTAAGCGACGGAGATAGCTTTACACGTCGAATAAGCGACAGCTATAAGCGTCGCTTAAGCAACGGCAGTGATTTTTTTTTTTATAAATATTTTCAAATTGGGTAAATACAGGTATTCGATACATCACCTTTCATCAAGTTCTCAAGTGCCAGTTGATAATGGCAGATAGTCTGGTTTTTAGCTACCAACAATAACAGACCTTCAGATATGCAGTTAACAATTGGAGCAATTTCACCATTTGACCAGTTAACCATGACCCAATCAAGGTGACTATGAACATGTTATGAAATGTGCCAGTTCAACCAAAAATAGATTTGTAAGTGATATTATAATCTCAGTTTGGTGATTATAATATATTTTGAGCTCATGTTTCTTTCATCATCAATGTCAGAATGACATGAATGTTTCATTTAAACTCCAGTTTTCAAAAGGTACATGACAACTTAGGAGCAACCACAGCCATCGCATGCCAGATGAACATACTTCATTAAACATTTGCACTAGGCCAAAGCATATTACCATGAAATGAGTCCTGCAAGATCCAACTAGAAGCAAGAAGCAATTTAACCAACATGCCTTTTAGTGCAGAAGATATTATATTATTATAATGTTCAGTATTAGCAATCTATAGTGATACTAGTCATTATTCCAGGATTCCCAACTGGAAATTATTAACCTTATAAATTGGCAATTATGGAGAGGTTTGACAGCGCTGCACAAGGTTATAATAAAATACATCTGGTTATCTGCATAACATCATCCATTTAAGGTAACGTTCAGGGGGTTGCATCATTCATTTTTATTAAATTTCATACGTAAATCATTAACACAAGCAGTTTAATGCTCCCTTTGAAACTTTGATTGAACCTACCAATCCCCTATCATTTATATTACAGAACTTGCAATAAAATTCTATGAGGTAGTCGTTCATGGAATACTATGATGACAGCTCACTGGCTCAGGCATGGCATTAACAATCCTAGCCTCTTACAATGTCATGAGGTCATGTATCCATGGATTCTTTATTTAATATTCAGATCCTTTGACCTTGAAAAAATATGCATGTGGACTCTCTCATACTTAAATATTATGTCGGCAAGCTTCTGGTCAGATGTTACATACAAAATGGAATGTGAGAGATCTTGGTTCTTGACCTGTAAAAGTCATGGCGAAAAAATATAGTAATTGCCTATCTTAAAAAATTATCTATCATGGACTCTATACTAGCTGTATAACAGCAGCCACACGTAGAGATCCTCCATGGAGAAGATCAGATAGCTCATCAAATAGCAAGGCTGTCCTCCAACCCCAGCCTTTAGGTGCTTTAGGTAACAAGGTTCCTGACTGTGTGAGGCTGCCAAACACCATAACTTCTGTCTTTGATGGGAAAATCAACTATAGACAACACCACAAATCATATTTCAATGTTCATCACCTATCTCTGATAACGTGCAGAATCAAGGCACTATGGACTAAACTATGAACATTAAGTAGATCTTACCTGATACCGAACAGTCACTTTTTCTCTAGTATCTACATATAGATGGACCTGTAAAGAAACCATTATTGAGAAAAGAACTACATATAGACTACAATATATGTCATCTGTATCTCAAAAATGCAACTTTCTCCAGTGGTAAGGCAAGAAAACCAAAATTACCAAGTGTACGACGGCCTTGAGGATCTTCATCATTAAAATCCTGCACGCTGACCTGCCACCACCTCAAACAGTGGTGAATATTAGCACTAGAATACAAAAATCACGGGCATAAATCTCAAGTCCATGTTAAAGAAATTCAAGAAACACTAGCGACTGCCTCCTGAAGCAGGCAATGTTTGTTGTAGGTCTGGCCTGTTTAGTTCACAGCTAAGAAATTTTTGGCATTTGGTTTCTACCTTGCATTACTGGATGGAAAAACATATAAAATGAAAGAAACTGAAGTATATACTATAAACAATATAGGGCTTATGAATAAATATTTTCCCTTGAAATTACTTTTAAGTTTTAGCAGACACATAAACTTGTCCTTGCATGCTTGAAATGGAAAACATTTTGATTTAATACATGCTCTTCATCTCATTTAACTGGAAATGTAATGAACTAAGAAATTCTCCTACTGAACAATAGTGTGAAATCATCTGTACCTTCCATAGAGAGCCTGCATAGAAAACCTCAGGTGAATGCTTTGCTTGACCATCAACCAGCCTATGGACATCCTCAAATTCCACCCTAAAACAAACAAAACAACCAAGATATAAATTTTAAAATCCCACCAAATACAGAATTTTTCAAGTTCAGTACTAATATAGTAAATCATAATAGGCAGAACATCTTAATGGGCACAAAACTAAATATTCATAGATGAAATCCCTGTGCGAGAAAATACTCAAGAAAAACTGCAGCAGGGCATGCAGAATAGGAATTGAAACCTTGGTCTCCAAGAATATATACATATAAGAGTAGATCTTGAAGTAACTACCACATAAAAGTGAGTAGATCTAAGTTTACAAATGAAGCAGAAAGCTCCTTAAAGTGCAATACAATAGACGAAGGTTATTATTGGATCACAGACTACGATCATAATATAACTCATTACAGAAAAAAGGAGGATAATTACAGGTCTTTCTTGAAGAATGAACATGAAGTATTTTTTTTGAAGGATGCTTCTAGTCAAACACAAGCAAGCAACACTTTTTCCCATTGTGAGAATTTAGTACAATGCTCTCAAAAGCTTGCAATGCTATCCCTCAACTACGAAACTTCAACTGGGAGTATCTCTTCACTAAAGTCACCCAAGACTTAGACCTGGCCCCAACTGCCAAAAATGGCCTGCTTACACCAGTAAGACGACCCACGAGGGGGAAAACATGTCTCTTGGGATTTGAACCTTGGTAAGAGGAATAGTAACATCCACACTCTACCAACTAACCAAGCCCCTGTTGACATGAACTCAAGAGATAGTTTAGTTTGTTCTCCAGAAAATCATTATGATTACAACCGCAAAGCAGGCATACAGCTATAACAGTCTATCAGCGTATAAGAGCTAGACAAGGTTCCACAGAATAAAGAGAACATCTAATTTATTATTTTCTGAACCAGATAAGCCTAAGTGAAAACAAGCCCACATATTGGGCAAGTTCTTTTTTCTATTCATGTAATGTAATAAATAGGATCTTTAATTCTTGATTTCCAGCAGAAAGTGTGGGGAAAATCATTTGCAACAAGGAACCTTCCTTTCTAGAACCAGGAATGCCTAATCATCCGAATGAGTGAAGAAAAGGCAGTCGAAAAGCAAAAGAAATACTTGATACACTTATTGGAAACACCGAAAAGGGAGTACATCGGCCTTCTCTGGCCTATACCTGAGAGTGATACATCCAAAGAACACATGATAGAGATCTGATGACAAGTAGAAACCAGTACCTCAGATAGTACAGTTGTCATCAGTGCTAAGACCATGCAAAAGAACTATCTACCTAGCTCATCTATCCTGCACATCCAGTATCGGGATTGGGAACTACAATAGCACTGTGTTGTACACTGCCAGGACAATGCCAACTACCCATTCAGCCAGTGCCCTCCCATAACATCCATATCAAGGTCCCCAATCTTTCATGCAAGAGAGAAGTTATCACTAAGATT
>LPNX011200493.1:14249-29216 GCA_001517045.1 Pseudotsuga menziesii
TATGTGGGAATAGTAGTAGTATCTTACACACATAACAATCTTGTTATGTTTCTTCAGTCTAACTCATGCCTTTTCTTCCAGCTCTTTTGTAGTCGCTTTCTTCATCTGTGCTTTCAACACGATACATTCACTACATTTACTGAAGTTAGTGTTCTTTAAGAATGCCACATCTGGAAAATGAGTATTCCAAATCTTGCTCATTGTTGGTTGTGATATTGATGGAAAATTTAGCTCTTGAAGAGCCTTGTTGATCTCTTTTAACAAAGAACTTGGGGTGTATGTTGATGGCAGCAATCTTTAAGGAGCAGATGTTCCATCTTCTTCAACTTGTCGTGTTTGGTTCGGTGAAAAGTTTGAATTATCCATTACAATTTTGTGCAATATTTCTATGGCTGCCATAGTATGTGCACGTGGTTTTCATTTGTTGGTGTTACCATGAATTCCTTTGACATGTCCTTGTTGGAAATTATGTTGGTAAGTATAGAAGGTGCTTTGAGGAATATTATGTATCTTGTACCATCGTTTCTTACAAATAATATCTCCATTAAACCTCATGTCCTTTACTTTATTAATAGTAGGAGGTAGGCCATGGCCATGGCTCTTTGACATGATTGTGTTGGAAAGGAGTGAATTCAAGACAAATTCCCTAATGTCATTTTTTTTAAAGAGTTTCATACCCCTTCTAGCAGTTGCAATGGATTTCCTATCCACATGTTGAAGACAATCTTGTTTGCAACATTCATCCGCTGCCGAAAGTCAGATTTCTTTCTCTTCATCTCTTTGTATTTGAAAGTTTCCAACTTTTTTTGTAGCCAAAACTCGTTTAATCCTTTGATATGGCCTCGTTGCGTGCATAGCAATTGAGTCTGGGTATTTTTCATTATAAATATCATCATCCCATGTGTTTAAGGGACTTGTGTCCTCTATAAGATCCCATACCGCCATTTCCTTGGGTGCCTCCTTGAAATTTTCACTCACCCTTAAAATCTCACCTTCATTGTCCACCAACTTATTTATTGGCCATCTAACCAAACAATGTATAGACTTGTCCCCAATCCTACATCTTTCACAATTTCTATCTATGTCTTCCACAAAAACACAGAATTCTTTTTCACCTAACATTTCACCCTCAACCATGTCATCCTCATGGACATTAACTATGATCCCTTTGGCAATGCGCATGCTTGTTCTCGTGCATTCATGTGTAAGAGAAACCTTTTTACATGTGAATGTAAGCCTATCTTGGGGAGTATTTACTGGATGATGTTGACAATGAGGTTCCAAATATTATTTTGGCCAAATCTCATAAGATCCCAATGCACCCCCTAGTGTATTCTCAAATCCTGTTGGATGTGGAAAAAGAACATCATGTTTTAACACTTTCTCAATGTTAACCACTATGGATCCCTTTTTCACCATCCTTCCATGCACCTTATGACCAATCTCTGTATTGAATATGGAGCCTTCACCCACTTTCAATCCACATTGCAAAAGATCTACCTTGTCTCCAATAGAAAATGCAAAAGAGACATTTGCACCTACACAGCAAATTAAACAAACTTAGTATTTGCTCCAAAAAAAAAGCAATGTACTATCAAAAACACTTAACATGTGCTTCAATATTTTAATTTACCTTTGTTATGCCTCAAATATATGATCTTCCATGGATGTAAGTCCCATTCATCAACATCTTCCACAATCAAATGTGGTTCAATGACATCAATTATCAAAACCATAACATATCCTACATTAAGCCTTTGTCCACCATAATGAGTTGTAGTCTGTTTAGATTCAACCCTTCCTAGTCCAACAACTTGACCATTAATTAGGAGGTCAACATAGTCTCCTCTTGTCAAAATTATATTTTCCATTGTAACTCCTCCCAATTTATGTAACACATTTGAATTGTAGTTTGTAATTACGGTTAAGCCATATGAAGTGTATGTTAAAAAAAGTAATATAGTTGCAATAATTCAAAACAATAGGGTAGCCCTTTTGTATGCCACGAAACATTGTTCCCCTACATCTTGTGCACGCTAGAAAAAAGGAATTTACCTATAAATTACACAAAATATATATATGAAGAGATAACAATAAGGGATCCAAGAATTATTATAGAATGATAGATATCAACTCCAATAAAACCACCAAATTCCTATTTGACTTTGGACATGGGATTTATATTATTGATGTATGTGTATGAATGTGCTGGAAATCTAGCTAGAGTTAGCTTTCGTTCTTAAAATGTTGCACGTTGAATGAAAGTTAATGTGTGTTAGTTTTAATAATGTAGTTTTTCATCTAACAAAATCACATTGTCATCAATCACATTACACCATGATGGAAATCTAGCTGTGTTAGTTTTGATAATGTAGTTTTTCATCTAACAAAATCACATTGTCATCAATCACATTACACCATGATGGAAATCTAGCTGTGTTAGTTTTCATAATGTAGTTTTTTATTTAAAAAAATCACACTGTCATCAATCACATTACACCATGATAGAAATCTAACTGTAGTTAGCTTTCATTAATAAAACATTGCATGGTGACTAAAAGCTAATTTGTGTTCGTTTTAATATGGTAGTTTTCTATCTAACACAACCACATTGTTATCAAATACGTTACATCATAATGAAAATATAATGGAGTTAGATTCCTTCTAACAACATGGCATGGTAAGTGAAACCTAACATGTGATTGCTTTCATAAGGAAGTTTTCCATCTAACACAACTACATTATCATCAATCACATTGTACTACGATGGAAATCTAGCTGGAGTTAGTTTTCATTCTTAAAACATTGCACGGTTAGTGAAAACTAAAGTGTGTTACTTTTCATAAGGTAGTTTTTCATCTAACACAACCACATTGTCATCAATTAGTTTTTCAGCTGACACAACCATATTGTCATTAATTACATAGCACCATGATGGAAATGTAGTTACAGTTAACTTTCATTCTTAAAACATTGCACCGTGAGTAAAAGGTCATGTGTGTTAGTTTTTCATAATGCAGTTTTAAATCTAACACAACCACATTGTCATCAATCACATTTTACCATGATGGAAATGTAGCTGGAGTTGGCTTTTGTTCTTAAAACATTGCACGATGAGTGAAAGCTGATGTGCGTTAGTTTTCATAAGGTAGATTTCTATCTAAAACAACCACATTGTCATCAAATATATCACACCATGATGGAAATATAGCTGGAGTTATCTTTCATTTTAACAACATGTCATGATAAGAGAAAGCTAATGTGTGTTAGCTTTCATAAGGTAGTTTTTCATTTACCACAACCACATTGTCATCAATCACATTGTACCATAATGGATATCTAGTTGGAATTAGCTTTCGTCCTTAACTCATTGCACAGTGAGTGAAATCTAATATGTGTTAGCTTTCATAATATAGTTTTTCATCTAGCACAAGCACATTGTCATCAATCACAATTCACCATGATGGAAATCTAGTTGAAGTTAGCTTTTGTTCTTAAGACATTGCATGATGAGTAAAAGATAATGTGTGTTAGCTGTCATAAATTAGTTTTCCATCTAACACGATCATATTGTCCTCAAATACATTACACCATGATGAAAATCTAGCTAGAGTTAGCTTTCCTTCTAACAACATGGCATGATGAGTGAAAGCTAATGTGTGTTAGTTCATTGCACCCTGATGGAAAGCTAGCTGGAGTTAGCTTTTGTTCTTAAAACATTGCACGGTTGAGTGAAAGTTAATGTGTTAGTTTTCGAAATGTAGCTTTCTATCTAAAACAATCACATTGTCATCAAATACATAACATGATGATGAAAATCTAGCTATAATTAGCTTTCCTTTTGACAATGTGTTAGCTTTCATTCTTAAAGCATTGTACGATGAATGAAAGCTAATGTGCGTTAGCTCATTGCACCAAGATGAAAATCTAGTTAGTGTTAGCTTTTGTTTTTAAAACATTGCACGATGAGTGAAATTTAATGTGTGTTAGAATTCATAAGGTAGTTTTCTATCTAAAAGAGTCACATTGTCATCAAATACATAACACTATGACGAAAATCTATCTGAAGTTAGCTTTAGTCCTTAAATCATTGCACGATGATTGAAATCTATTGTGTTAGCTTTCATAATGTAGTTTCCATCTAACACAACCAGGTTGTCATCAATCACAATGCACCATGATGGAATTCTAGCTGTTGTTAGCTTTCATAAGTTAGTTTTTCATCTAACACTACCACAATGTCATCAAATACATTACACCATGATGAAAATCTAGTTGGAGTTAGCTTTGCTCCTAACAACATAGCCGGATTAGTTTTCTATCTAACACAATCACATTGTCACATTGCACCGTGATGGAAAGCTAGTTGAAGTTAGCTTTCAACCTTAAGTCGTTGCACAGTGAGTGAAATAAAATGTGTGTTCGATTTCATAATGTAGTTTTCCAAATAACACAACCAAATTGTCATCAATCAAAATGCACTATGTCGAAAATCTTGCTAAAGTTAGCTTTTGTTCTTAAAACGTTGCACGGTGAGTAATAGCTAATGTGCATTAACTTTCGTAAGGTAGTTTTTCATCTAACACAGCCACATTGTCATCAAATAAATTACATCATGATGCAAATCTACCTGGAGTTCGCTTTCCTTCTAACAACATGGCACGATGAGTGAAAGCTAATGTGTGTTAGCTTCCATAAGGTAGTTTTTCATCTAACACAACCACATCGTCATCGATCTCATTGATCCATGATGGAATTATAGCTGGAGTTACCTTTTGTCCTCAAAATCATTGCACGATGAGTGAAACGTAATCTGTGTTAGCTTTCATAATGTAGTTTTTCATCTAGCACAATCACATTGTCATCAATCATAATGCACCATGATTAAAATGTATCTAGAGTTAGCTTTCATTTTTAAAACATTGCATGGTGAGTAAAGCTAATGTATGTTAGCTTGCATTAAGTAGTTTTGCATCTAACACAACCACATTGTCATCAAATACATTACACAATGATGAAAATCTAGTTGGAGTTAGCTTTTCTTTTAACAACATGGCACGATGAGTGAAAGTTAATATGTGTTATATTTCATAAGGTAGTTTTCCATGTAACACAACCACATTGTCATCAAACACATTGCATTATGTTGGAAATCTAGCTGGAGTTAACTTTTGTCCTTAAATCATTACACAGTGAGAGAAATCTAATGTGTGTTAGCATTCATAATGTAGTTTTCCATCTAGCACAACCACATTGTCATCAATCACAATGCACCAAGATGAAAATCTAGCTAGAGTTAGTTTTCATTCTTAAAACATTGCACGGTGAGTAAACTAATGTATGTTATTTTTCATAATGTAGTTTTACATCTAACACAGCCACATTGTTATCACATACAATATGTTATGATGAAAATATAGCTAGAGCTAGTTTTCCTTCTAATAACATGGCACTATAAGAGAAAGCTTATGTGTGTTAGCTCATTACACCATGATGGAAATCTAGCTGGAATTAGATTTTTTTTAACATGGTACAATGAGTTATAGCTAATGTATATTAGCTTTCATAAGGTATTTTTCCATGTAATACAACCCCATTGTCATCAATCACATTGCATTGTGTTGGAAATCTAGTTGAAGTTAGATTTCATCCTTAAATCGTTGCACAGTGAGTGAAATCTATTATTTGTAAGCTTTCATAGTGTAGTTTTCTATCTAACAAATTCAAATTGTCATAAATCATAATGCACCATGATAAAAATCTAGTTGGGGCTAGCTTTCGTTCTTAAAACATTGCACAGTGAGTAAAGGCTAATGTTTGTTAGCTTTCATAAAGTAGTTTTTAATCTAACACTGCCACATTGTCTCATTACACCGTGATGAAAATATAGCTGGAGTTATCTTTCAACCTTAAATCGTTGCACAATGAGTGAAATCTAATATGTGTTACCTTTCATAATGTATTTTTTCATTTAGCACAACCACATTGTCATCAATCAAAATGCCCCATTTTGGAAATCTAGCTAGAGTTAGTTTTCGTTCTTAAAACGTTGCACGGTGAGTAATAGCTAATGTGTGTTAGCTTTTGTAAAGTAGTTTTTCATCTAAAACAGCCACATTATCATCAAATACATTATATCATAATGCAAATCTAGCTGGAGTTATCTTTCCTTCTAACATGGCATGGTGAGTGAAAGATAATGTGTGTTAGCTTTCATAAGGTAGTTTTCCATCTAACACAACACATCGTCATTGATCACATTGCACTGTGATGGAAATCTAGCTGGAGTTTGCTTTCGTCCTTAAATCATTGCAGAGTGAGTGAAATCTAATGTGTTAGCTTTCATAATGTAGTTTCCATCTAGCACAACCACATTATCATCAATCACAATGCACTGTGATGGAAATCTAGCTACAGTTAGCTTTCGTTCTTAAAACATTGCATGGTCAATAAAACTAACGTATGTTAGCTTTCATAAGGTAATTTTTCATCTAACACAGCTACATTATTATCAAATACATTACACCATGATGAAAATCTAGTTGGAGTTAGCTTTCCTTCTAAAAACATGGCACCATAAGAGAAAGCTTATGTGTGTTAGCTCATTACACCATGATGGAAATTTAGCTAGAGTTATCTTTCCTTTAAACAACATGGCATAATGAGTGAAAGCTAATATGTGTTAGCTTTCATAAGGTAGTTTTCCATGTAACACAACCATATTGTCATCAAGCACATTGCATCGTGTTGGAATTCTAGCTGGAGTTAGCTTTCATCCTTAAATCGTTGCACGGTGAGTGAAATCTAATGTGTGTAAGCTTTCATAGTGTATTTTTTCATCTAACACAACCAAATTATCAATCACAATGCACCATGATGGAAATCTATCTGGATTTAGATTTCGTTCTTAAAACATTGCACGGTGAGTAAAGCTAATGTCTATTAGCCTTCATAATGTAGTTTTTCATCTAACATAACCACATTATCATCAAGTACATTACACCATGATGAAAATCTAGTTGGAGTTAGCTTTCCTTCTAACAACATGGCACTATAAAGGAAATATTATGTGTGTTAGCTCATTACACCATGATGAAAATCTAGCTAGAGTTAGCTTTCTTTTAACAACATGGCACGATAAGTGAAAGCTAATGTATATTAGCTTTCATAAGGTAGTTTTCCATCTAAAACAACCACATTGTCACATTGCACCATGATGGAAATATAGCTGGAGTTAGCTTTCAACATTAAATCTTTACATGGTGAGTGAAATCTAATGTGTGTTAACTTTCATAATGTAGTTTTCTATTTAACACAACAACACTGTCATCAATCAAAATGCACCATTTTAGAAATCTAGCTAGAGTTAGCTTTTGTTCTTAAAACATTGCATGGTGAGTAATGACTAATGTGTGTTAGCTTTTGTAAGGTAGTTTTCTATCTAACATAGCCACATTGTCATCAAATACATTACACCATGATGCAAATCTAGCTGGAGTTAGCTTTCCTTCTAATAACATGGCACAATGAGTGAAAGATAATGTGTGTTAGCTTTCATAACGTAGTTTTCCATCTAACACAACACATCGTCATTGGTCAGATTGCACCGTGATAGAAATCAAGCTAGAGTTAACTTTCATCCTTAAATCATTGCACGATGAGTGAAATCTAATGTATGTTAGATTTTATAATGTATCTTTTCATCTAGCACAACCACATTGTCATCAATCACAATACACAATGATGGAAATCTGGCTAGAGTTAGTTTTCATTCTTAAAACATTGCAGGGTCAGTAAAGCTAATGTATGTTAGATTTCATAAGGTAGTTTTCCATCTAACACAGCCACATTGTTATCAAATGCATTACACCATGATAAAAATCTAGCTGGAGTTAGATTTCGTTTCTTTCTAGGAGAGTACATTGTGTCCTCTACTATTATAGCCCAGTTGGATTTGATTGCCTTCCTCATTGTGGTGGTAAGAGGAAATCCAATGATGTAAATGATTACTCTTTGTACATTATATTGACTTATAAAGCTAATCCTTTTGAAACAACAACAAAAAAGTATTTACTAGTTTCATCCAACCTCCCCTCCAAGCATATAGGACATTTCAAAATTGAAATATTCATCTCTATGAGAAGAACTAGAAAACCTGCTGGTTATCTTTATAATTTTATTTCCTGAAGTCACATATACTGAAAAAAAGGAGACCCAAGCTCCAAAACTTCTCATAAACTTCCATATTGTGCACCTTTATTAAGTTAAATTCCATAGATATATGGAGCAAACGCTATGTTGGATTCCACTTGTGTAATGATTCAAGGATTCAACTTGATTGAAGGATCCAAATGCTACTACAACAATTGCTTCACAATCTACCATGCAAACCTATCCAAACTTGCCATGAGTGCCCCACGCGAGTTGAACAATACTCTAAACAAGGCATGAATGGTCACACAGGTAAATCACCCCCTATAGGGCTTTCATTTCATACACATGAATCCCTAACACACATCAAACCTGGATTTTTTAAGGATTTTATGACTATTGTTTATACTTTTGTCACCTTTTCTAATGCAAAAGGCTATATCAAAATTTTATATTGTTATTATAGGGTACACAATGCACTCAAAACCCCTCCAAATAGTTTGTAAATGAGAAATGAGTTCTCTTACCATCCCTGCTCATGCCCAAAATTAGACTAGAACTTACCAAAGCTAGTTTTATGTTGTTATTCATCACCTTTTAAGACTGAAACATGCCCAAAAATGTATTTCAACCCTTAGATTCAGCCCATATCCAAAGGTTATGTCTTGTCACTGCTAATTTATAGTCAAAAATGATCCCCATAAGACAATTGTGAAATCTTTCCTAAAGACTTCCTGGCCAACTTGGCAGTAACCCCCAAGTAAGTATCTTCAACTTTGTCCAATACATATGCCGCCTTCTCAGCACTGCAGGTTATGGTTTCTTGTGGAGCTAAACTCAAACTCAGACTATATATATGTGTAACTTATCATTTGAATGGGTTATCCTGAGTGCTCATTACCCGTGTAAAAACTTATATAAAACCCAAAGAATCCATGTTTTTTTTGTGGGGGAGGACGTACATATTTTAAAACCTTCTCGTTTTAGGGTTAAATGCGAGGAGAGAGAGGTTGCAGAACAAAAAGAAAGTTTCCCTTTGATGGGTAGGAATGCCCTTAGACCCTTTCCCCCACTTCCATAGCTGACTAGTAAGGCTCTGGATCCACAGCTACTCACTTGGCTACTTGTATTGGCTTATATCCTTGGTTACTCAGCTTGGTTACCACCCTATACTCCCTAAATAAAAACAACCCATTTAACTAGTCTGCAACTTATTCCAAAATATCAAATTTTCAACATCTTGGCGCTTCAAGATATCAACTTTTTGTGTTTTCTTCTTTGAGAAAGCACCATTTTACTTCATTGCCTCCTATTCACCCTCCTTAAGTGTCTTTCTCTCTTTCATGAAAATGATTAGATAAAGCATAATGAATCTGATAACTGCCAACTTTTTTTTACCATCCACCAATTGAAACAAACCCTGATCTTTGGCACTTATAAATCATCGTCTTGCACTTCTTGTCAGCAATTAAAATTTGATTATTACTGAAGGAAAACATTGAACTGTGGGCTATGCTTCATTATCCAACTAACAGAAAATATTTTTTTTTGTGAACCAGGGACATCGTCATAAATAACAACCTCTTACCTCTCATCTGAACTTTCCCACTTCTCAACTCTGCATTTTCTCCACCACTCGAATACAAAATTAGAGTTGGATTTGTCCTCAACAAAATCAATATACCAATATTTCTGATTAGTAAAATGTTGTGAGAAACTTGAATTGAGGATAACACTCCTACTCTCCACCACCTGGCCTATGCTGAATTGACAGCTAATCAGCCAGTTGTTGGAACGACCTTTTAGTTATTACACAACTGTTGATGAAGTCCAGTTGTTTGACAAACTCACATCTTATCCTTTTATTTAAAAGTACATGGTTATTTTGTGATAAAAGTTTGGTGACAGTTGGCATGCTTCTTTAGTGATTGCAGGTGTGCCAATGGGATGGTAGTTAGTGTCTCTTGGTACAATTTCTCATGTCAATAGCTCTCCTGGATTTACCCAACCAAGTGTTCTTGGTTGTCATTTTTCAAGATTTCCAACCAATAAATTTAAAGTATTCTTGTATGATATCTGTTTTCTCCCCAAGATATTTTACTCTTTAGGTCCATCCTTTGGAGGCATTTGTATTAGATCCCTATGGATCAGAATTCCAGTAGATAGTAGAAGTTTATGCCCACACTCCTCAGAGATCATTTACCGGTAATGCTAGGCTTTCTGGTAAGTAGCTCATTTTTTTGATGAATTTGTACCCAACCTCCATAGTTTACCCTCAGCCTTACTAACTGCTTCAATGCTGCCAGGTTATTCTGTAATCTCCTAATTCTTGTCTCTTGTCCAACGGCCTTTGCTCATACTTTTCTTGATGAGTCCATCCCTTGTAGTTTTCTTCAGGCCTAAGCTACTATTTCAATGCTTCCAGGTTATTCAGCAAGATTCTAATTGTTGCCTCTTATCTGGAAGCCTCTGTTTTCCCATAACACATTGTTCAGGGAGTCATCCAATGCCTTGAAGGAATAGCAATTTTTAAAATTTAATTAGAAATCTCTTTTGGGAGCTTTTTTCTCATAGTCCTCCTATTTGTAGCATTTAATATCCAATATCAATTGTTTTTCAGGTACCTTATTAGTGAGGGGGACTTGTTAAACAATTTTTAATCCTTGGTGATGGGTCAGTGTTTGAACCTATGATAATATCATGAATTCAATGTAAATGAAGTGTCCTTACCTGTACATTAACCATATGTTGGACTACCTTTCCAGTGTTGCAGCAATTGCTAGCTTCCTAAGACTCATGAAGAGTTGAAATTTGGTCCAAATGGCACAAAGCTAGATTCCCACACAGATACTGGGACTGTTAAACTAACTTCATGACAGCCACATTTTCATTTTACAATACATGTCATAGACACAGCTGCAGGATACATCTTTTACATCTGAAATAGCTAACAAGCAATAAGACACTAACAAGTGCATGTTTCCAGTTCAACCAAAATCTACTTAGCAGCTAGCTTCAGCATAGATTATGATTTTTTTACTGTCCAAATCAATTGAATTTTAGACTGTCCTTCAAATTAATGTAAAACTTTATACAGGTAGCCGCAAAATTTTAAATAATCACTAAGAATGAAATATGCTAACATCCATAGAAAACCTTTCATGTACCACCTATTTTGATGAAACTATAGATATAATAATATTGTTAAAACTAAACTAGCATTGTTACTAATAACAACTACAACAACATAGTATTGATATTATAGCTAGATGCATGTGATGCTCATGGTGTTGATTTTGAACCATGTGCAGCTCAGCACATGAGGGCTGGCTCCTCCACCCTTTGAGATTCACTGTCGGTAAACGCCAAGGGTTTCTATATGCCGCTCACGACCCCCATTGCAAACGGTCCCTTTAATGCATCTCCAAAATCCCAGGCACCTGCAAAAGAGTCCCCCTCTGACAAAGTTGGGTCCACAACCGCCATCTTACCAAGTCCAATTAGACACCTCTTTGAAGTAGTATTACTGTATTAGGACCATAAGGGCACACTTTAACTTGCTGTGACACAAGTCAAGATTATGTAGGAAATCCAAAAGGATCCAGTAGGGTAGGAAAGAAACCTATTGGTTGGTCATGTGTCAATCCTGATGGACATGGAAGACCCTGCCTACATCAAGGTCTAGGAAACTTGTCTTGTTTGGAAAAGGAGATATAAGATTGGGTTGAGGATCCTTACCAGGTTGCCTCCAAATTTCACCAAGTATATGGTGTAGTTTCTAGCATTGTCAGCCATTATATGAGGGAAACTATAGAGCTAAGTGAACTTCTAAAGTTTCAGAATGAATAGACAGAAGAAATGTCAAAGACCCGTGGGGATAGAGAGGAGTAGAATAGTTTCTCATACTTTTCAAGATCAGTGTGCTGTAATTTCTTTTCCTTTAGAATTTTCTCTTATAAAAACATACAGTTGTCCTTTGGCTAAGATACCATTCTATTTGGGGTGTTTTCTAGTGAAATCATCTATGATTTGTGCTTGGTATCATTTGCACCCACATAGGGGTTTTGAACCTTGTTCCCCGTGTCACTAAATGTATGATCCTAGGCCTAATATCCACCTACATAGGGGGTTTTGAACCCAAGATCCCACATTAATACCAATGTTACCATAATAGATGGACCGGACTAGTTCACACCAAGTAGAATAGGTGGACTGGACGTCATATGAAAAATGTAGAATTTCAGGTTCCATTCAAAATTCAGTAGACTTGAACATTTTTAGCATTTCATCATTTCAGGACTTGCATGATTGCAACTTTTCAGGAATTTATTCTATGATGTTTGATGGTATATGATTGGAATTTAATTAAGAGCACTAAGCCCTCTTTATCCCCAAATGTTGGTGGTGTTTGTTGTTGAACTCATTTGTCATTTCCATAGTAAAAATGTATTCTTCACTTATTCCAAAACCATTGATTGGGCTTGTTAGCCTTATGGGTTTTGGAATATCTAGTTCTCACTCTGCGAATATTTACTACTTTTGTATTACTTAGCTATACAGTTCAGTTGCAGCGTTTTTATTGCAAATTCTGTTGTTGTTAGAAAACAAAACTGAAGATGATCAATCACTAACAGCTTTGCTTTTCTCATATATATGTAAAAGGATAGGAGAAAAATACAAAGTAGCACACCTTTGTGGGAACCCAAACTAAAAAATTAAAACCCTAATCTAATTCTGAACAAGCAAACTACTAAGTCTAGAAACTCGAACATCCAAAAATAACAAAATCAAAGTGTAAACTTATACTTCTAAATCTTGAATAGTAGTTAACTCACTGCTCAAATATAACCTAATCTAACACTGAAAATGGAACACTTCTAGTTTTACAACAAAAACTCAATGCTCCATGGGGACATGTCCTGTATGGTCAAGGGAAATCCCCTTGTGTTTCCCATGCCCATGGATTTTGGGGGTCACCTAGGGAAACATTTCATAGAAAGGAGGACATCTAGACACCCCCTTCCAAAGTTGGGCATTATCTTGGAGACAAGTTTATCACACTTTTAGGGTGTTGAAGTAACCTTGCATGGCACCTATAAGAGAACTAAATTTATAAACGAAAGGGATTTGTTTTTCTTCAGTACTCTTTTCTCTTCTACTACAATATTTCACACTCATGTCCCTTTCACGCCAGATGCTGATTTTATTGGAGACTTTATGTCAGTGACTTCTATTGTCAATGGTATATATGCTTCACTGGTGGGAAATAAAGGTCTTCTACAATGACTTTATATCTTCTCAATACTTTTGGTTTTATCTGATGTACTATAACTTTAAGTGTCTACAACTTTGGTAATGAGGATTATCACTTTGTTGGTAGCCAATTTCACACTTGTTCACTACATTTTGTAAGAGGTTTGATAGTATTTTGAATTGAATTTCCTTAGGAAGGGTGGTTGTTTGGCACACACCTTTAGGTCTACCAAGTGGCCTTCAAATGTTGTTGTTTGGATGGTAAGAGGACTGATATAATCCCAAAGGAACTACCCAGATTTGTAAATTTTAGGGTTTTATTGCTTTTCTTTACTTAGGTACCCAACATATGGAGAAATGAGGCTGCAAATATTGATTAAGGCCTAAAATACACCTAGATTGTCCATTTATTGTCTAAGTGACGTTTATAGAAGGATTTTAAAGATTATAAATTAAGTCCACTTCTCCATTTCTAAGGAGTTCTTGACATGAATGAAGTTCAAATCTGATCCTTGTTGGTTTGTGATAGATTCCTAGAGTTACTGCTGCCTTGAGTTGATCGTTTGGGTTGCTAACTTCCTGTTGCTTATATATTTCTACGGTCCAGGTTGTGACTGTGTTTTCCTTCTCTCTATTGTTTTTTCCTCCTCTCCAGCTGGGCATGAATGTGTTGGCCTCTTCCTAGCACACTGTGACTGTTTTGGAGCCCTTGTGGGCTAGGCATGACTTCATTCACACATTCACTATTCTTATTTTCCACACATTCACTATTCTTCTTCTTTTCCACACAGTCACACACTATGATGATGATGGAAAATGGAATTTAATTAAGAGCACTAAGCTCTCTTTATCCCCAAATGTTGGTGGTGTTTGTTGTTGAACTCATTTGTCATTTCCATAGTAAAAATGTAACCTTCACTTAATCCAAAACCATTGATTGGGCTTGTTATCCTTATGGGTTTTGGAATATCTAGTTCCCACTCTGAGAATATTTACTACTTTTTTATTACTTAGCTATATAGTTCAGTTGTAGCATTTTTATTGCAAATTCTGTTGTTGTTAGAAAACAAAACTGAAGATGATCAATCACTAACAACTTTGCTTTTCTCATATATTTGAACTAAATTTTTGATGACTGCGTATGGAGTCTAGTTCGGGACTTATGGAATCCGGTTCTGAATATTGTCGAGATATGGTGAACTGATTTTGCATTGATTTACAAGGAATGTTTTTTATGGTTTTGTGTTCAGCACTCATGGAACATAATTTGACTACCAAATGTGCACATGAAATATACATATGTGTTTAATACTTTGAAATACACTCACATCAACTCAAGAATATATTTGCAACTTTTTATCGCCAGTAGGTTGTAACAGCAGCACAAATAGGTGTTTAAAATGAGATTTCAAGTGTACCTTCATATCTGAGTTTGACTGTTTGTTACAACTGCCTGGTACAATAATTTATCAAATTTTATGTAACTTCCAATCTTCCACTTGATATCTACTATGAGTCTATGGTTTATTAAATTTTATGTTTCAAATTTTCAATGTGAATGTT
>LPNX011200509.1:11806-23364 GCA_001517045.1 Pseudotsuga menziesii
CGACATGTAAGAAACGCCTGAAAATAGTAATTCTTGTATGTCCGTTGTAAATCATTAAATGAATTGTTTTACCATGCATGCAACAAATTGAATGGGATATGTTCATCTGTCACTAACATGAAGTTACCTTGTAATAGCAGCGAAGTGGAAAAAAATTCTACCACTTTTCTTACCTAATGACGTTAAGGCACATGAGGTACGCTACACGTAACGTACCCCTCATACCTCAAAGTTGTTATGTGTGAGAAGGGTAAGATTTTTCTATATTTCATAATGACTTTTGCTCAGCTGTTACTGCAAAATCAGTCAATCCTTTTAATGATAGTTTTTTTTTTCTTTTTGGCATTTTAATGAAGCTTGTCTAAAATAAAAAGTATAACTATCATTTACATCCATCCTCGGCTACCAAAATCAACTTGGTAAAAATTCATCCAGTTTACTAGTACTTAGAGTGAAAACATCCTCCATTGTTCTTTAACCTCATCTTACCTATGTACTAACATTTTGGATTTCTCTTGAAGAAACAGTTAATAGTTGATCTTTAACCACTCGGCATCAGTCATCAAGATACCTAGTTTAAGAGGCTACCCTTCCTTTAAACGGAGGTGATCCATTCTACCGACCTATTCATTGTTTAAAACATATAAGATGCATTTTCATTCTTAACAATAGCATATCGTGACACCTTCAATTTATACCACACCATGGTCCATTCATGCCATTCTTCTACAAATCAAAACTGCCATCTTTTATCGTATCTTTAAACAGAACTATTGTGTCTTTAAAATAGAATTATTGAAAAGACGAGAAAGGTCCATATGACAATGATTAGCTCTCAGAAGCACGTGGTGGATCTGTGGCACTAAGTCATAAATATGGGGCACTCCCACAGGAAAAAAAATGAAACATTGAACAAAAAAAAACTCGGAATATCGCTGAAGGATAAAATAGGCGTGGAGGAGTTCACAACCTATGCATATACGTTGCAAAGGGACCCGTATTAAGACCAGAACCTGGTAAGGGGACAGATGCACGAAATCCTAGAACTCATCACACAGTTAAAAGCCGCCGCAGTAGCAACTCAGGATAAATCTCTTTTACTGAAAGGGTAAAGATCAATCTCGACGAATTGGTCAAATGGCAACAACAGGGGAAGGAAGCGCCAGCATAATTTCCTAGAAGAAATCAGCAAGAGATCCAGCGCGACTATGCAGTCATTGCTAATTGTAGGACAGCCAGCAGCTCAATATTCCTTCTCATTAGAAAAGTGACAGCGTCTTCATCAGTCAGTCGGGAGAGTAATGGAAAAATGTAATACCCCCTCATTCGGTAGCATGGATGATATAAGGCCATAGGAGCACCGAGCAGCAGAATTCGAAACAGTTATTAAAAGGAACATGCACCAAGCCTCCATGATAACAATAACTCTCATTGCTTTACCGTTCCTATGGTATTTCAAACATTCAACAAGATTGCAGACATCAAGTGTTAATTGCACAAGCCAATACCACTGAACGAAACGAATAGACAACAATTAATACAAGAAAAATGCCAACTTACAGGGTTCGGCCAATCCTGGGTTTAAGTGACACACCCCATAGGAGTCCCCAGAACAATTCCATCCGAGATATTAATTAATGCCATGATTGCCTAAAAGGCTTAACACTTAGACAAAGACAAAGGGACATTTCCCTATCGAGGTGACTTCCTCCTTGAAGCATGTGTATATTTCTAACTGTAAGATTTAATTCTGTGTCATGAACACTGGTATCAATAAAATAGCCTATCATAAACATTTTAATTGACCATCAATCAGATCATAAATTCTTCTGTCAAATACATAAGACTGCCATTCAATAAAAAGCATAAACCAACATCACACATATGACACATACATTTAGTAAGCGAGACACTGTATCACGTGGTTCACCTCGTCCATGAGGATACGTCCACAAATCTGGTTAGTCTTTTATTGATTTATCAAAGAGAAAAAAGGTTACAATGCCGTGGCGCTTACACCGCCCAAATCTCTTCGCAGAGAGATACTTTCAACATACCAATCTTCCCTATTGGACGTCCTTTGAAATAGTTCACAGAGTCTTTGTAACAGTTCATAATTCATATTGCAGGGAGATTTGAATTCCCAGTTCCTAAGATTTTCATCACCTTTACCAACTATTAAAGGTTACCATAGTTTAACCAGCGAAGTGGTTATCCAGGAAGGGTTTGAGAAACCAACGTTGGTTCCTTAAGCTCAGAACTTGCCCATGGTCGCATCAAGAGGGAAAAACCTACGGTGACTAGTACCAACCTTCACGGGGTTAAGTCTATAGACTGCTAAAGGAACGTTGTACTGTTTTAGCTGCAAGCGTTACCAAAAGTATTTGAACGCAACAAATGTACCTTAAGGAAGGTCTGTAGGATATATGACACAGACAGGTCTCTCTTAACAAAAAAAAACCCCTCCAGCAACAAGGGACCTTACTACGCTTGAAGAACTATGGTGAACCTGCTAATATCCAGCTTAGATACCAAAAGTCCTCTATGATCATCAAAAGAACTAAAGACCACCATGAGCTCCTTTAGGTGTAGAGGTGTCAGAAACATTCCATGTTGGAACATATACAAAGATAATTGGGGGTTTCGAGCTACTTTTCTGAGCAGATTGTGGCTTACGAGGAAAATTTTAATTATTTGACCGGCACATAGTGATAGTAGTTCGGTGTAAGACATAGACTGAAAAAAAAACAACTTTCAGAATGATGACATAACACTTTCAAGAAAAATCAAGAAAGGGGGTATTGAAAAACATCCTCTCAACTACCACAGTCCCAAAAGCTAGGACGGTGTTATGACCTGCAAGTAATTTTTCACGGCCAATGTTATCACATGATAGAACCACACCAGTGATCGAGAAGGACTTAGTAAAAACAGATAGAAAGCGCTCCACCGTCAATGTTATCAAGACCGGGCCCGTTACCAAACCAGCGAACCCCAGTAACTGGAAATTATAAAGGAACCAGCTTACCATGTTCCTGCAATTAACCAAGCTCGTCATGCAGGTAAAGAAAATCTGTGGTCTATGTTAGCCAGACCCTCAGGTAATATTTTGATCTATTTACTTATAGACTTTAGAACCGAAGCCGTAGATCAAAAATCATGGTAATGAAGGTATAATCAGGTAACCGCTCATCAATCTATGTTTTGCAGAAATTAGGGTTACAGCTTACTTCCATAATCAGGCCAGGGAGGTCGCACTCATAAACAGGTAGTATTTTGATCTTGTATACCGGAAAGGTGTCGGGCGCAATCCCTAAGGCTGAAACCTAAATAAATCCCATGCATCGAGTATGAACTTAACTCATAGCATGTATCTAAATTAGACATGAATTTTAAAACATAAGACCGCAAAATGCATAGTTTATTCAGACCCCTACCAGATACCTGTCTACGATGTCTTCTCATCGAGCCTGAAATCGCATATATTCATGTGAGGAAATAAAATAAAGGAAATCAGAGTCTACCAACCCTTCCTTAATCAGCGAGGAATCCCTTGGCGTAGGCTGTAGACATGACTCCTCAGGCGAGTCAACTCCCCAAGATAACCGCAGTCCTTCTTACAAGATGCAGAGCGGGTCTTATTCAGCTCCCTGCGCGCGCCCCCAATAAGTAAAAATCATGACCTATTTAACACAGAGGGACCACATATTTCTTCACCTAGGGTGCGCCACGATTCCCCATGAATTAAGGCAGAGATTATGGCGCTATCTTATCCCGGGCAGACCTCCTTACAATTAGCCGTAGAGCAAATAAAGACAGGCATCTTTTTCTTGGTCAGTCTCAACTTCAAAAACAGTTTTTTCAACACCATTATGCAATGTGCTATAAAGGCGTACATGACATTTACTATACCTACCAAGACATTTACTACACCTACCTACGTAGGCATTTCCCATTGGCTTTTAATATGCAGGAATAAAATTATACGCTAAACATATGTACACAAGTACAATGTAAGTCTCAATGCATTAGTCTAAGTCTTAATGCCTTAGTTCATGTAGATGGTATATCACCATGTTTAGAGCAGGTATGCTTCAGGGTGAGTAAAATACTTTAAGGAGGCTGCGACCTTTAGCTCCTTTGAAGGTTTAACCCCTTAGGTATCTTTTTTTTTTATTAAATCTTTTTAACTTCCTCTTAAATGTTTTTATGTCACTAAAAGGAAACGAAAGCAACTTATTCCATCATGACTTAATCATTATAGGATTAAGTACCAACCATAGAGTCTTAGTCGCGGTGAGTTTTAGCGAAGTAGGAGCCTCCTATAGGGGCCAGACCTTATCCCTAACACCGCCTTCAACCGACGATATGTAATACTATGGTATTAAATATGGTTTGTCAACCATTTTTTCTTTTAGCCCCTCCGGTGGGGTTTTTGGTTGGCGCTTTGTGTTACGGTATGCGTCTCCTAAGTTTCCACTTAGATATTTAACTCATAAAAGCTACAAGGATTCATTTTTGTTTCTGGTGGGGCCTTGGCCTTGAGCTCCTCACCTGGAGACAAGTACAATAATATTTAAAAATTTACAAAATGTCTAGGGTGTGCGAGAGGGATGTTACACTTATACTTTCGATCTCTTCAGAAACTGCCCATACTGTCTTGCAATCTCTTATCCATTAAGTGATTATTAGTTCGTTTAACTCTTATGTCTTAATTCTTTTATTTAAACTATTTATACATCTTAGTTATTATTGTCGGTGAATTAATGAATTGGTTTAGATCATTGTTTTACTCATGCACATGTGTACTTTGTTTATTTAATAAAAACTAACTTAACTTTGTTTATGGAAAAAAAATGGTGGAGTGGCGGGACTCGCTCTCCCGCCACGATCTAAGATTTAAGGCCATTCTTCATTATGCAGGCTTACTTAGTTCATTCGAGCTAAGGCACCTTATTTGTTGACTTACAGGTTACTTTTGTGACATCATGCTTATTTGGTTCCTTGAAGCAATCCAGTTCCTAGTTATACTTCCAATTCCGCCTTGCACTTTTATTACTGTTCCGTTTTACGACTTAGGTGAGCCCTATGTTCGTTAGTTATCTTTCTTAGTTAATTAACTAGATGTTGTGAATTAACTTACCGTCCTTACCATGTTTTTAATTATCTATCTCTTGGTTAATTAATTACACTTCTCTTGTTTCTATTTTGCAGGTCTGCCTTGGTTACGAGTTTGGAAACTTAAGCTTGTTCTTCCTAGCGAGGGCATCATAGCATACTACATTTTCCATGATTCCTAACTACTAGACAAAACCTAGAATAAAGACTTATGCACAAACGCTACCTATATGAACTAGCAAAGGGCATGTACCAACACATTACTTTGATGCTAGGGGAATAAAATGTAAACACTATACAATAGTGTTAAGTCTGCGCACACTTTAGAGTTGAAAGACTATGGTATAAATACCATGTCATCGGTAATATGTATCCACTGGCATTAGAAGGTGGCGAAACTATAGGATATAGTGTGCACCACAATATAACAGGGTTTATCTTAAGACTTGGTTGAATGTATTACAATGATGATTCATAAACTATGGTGAGGGTTCATGAATGCGTTAATGGCCACCAGCTGGTGCCATTAATTCCATCGGGGTTTGTGAAAACGATTGCCAAAGGGTTTGGGCATTCGTTGTTTGTGCATTATGTGGTTTTGGCATTGGGGTTTCATGTGGCTTCTGCGCAGTTGGAGAAGGGAGGCAACATCCATCGATTTGTAGGTAAGCTAGCTACCAAACTCTGTGTAAACACATTGTTTCGTTGTTTTATCCATGGCATAGTCATGTTTCTCATGCCATTGCTCATTTGATTGCAGGTGAAATCGAAGGCGCTCTGGGGTCTTCACAAAGGCATGATTTCTATTTGGGGTTGCTACTTCATGGCCATGCTAAGCCTGCTAGCAATATCTTACTTGCCTCCTCTCGTTCTGGGCATTTCTGAGTTGGGATTCTTTACAGGGTTGGGGTTCTAGATGGCCCTTGTCGACTCTTCCTACGGGGTTTGTAATGTAGCTTTCTCTGTGTTTCGACTCTCGTTGGTAGGTTTGGCATCTTGACCCGTGCCAAATAATGGTGCCATAGCTCACAGCTTGCCATTTAACATTATTAATACATTGACTGTTCTAAAAGAGGATTCGTGCCTTACTTTATAAATATACCGCGTGTTGCCTTTTATGTGAAGACTGTAATGTGTTTTGGTATAAGAAGCATATGATTTTCGTTGAGCGTTTTTAATATATTATACTATGTAAATTCGGAACTGTGTAGTTATTTTAATGCTGCGTTTAAAAAGTTGACTTGCTGGGTTCGATCGTGGCTTTAAGCCTGTAGAATTTACACTGTGTATAAGAGTAACCGTTTGGGTTTTGGAAGTATGCACAACAATCCATTTATATTGTTTGTAATTTATGTTCGGGAAAGCTTCTAGAGCTTGGGGCGTTATGCCATGGGCTACACCATTATTGCAATGGTGTCTTAGCCCATTAGCTTGCCACCATAAGCTTTGTGTTAGCGTTAATGGAAACTGTGTAATATACAGAGAGTTGTAATTTGGTTTTAATGGTTCAGCGTGGGTGCAGGCCATGCCATTAATGGCATGTGCCTCTCCCACTGACTACGATAGCTTAGTTGGAATTTTAATATGTAATTTGTTATTTAAAAATGTATGGCTGTAACAGCCACGGTTATGGAAAACCCACGATATCGTTTTGGTTACTGTAGCGTGACTGTGTGATTATTACTGTGTGATTGGATTTGGAAAGTTGGTCGTGGTCAGCGTGACTACGTATACGACCTTCAGGATTTCATCCTGGGTGATACCAAATTGTAAAACATTTTATATGTAATAATAGAAAGGATACTACGTATTAAGCTATGGATTTTGTTATGCATTTTCATTAGAGTAATGATTTATGTTAAGGTTATTATTATGTTGGCCTTGGGTCACGGACATCCATGGGATTCGATGTCGCAACCTGTGTTGGCATTAGATAGGGTTTTCTTCTTAAGAGGAACAATTCCTTGTTTAAATAAGAACTGTAGAGATGTTTCTAATGTGGAGTTTAATTTTGCTTATGAATTAAATTTGTAACCCATACGGGTTGATACCACGACCTGTGTTTATTAATACATAGTTATATGAATTGTTTACTTGGTAAAGTTATATGTGGATTCTTATGATGAATATTATATGGGACCTTTAAAGATATAATGCATGTGATTTATGGTGATTTATTATAGATGTTAAGACTGTATGTTTTGCAAAGTCTTGATAAGGATCACATGGACGGTCACCATATCCCTCTCATTAATATTAATGTTTGTTTAGAGTTATGTAAAGTATTTTGTTTTAATGATTATGTGAAAGAGACCTCGGAAGGTCTTTAATAATTTGATTAGCTTGTTTATTATATGAAATGCGTTCTTGGTAGATCTAGTTTATAGTATATACTTGTTATTAGTTAGCATAATTAATATTTTAAATAATTACTACTCACTTATTTTCTTTAAAGCTTAGGGCAAGCCTCTGCTCACAAATGGAATATGTTAGCAAGGTATTAAATACATAGAACAAAGTATAAACGTAATACTAAGATAAAAACCTAGTTAATACACGAACATTTATGAAAGATACAAGCCCTGAACATAAACAACATATAATAAAAATTATCTATCCTATGATTCGTAAATTGCAAATGCAAACCCTAGAAGATTGTTAACCATTAGGGTATAAATTACATTGCATCCATTACTTAACATAAACAGTAATGAATCTTTAGGAAAGAAATAGAATAGTCCTTCAAGGGTTTCATACATGAGTTTTAAGCTTTGTCAATGGTTGCACCTCCACACTTAAATAACCAGCATTAACAATTCAATGTAGATCTCACCTCTGTTTGATGACCAAATCACTTGGGAACTACCACATTCCACCCAACCATGACGTGGAACCATTCCTGGTTTAAATCCGGATCCCCGTGAGCTGGACTCCAACATGCAAGTAGCTTAGAGCTCCTGAGGTAGGGTTTCCTAATTCGTAATCAGTTTTGAATCAATCCTCTTTTCCTTGCAGGAAAAGTTCTCCAAGAGAACACTTGAGAGCAAAAACAAGCAGAATAACAATTCTCCTAGATAAAAATCAGAACCCCAAGCCTTTGCTTGGCTTGACTCTTTATAGACAGGATTTTCAGTCAAAGGGGAAGTTAAATCAAGAAATCCTTGATTTCTTGATTTATCCCTTTTTAATTTACTCGGTCAATTTTCAATTCTTAACCTAGGAACTTTTAACTAGTTCTTAGTAAATCTCTCATAGATATTTCACTATTTGTTAATCCTTTAATAATAAATAATAATTGGCGGAGCTTCTCTTCTTTCTTTATTCAATTATATAATTAATCATAATTAATTATTTATAAATACTATGTATAAAATACATAGTATTAAAATAGTTGTTAGCACTTGTCTTCAGGAATCATGTATCATGATCCCTAGACTTAACGACACTTCTTTATGAAGGTTAAGTAGATAGAAGGCTCGGGTCTATCTACTTGATGAGAATACATAAATTCAAAATTTCATTTAATCAGTTAAAAATAAGTATGATGAGATCAATATTATTATCAATTCGTGTAATGTCCCCAAAAATTGAAAATTAAAAAAAAATTATAGGCCAGTAGAAAACTGCCTAAGAGGATCATTATTGCTTCTGCGGAATTATATGTTCTACTTAACTTTCGATCTCTTCGGAACTACTCATACTGTCTTGTCAATCTCCTATCCATTCAGTGATTATTAGTTTGCTTACTTCCTATGTGCACTGTTTTATGCTCTTTTTCACTTCCTTTGTGCATACGACTCTCAAATGTATGAACTTCTTCTAAATCAATGAGCCATTGATATTCCAGAAAATAGAATCTTTCCAAATTAAAATATCATATCATCTTTATTTTCAAGCTTACATCAAATCTCCACCTCTTTCATATTTATACTACTCTTGTTCAAAAGGTGTGTGCACAAGTTGGGATTTCTTTGAGTTGACAATGTGCATATCTTTCTATTCTACCTTCCTCTCCACTGTACTTGTTGAGTATTTGGTCTTAACTACTTTTATTGGGGTTTAAAATTGTATTTCAGTAACGACACTGCATGGTCATTCATTAAATCACATAATTGAGGTTGCAATGTGTTCATTATCAATCGTTGTTAGTAGAATACACATCTATTTCATAATACATACATTATGATTCCAAAAACATAACATAGAGCTACAAATCTGTAGAAGGCCCAAAACTCACATAGTGGAACTATGGCTCTAACACCACTTTGTTATCCTCGATTTTCCGATAAGTTTGAGATAATTTCCACAAATTTTTCTTGAAATCTCACATTATTCAAAAGTTTTTATCGTCGTAAAAGAATCCTTTTTTCAAATACTAAGGCAAGAAATCTAACCAATGAAGGAACTTTGACAAAATAACTCTAACCAAAGTGTGATTTTGAAAAAAATAACAATTTTGAGCTGAAATCATTTGTTTATCAAACATTATATAGATGTATTTTATCCATTTTTCATTTGTCGAATTTCCTACCATGGGAATAGTTATCGAGTAAATCTTTTAACCTACGAACTTTTAACTAGTTCTTAGTAAATCTTTCATAGATATTTCACTATTTATTAATCCTTTAATAATAAATAATAATTGGCGGAGCTTCTCTTCTTTCTTTATTCAATTATATAATTAATCATAATTAATTATTTATACATACTATTTATAAAATACATAGTATTAAAATACTTGTTAGCATTTGTCTTCAGGAATCATGTATCATGATCCCTAGACTTAACGACACTTCTTTATGAAGGTTAAGTAGATATATGGCTCGGGTCTACTAGGCAAGGAAACTCTAAGCATCCTTGCATGTTGGATTTCCCTTGTATAACGTGGTAGTTATTTAGTACTTGATGAGAATACAGAAATTCAAAATTTCATTTAATCACTTAAAAATAAGTATGATGAGATCAATATTATTCTTGAGTCGTGTAATGTCCCCAAAAATTGAAGAAAAAGAAATTATAGGACAATAGAAAACTGCCTAAGAGGATCCTTATTACTTCTACGGAATTATATGTTCTACTTAACTTTCGATCTCTTCAGAACTACTCGTACTGTCTTGTCAATCTCCTATCCATTCAGTGATTATTAGTTTGCTTACTTCCTATGTGCACTATTTTATGTTCTTGTTCACTTCCTTTGCACATACGACTCTCAAATGTATGAACTTCTTCTAGATCAATGAGCCATTGGTATCCCAGAAAATAGAATCTTTCCAAAATAAAATATCATATCATCTTTATTTTCAAGCTTACATCAAATCTCTGCCTCTTTCATATTTATACTACTCTTGTTCAAAAGGTGTGTCCACAAGTTGGGATTTATTTGAGTTGACAATGCTCATATCTTTCTATTCTACCTTCCTCTCCACTGTGCTTGTTGAGTATTTGGTCTTAACTACTTTTATTGGGGTTAAAAATTGTATTTCAGTAACGACACTGCATGGTCATTCATTAAATCACATAATCGAGGTTGCAATGTGTTCATTATCAATCGTTGTTAGTAGAATACACATCTATTTCATAATACATACATTATGATTCTGAAAACATAACATAGAGCTACAAATCCGTAGAAGGCCCAAAACTCACATAGTGGAACTATGGCTCTGGTACAACTTTGTTATCCTCGCATTTACGATAAGTTTGAGATAATTTCCTCAAATTTTTCTTGAAATCTCACATTATTCAAAAGTTTTTATCATTGTAAACAAATCCTTTATTCAAATACTAAGGCAAGAAATCTAACCAATGAAGGACCTTTGACCATAACAGGAACTTTGACAAAATAACTCTCACCAAAGTGTGATTTTGAAAAAAATAGCAGTTTTGAGCTGAAATCATTTGTTTATCAAACATTGTATACATGTATTTTATCCATTTTTCATTGGTTGAATTTCCTACCATGGGAATAGTTATCGAGTTAAAGTAAAGTTCCTTCCTTTCCTACCTTCAATTAATTCCATTAACTCGTTAAATCTGATGCATGGCGAAAGTTCTTTATTTGGTAAAGATTCCTTCATTGTTCAAGGTCCATTCCTTCATTATAATTATCATTCCTTCACCATAGTTCATTCTTTGGTCAAAGTTCTTGACTTCTTTAAACTTCCTTTGTTGGTCATCTATTTCTTAGTTAGAATTGCATCTTTGGTTAGATTTATTTCCTTCATCGAATTTCCTTCTTTGGTAAAATATTCTAAAATAAATTATCATAGTTTCTTCCTTGGTTAGATCTTTTACCTGCATTAGATCTCCTTCTCAAGTTAGAATTACTACCTTCTTCAACGCTATTTTGCTAGTAAAAATCCATTCTTTGGCCAAAGTTGCTACCTTCATTAGATTTATCACCTTCAACAAGGTTCCTTCCTTCACGCATTGGCTAAAGT
>LPNX011200516.1:0-14460 GCA_001517045.1 Pseudotsuga menziesii
TTATGAACTTTATATAAATGCTTAAGATATTTTTTTGTGATTGCTTGTATTAGAACTGGACTACTTGGACATGTTTAGAATCAAGTCATTTCAGTGACTGGGAATTTTGAAACGGGCTATTGACCAATTTGATTCATTACTTTGTCTATTATGCTTTCGGGGTATTCCAGACAGGTTTTGAGTGAGAGAATATTTTCTGCTTGTCCTAGTCTTTCTTGGAGCTGATAATTTAAGGATGATAACATCAAACTTTAAATTCTCTCATGTGAGCAACATGCCTCTTTTGTAGAGTCAGTTTCTGACTAATTTTTTATTTCCATTGTTTTATTCGGTATTGATTGTAGATGAATCAAATTTAAGAGCATTGAAACACTATCAGCAGGAGTACTCCATTTATGCTACTCATTTGGAGCTTGTTAGTTACATTTTGTAATAATTAAATGATTCACATCTTACATTTTAACTGAGATGTACATCCCTCATTTTAAAAGTTTTTGTAGAAACTACAAATTAGGTGGACTAGGGCTGTCCAAACAAAGCTGGGCATTGATTGTCAAGATTTGGGCGGCTAATGATGTTGTTTATGAAGGAAAACCAAACTGGGTTCACTTAATCTCTTAGGGATACCAGTTCATTAGATGTAGCAGTATAGTCATAAATGAATATGAAGGAAAATGCTTATCTAGGTTTCAATAACATTTCTGGTTCAGGTTCTTGAGATTTCCAGTACACAAGTTTATGGTTCAGAATCTATCTGTTTTATAGGTTATCTATGTATTTTTCTCTCAGATTTTTTGGTTCTTGCACCAATTCTGTCATTTTCAATATGTTGTAGATTTGTAATACTATTCTGATATACTGCAAAATTTCAGGGATTGCTTGTTTATGGGAAACAAGGCCTGGAGCTTTATAATAGAAATTTAGATCCAGACATCTGCAAACAGGTATTTTAGTTTTCTACAATATCACTCATAAATATATAGTTTGTTCCTGTAAGTGTACTGTCTATAATTTGAATTTATAATATGTGAACTGTTATGGCTCCAAAATCCCATTTGATCATTCCTATCCCATACAACTCACACTCCAAAAAGATAGTCCAGAAAAGGCCTGTTTACCTGTCATAGAAGGCCTTGACGAAATTTGTCCTACAAAAAATATTCGGTTTCATGGACTGCCCGTCGAAAATGAAATGAAGCAGAACTGTGTACATTGAGAATGGAAGGGCAACCCCAAAATTTTGCCCTTCCTAGGTTTTCAATGGGCTGTGGGAGTTTGGAAGATTCGGATGGGTGACAGGTCACGGTGGACCTCAGTTGTAATTGACGAATTGGCAGTGACAGGGTGGAAGCCCTTTGGGCTCAGTGAGTAGGTGGTCACAGTAAAGTCTGGACGTGAGGTGACTCAGTTACGGACCAGGGTGTCACTGTCAATCGGCCTTCCCAGTCTGATCGCTGCCAACAAGTGCTCGGTGCATTTATGTGAACTTTGAATGGAACTGGGCCACTGGTCCTCTGGGAGTCGTGGTTTTGGTTTCACAGTGTGGCTGTTGTACCCACGGGCCACCTTTTCAATCTCAGGGTCATTCATTCCTCTCACCCACTACGCATTACCCACTTCACACTCTGCTCATTCCCGCGTCTCAACGATGATGAAGACCATGCTCTCCATTATGACCATTCTTAAACTGGAGTTAAAAGTAAAGTACTGATTTGAATCTGTCCAAAGGTATACAGAGAGAACAGATTTGAATGGGCAGGTCACAGACTGGAAATTTCGATCTCTACTGGCAAATTACAATGCCAATTTAATGTTGCATTCATCGTTCACTGGCTGCAGTTCCTTGGTGTTAATGTGGGATGGTGGATTTTGTATAGTTGGGTGGTCCAATTTTTTTTGCATGGCAACCTTGGTAATTTCGGCATGTTGAATGGTGGATTTTGTATAGTTGGGTGGTTCAATTTTTTTTGCATGGCAACCTTGGTAATTTTGGTATGGCAACTCGAGGTAAACTCTGTTGTTGTAGTTTTCTTTTAAGAGTTTTTTATCTTGGATATTTTAGGGTTTGGTTTCATTTGGGCATTTGCAGGTATGGTTGTTACTGGGGCGAGGGTTCATTTTTCTTCAGGGATGTGTTTTAAGCTATCTTGCTTCCACAATTACAGTTGGCTCAAGTAAGCTGTTTACTTTTCCTCGAGAACTATAAATTGTAACGTGTAACCCTCTAACCATGAAATATTTTCTTTGGCTTTAAGAATTTATGAATTTATCTATAAAATTTAATTAAGATATCTTAATCTTGGCTCTAAGAATTTATGAATTTATCTATAAAATTTAAATTTATCTCACCAGAAAGAAATCCCAGTCAATCTTATGTGTCTCAGACGTTTCTACCGGCCTTCTTAATCATCCATCTATCTCCAAAAATGAACCCCTTCTTAAACTAGTATATGAATGACTGCCCTATTCAGTTTCTTATCCTGCTTTTCTCGTAGTAAATAGAAGTATGTTGCATTGGCACAAAACATGTCTTCAATGGAAAGAAGAGAGGCATCTGGTAGTACTAGAAGCTTTCAATATTTAATTGAGCATTATGTCTTTCTGATAAACACATATTATAGCACAATATATTACACTCAATCAGTAGAATTGGTTTCCATTGAAAGCATAGAGGGAAGCCAAGATACCAAAAATCTTACCCTTTAATGAGGCAGTTAATTTCTGTAATTAGCTCTCTTTATAATGTCTCTCTAAATCTCAGCAAAGAGGGCATCTAATGCTATTTAACAATATGAAACAGCCCTGCAGTCCCCTGGTGAAAAGTATTCATTCTCCTCCCATTTCTATTTGCATTTCAGATTTCACCAGGCATGCCAAGAGCCAAGCAGATCAGATTGTTGGGCAAGTAGGTCTCCTTGTTTTCATGGGAGCATTTACACTTTTGGGTCTGGCTGTAACTTCCTCTACTGAAGTAATTTTTCGGCGTGTAATCTCAAATCCCATTGAAGTTCTTGCCCAAATTGGTGGTATTGTGCCCATTTCACTATCCATTTTTGGGGTTTCCCGGTTTTGTCCAGAGCTTCATTTGGGATCAGAGGGGCTCATATACCAACAATTCTGAGAGCGTTGGTAGCTTGTGGGTGGTTTGGCATTGAGACATGGATTGGTGGGAAGTCCATATTTGTGCTCCTCAATGCCCTGCTGAAGGGGAAGATGACAGGCCTATTCATTCCATGGCTTGGAACCAGTGTTCCTGAATTTGCATCCTTCTTGGCTTTGTGGATTTTGCAGCTAGTAATTATGTGGAATGGGATGGAGAGCATCAGGAAGCTGGAGAAGTACTCTGCTCCGATATTGATTGCACTTTCTGGGGCTCTGTTGTTATGGGCCTATGTGAATGCAGGTGGGTTTGGCCCTATGCTTTCCATGGCATCACAATTCAGTAAGGGAGGTGCTCGGCAAGGCATGTTCTGGTCTGTCTTCTTTCCTTCACTTACTGCCAATATTGGCTTCTGGGCTACTTTGGCTCTCAACATACCTGGTAAGTCTTTTTCTCACCCTATCTTGTGACCCATGTAATGTGATGCGTGATTGCACTTACTGATTTGAATCTGTCCAAAGGTATACAGAGAGAACAGATTTGAATGGGCAGGTCACAGATTGGAAATTTTGATCTCTACTGGCAAATTACAATGCCAATTTAATGTTGCATTCATCATTCACTGGCTGCAGTTCCTTGGTGTTAATGTGGAATGGTGGATTTTGTATAGTTGGGTGGTCCAATTTTTTTTGCATGGCAACCTTGGTAATTTCGGCATGTTGAATGGTGGATTTTGTATAGTTGGGTGGTTCAATTTTTTTTGCATGGAAACCTTGGTAATTTTGGTATGGCAACTCGAGGTAAACTCTGAATTTATCTATAAAATTTAATTAAGATATCTTAATCTTAGCTCTAAGAATTTATGAATTTATCTATAAAATTTAACTAAGATAAAATCTTGATGACTAGATAAGTTTGATTTTTTTTTTAAATTACAACTTTAATAACATTTAATAAAAATCCATTAAAAACAATAATGACCCATGGATTTACTATTACATTTTCAAATGAAAAGATTGATTTATTTTTGCATATCAGCATTGAAGGGCTCACTATCTACTAACCCTTCAAAGCGAAATGGGACCCTGCACTTCAAATTTGATCCATGGTAGGGTTGTATACACAATCCATCATCCATTTTACCGAATTGATGAAGGGCATAATGGTTGGTCGTGCAACAATGGCATCCCAACCCACGCATAAAACCTTGGGATAACAAAGGAGATGTATCACTGTAACCTCAACACGATTATCCTCTCACTTTAGGCCCAACTCTCCAAGGCCAAGGAGGTCTCCCAATACTTTATAAAACCACTTAAGTATAAACAAAAGATAAAGTAATGAAAGCTTTGATACTTACAACTTGTAGTAGATCAAAAGATGCTACAAGTTATAATTAGGGTTACCACATTCATTCCATGAGAGACTTGAAATGAAATATACTTTAGCAATATGACAAGTAAATAATGCATTCAATAACATAAACGATGCTTCCAACTTGTTAATATTCTGGCAGGTTGGGGGCTTATGGATATTTAATATATATATATATATTTTAAAAATTCACTGCCGTCGCTTAAGCGACAGCTCTATCTGTCACAATTGCGACACTTCTTGTTAATACGCGTCGCTTAAGCGACGGTTCCTGGCTGGATATGCAAGGTTTTTAAAAAAAAAATCAGAACGAGCTGTCGCAAATGCGACGCTTCTTGTAAACACGTGTCGTTTAAGCGACAGTTTCTGGCCGGATATTAAAGGTATTTTTAAAAAAAAATCAGATCTAGCTATCGGAAATGCGACGATTCGTCTTGATATCCGTCGCTTAAGCGACAGCTATATCTGTCATTTTTGCGACGCCTTGTCCTGATATCTGTCGCTTTAGCGACGCTTACTCTTTAAAGCCATGGTTTAAGCAACGGTTATACTTGTCTCTTATCTGACGGTTGACATTTAACCGACGGTTGGTTAAGTGTCGCTTAAACGACGGGTACTTAAGTGTCAGATAACTGACGCCAATTTTCTGACGCTTAAGAAAAAATCAAAGTGTCATACATGCGACAGGAAAGTGTCGAAAATCCGACATGACGGCCGTCGGATTTTGGGTCGAAATGTAGTAGTGCCCAATATGTAATTTCCTTTACTTGAAATGTGCTTCCTGTTCTCATTCCAGTTTCTTGATTGCTTTCATGTCTGCAACTTAGTGTATAACAGTTAGGAATTCATACTTGTTATGCTCCAGCTATTGTTCCAGATATTTATCAATTGTTCTTCTAAAGTTGTGTGGAATTCATCTCGCTGGTGCTCCACGCGATGGGCTATTCTCTCTCATCCTCCAACCGCCCGCTAAATATCCCCTAATTGGGAGATCGGCGGCTACCTTGCCTCTGTTTACAACCCCACACCATTATTTTCCTTATGCAAGTGTTCCCTACGCAGGTTTTTGACTCCATTGCAAATGGTCCCTTGCCCCGGTAATCCCACCTTGCATCTCACCTTGATATACTTTGTCCCATTCAGGATCCTAGCCCCCTGATTATCCTTGATTGAAAATATTACACGGAGTAGACTCCGAAGACGAGCAAGAGATCCCTCTCTGACTGTGCAGGGCTGGAGGCACAGTCTAAAGCAGTTATGCTATTGCTCGGGAGAGGGCCCCTCCCTACTCGACCTTGGGGGCTCAAAATCCCGATGCCAACACGACTGATTAGTGATCTCACAGCTATTTTTACTTTAATACTCAAGTGTCCTTGTTTTTATGCATGAACATGTTCCTATGTTTTTCAATTGTAAAGTTTACAATGAGTGATTAGCTTCTCATGAGAAATTATCTAAATAATGTTGGTCTTCAGTTTTCTTGAAGACTCCCTCATTTATCAGCATCAAGATTTTATGTGGAGAAGTTTAAGGCTTTTCCAGTTTACAAAAAGTCATAAACTATATCATATCTATACCCTATTTTCTTTTACTATTTCTAAAACAATACCAAACTTGTTCGAGTTGTTTGTAAGCATGAATATCTTCTTGGATCATCTAGTAACCAAGTTGTGTTCATAGTATTCAAATTATAACCATAATACAATTATTATTTCAAGTTATAATACTATGTTAACTTCTAACCTAATAGTTTTTAAGTTATAACAATTGAGTTAAAATATATCCTAAGGTAGTATTACCTACCTATCAACTACTATAATGTAGTCGAAATGATGGTAAGCAAATCTTATAAGTTTTTAATCCAATACTATACTAATTTCCATGGAATAATATAATCGACATCATGATTTTTATTATTAGCAATCATATGAACTAGTATATTATAATCGATGGCATGATTTTTATTATTGGCAATCATATGTTATAAGGTATTGGAAATGATAAGTTTTTAAAACATTTGTGTAGCGTTGACATTAGAATTCATCCCACACTTGTTGAGATTTTTGGAAGGGCATGTGGACAAGGCCTCCTCCATTCGTTGGTTGACTTATATTGCAGCAAAACCCTACTCTTTTGTATTTTTGGACCGAGGGTTCTCCTCCTTACCGGCCAAGTTGTGAGCTTGCGGCCATGAGAGGCCTGCAACCTCCTTTATCACTGGACATTTAGCCTATAATGATGTAATGTGAAACTTTGGTATCGTGGTTTATGGTTTGGGCTCTCCTGTAAGTGAAGAATACACTGTGAGAGTGGTTGTTGGTTTCTCCAAATAGCTCAAAGCCTGTAATGGTCTTACTCCTGTAACTTCTTTCCCATTGCTTTTGCATTGTGAACTTGAGTCGGTTTCCTTGCTATCTCTGTCACAGAGTTGGCTTCAAGGGTTCTTTCTTTTCGGTTCGGTGCCATCAAGCTGGTGTGACCATTTCTTCTCAGCTTCGACTTTCAGTTCACAAGTAAACTTTACCTTACTCAATTTATCTTTACAAATGATTAACCTTACTAGGGTTTTTACCATTTTATGCAAAACAGAGTTTAATTTATGTTTTAAATTGGTTTTACACACTCCTGCTACCAACTCCAGGCTATGGGTGGAAAAGCAAGCTCATGCATCAGTATTTTCGTGGGCTTCCATCTGGTAAGCCGGGTCCCATCGAGGGTTCTTCCTGCATGCATTTTTGGTTGTTGGAAGTGGTTCTTGTGGGCGGATGCACAGCTTCGGTTCTCTGTTGGTTATGATTTTTAGCGTGTTTTAAGCATGTCCATGTTTAATTAAAAACCCTCGTGATACTTTGTACTTAGTAACAGAGTCTCTTGCAGCCGTGATGTAAATATGGTTTTGATATGAATTTTTAGCCTGATGGCTTAAGCAATGTAAATGATTTTGTTTATGTTTTAAAAAGAGCCCATCTCTGAGCTCAGAGATGCTTATCGACCTCTGTTTAGTGTTAGTTTAGTTTTACAGTGAACTTAGTAAATAGAAGACTGTGAAAACAGTTGAGGTTGTAAAGTGAACTGGATTTTAATTCTACTATCGGTAATGTATTTTGTTACAGTTTAATATAAAAGGCTTTTGTGCATACTTGGCTTAAATAGCAGGCTTGGGATTTGTCCCTTTGACTCTACAGGCTATAAGCCTATCCTTAAATAAGTATTTTATATTTATGAATGGTTAACTATTATTGGTTTATTTTGTCCATAATTTACATACGTAGTGTTTTCATTAATACTCTGTATTATAATGATTTTTAAGGCACTGTTTATGAGATGATATTTAATTCTGGAGCTTGACTTTTTAAGGGTTAAATTACTGTAAAACCCTACAGTTTTATAATATCCTTGTTTATACTTAAAGAACTCTTAACTTTGTTTGGAATTAGGATAATGGATGATAATATTACTTACAGTTATTAGTTTGATGCTAGCTCTGTTTATTTAACAATTCTTAAACAATTTTTACAGTTTTGTTTTTAATTCTTAGTTAAGAAATCATTAGGGTTTTAATACAGCATACATGAAAAATTAGGATATAGTTATCTTTCAGTATTTTTTGTGGTTTCAAAAGGATTACAGAAGAATCCTTTGTTCTTAGATAAAGACACAGAGTGTCTGGAATTTCAATGTTTATAAAATGTTTTACAAATTCATTTTCAGATGGTTTTAGATGCTAATCTACCTACTTTACTTTATGTTAAACCATAATATCTATATTTTATCAGAATACTAATACTGGAATTAATTTTATAATAATATTATTACTGTTCTCTTTCAAATAAAAGAATCATGTCATTCACCTAAGCAACCCAGCTGTACTAGAGTACTACCTGAGTTAGGTGTGGAAAAATACAGTTTGGGAATTTTAATTCTATTTGTTTCACTTTTCATATATTCATTTCTATTTCTAATATAATCTATAATTTTGCTTAATCCAACATTACTCAACTATTCTTCCTTCATAAACCCTAAAATACTAACATGCCTGTAGTAGAAAACTAAGAAATATTTCACTGAAGACAATAAACATATAAAATAGAACTTTTTGATGACAAGACGACAACGGCTTAAGGAGGCTATTCCTCCCAACCAAAATCCTGGAGAGCGCTCACACAATGCTTCCTTGGGACCCTCGAGCTTGTTCCTGGTCTTCTTGGCTGAGAACTGGGTGGAGAATACAACTGTAAGACCTCTATCGCCTGGCTAGTCCAATTACTTTAGTAATCAAAATCTGCTCTCAGTGGTATGAACTTCAGCCTAAAAGCTGCAACTAGTTCAGTCTCAGCAGTTAACCCCTCAAACACACTTCAGTAATCCCCTTTATTGAATTTCTCTTGAGTAAATTCATTCACCCTGAATGATCACCTCTCTAGAATGAGCAGCCTTAGCTCTCTTCAATGGGAAATTTTATAGAGATGCCTAAGTATTCTGGGTCAATTTTCATTTAATGAGCCACCTGCTCTGATTCCACTGTCTTGGGGAATCATGACCACAAATATAGGGAAGTTTCCACCTGCAACAGTTGGAAGTGGTTTGAGGATGCTGCCACTTGTCAATTTCCTCTCCACCCAGTCTCCTCCACCAATTAACCACTAAACACTCTTTTAACAGCTTCCCTAAGCTGTTGTCTCATCATTTATTTATTTATAAATAAGATATTATGAATTTACATTAAATATTCTTGACCCCATTGGGTCATCAATTACAACTTAGCATAAAATTTAACACAATGTTCCTCAAATATAATTAAATTGTTTTTGCAAAATTGGGGCATGTGACATTTACCCTACGTTAAACTATTAACTACTGAAACAAATCCTTTCAATGGCTACTGAGCTGTTAAGAATCCCGCCTAAGCCACTGAAAGCTAAAACTTCCATTTTCTTCAACCATAGCAAAACCAGAGACCTTCAATTTGATAGTCATCTTTAAATCTTTCATAACATGAATCGAATTCTTCATACTATCAAACTAAATTTATTTTGGGAGATAATAGAGGGAACATAGAGGACATCCTGATCTATCATTTTATTCATCAAGGGGTTTGGAAAACTACTCTAATGATTATTGTTTATTATATTGATCTTGATCTTTGATAGTGACTTTCATACCTCCAAAATATATGAATTGATTAAAAAATCAAATTCCTAATCTTCATGATTTTTGCGAGAGTAGTGTGGCCAATATTTCTCTCACCAACAAACTATACATTGTTGTTAAACATCATGACATTGAAAATACGCTCAAATATTTATTTATTTGCATATGCACAAAAAATTTTATTAGTCACACACGCATATGTTCAAATATTTTTATTAGTGACACATGCATATGTTCAAATATTTTTATTAGTCATAGATGACAAATACAACTATGAAGTAATCATTTTAAGAGAAAATGAGAAAAACCCTAGCTTCTAAGATCCCTTAACAATATGAGCATTAGCAAATGGAATCACAAGAGAGAGGTTCCCCTAGATGGAATGCATTTTCATGAGTCCAATAGAGTTTACAGTTCATCGATCTAAACCACAATCATTATTTTATGTTAATTTGCAACTAGCCTCCTTAAAAATTCAAGGACACTTGGTGAATCTATCACTAGGGAATACAAAACAAATCAAGCATCATAATTGATTTTTGCATATCTTTCATGTGTATTTTGGCATGCTTGACACGGGCACAATACCCACAGTCCCAATATCTAGGAGTTTCAATAGTTGACCTCATCATGCCAAAATTGCATAGTCTCTTATTGAGGAAAACCCTAGTTTCTAAGATCCCATAAAAAGACGAGCACCACGTGATGGACACATGAGAGAGATGTGCCCTTAGATTAAATGCATGGCCATGATTCCAATTAAGTATATGATTCATTGATACGAGCCATAGTCATAATTTTATGCAAAGTTGCAGCTTTCCTCCTTAAACCTTTCAAGGACACTTGGTGAATATGTCAGTAGGGAATAAAAACTCATCCTATCATTTGAATTGGGTAAACTTAATGCACTCATTGGAAATTCCCTACACACTAAGATGGAGGAAGACAAAATTATTCTATATTGATTCCTTCAAAATTTATAAAAAAATAATTCCCTCTTTCCTCAACATTATAAAACCCTCCAATATGGTTAAAAAGGAATATAAAATCTAAATGGCTAGGCATAGAGTGGAGTTTTAGAGAGAGGTGAAGTAAGCCCTGGATATTGACAATGTAGGTCATTAATGAATATATATGGGTGAACTAGAAAATTTTCCATGTGAAAATAGCATGGATCAAATAAATCTTGAATCAATGATATGAATGAGATATGAGAGTTTGCTAGAGTAATAATAGGAAAGGTATCCCATGATTGTACAGGTGAGAGAATTGTCATGTTGTATCTTTAATGTAAGACAAGAATACATATGAACCTATTGTTGTGACGTGGTGATAGTATGCAGGTATATTATTAATGATATTAAAAAATACATAGACAAGTAAGATAACCCATGCCTCATAGTTTATGAAAGTTGCCAAAGGGAGGGAGTAAATTGGAGTGGAACTTGTGTATGTAAATACTACATAAGTGTCGAAACCTATGTGAAATGGAGGGAGTGGTTATAAGTGTTGTTGTAAATATTTTTTCCATCCAAGTGATCATCCTAAACCTATAATTAAAATGAAAATATGATGTGCTCCATGTATCTGAAAAATAATTCAAGAGGTGGAAGAATGATGTGTATGTTGTATGATAGCTACTACTACTATACTTTTTGACATTATGAGGTTTTCATCTCTATAGCGATGAAATTCGGGGGAATTTTCTTTTTTTTCCAAAAATTTAAACTCTTTTTCCATGAAAAACAACGTTTTTTAATTTTTCATGGAAAACGTTTGTGGGACTTTTGAGCCATATGTAGTAGTGAAGCGACAGAAGGTACACAACAACGTTGGATAATTTGGAAGAAATCAGGAGAGCCAGATGTGCATGAACCAGTAACTGTATCGGGAATGGCCAACATGCAAAGACAAGATAACTGAGGAATGGTCGACTCAGGCTAAAAATTTCTTTGAACAAGAGCATATGGTAGATGAAGACCCATAAGAATCATGGAATCAATATGGAAACTTGGACAAATCTGTGACATAGGAGGCATCGACAGAGGCTCCATAGGGACTGGAAGCATAACCAGTTGGTGAAGAAGACTCAGAGTAACAAGTACAACTCCTAAATTCATAGTAATAAACCAACCAATGGATGGAATGTACAATGCTCTGTTTGAAGGAGACACGCAACGAAAACTTCTAAAATAGAAAGTAATATCATTTCCCATCCATATTTTTATTCTTTTTTATTTTGATTTGGTCTTTCTCATATTGGAAATCTTGAAAAAGAATAAAATTGCTTATAGTACAGAAATAGGAGGAAATGAGTGTTGAAAGAAAGAAAACTAGTTCCAAGTAGTGGAGCATACCAATGCTTAATGCAAGGAAGCATGTGCAGGATAAGGACACTCGAGGGGATGTATCCTCCGGATATGGGATAATAAAGCTGCAAAAGATATATGAAAGGCTATGATTGGATAGGATTGAGACAAGATCATGTTATATGTCTTATAAAAATGAAGCAGGGAGACTGCATAAATCTCAATATGGAAAGTGAACGCATGAAATGCAATTACAAATTGATTTAAATAGGAGTCCCTATCAGAGATGGCCAACAAAAAGTTCGAGAAAGAATATGAGGTTCTTGATCAAAGACACGGAGGAACTACAAGGGAGTCCCAGACCTAAGGGAGGACACTTGGCATGGGCACCAAATGGAAAAGTGGTATCTATCTAGGGAACCCATTTTTAATATTCTATATGCTAAGCTATATTATCAGCATTCAATTCAATTTCACAATAATAGCATATACAGGATCACTGAAAGAAATAGTATCACAAGATCAACACAGATTTACCTTGGGAAAACCATAAAGGGAAAAACCCAACAAGAAAAGCTTACTCAATATAGATGATCAAAAAGATAAAACTTCAGACTGGTCCTTCTCCTCCTTGCAGATAAGACTCTCTCTCTCTCATGCGCTACACAAATGTGTGTCTATTTGTTACAAATTAGGAATGCCTCTCTCTATTTATATTCTTCCACTCACTTAACTTTTCACTCAACTAAGTCGGCCCTACTAAACTTGACTGGGACGAATTCTCTAGGAGGAGTCAAAACAACTTAATATTATATTTAGTAGGGTTCTAATGACCTCACTTACAATGAAGGGTTTTCCTCACGACTCTCTACTGGCCTAATACAATAATATCATCCCAAAAGAGGAATAATAACATCTCCAAAAGGTTACATCAATAAAATACATTTAGAATATTCTTCGAAGTTACAATAATTCAACACCCATGAGTAGGAAAGATCTACCACTTACATAATGCTAATTCTAGTAGCAGTGTGAAGGCTCGATAACATCAGGAAGTGGGTTCACACCTATATTTAAGGATACATTGTCATAGGACAATGCATGATGCATGTAGAAAAGTGATCCTATCCTATATGCAAGTTTAATGTTATACTTGTTATGGGCACGAATGAGAAAAATTCTTAGAGTGAAAAAAATTCATTTGAAGGAATTAGTGTCATGGACGATTGGACACAAGTAGGAAAGTAAGATGTAGAACCAATGTTCACGTATCCACTACCACCCCCATGGGGATTAACACTGGTGTTAAGACCAGATGAAGGGAGTGAAAATCCTCCATAAATGGACTAGAGGGTGGAATATGAACCCTCTCAAAGCTATGATCAAGGTAAGGGGATGTGGTGACCCCCAGTCCAACACCAAGATAGGCACTAGGCCCTGGAGTGGGAGACGGGATACTAATAGTGATGTCAAGCATGTCGAATGTAAAAGGACCCGAACTGAAGAGAACATAGAGATACTCAAGTAACCACGATACCAAAATTGAACTAGTGCACAAAGAGCACACCCCTAAGTAATTCTAATTCATATGCAAATAAGAAAAGAGGGAGGATAAGTGAGCTACTGAATGCAACAGTTATTTATTGCATAGGATAGGCTTGAGACTCCCATGCACTACAAGTGGAGGTGTGTAACCAATTTTAGTGGCCCTCATCTTCAACGTGTATAGTGATTGTGTTTTTCGACCCCTAACTGGCAAGGACACTCATAGAATAACCTCTGCAAGTACCCCCCACGATACCTAGGTAAGGAAACTAAGGTCACCTTAATATAACTGATGCTGAGGTGGACAGTCGCAGGAAGTATCTACCATATGGGTAGGGTCAAACATATCAAAGCTCAAAAGCACCAAAGGTACCTCAAAATCCCCCAGGTATGAATAAGATCCTGGAAATATCTCCAGAACTCAATAGAAAGTGGCAAGAGGATATCCCCACCACTAATGTGCGTGTTTCCTCATGCTTAACTCCTGTATAAGAGGAGCCTCTTAAGAACACCAATTATACCAAGGATTTCACTTTTCACCTAGACAGACACCTAATTGTTTTGTTTCATAGTCTTGGAAAAATTTACTCACGACACCCTATTCCAAGACTCTACAACCTAAGCTTGTTGGTGCACCTCTATCAAATAAAAAGTGTAATCAATGTTAAGTGTTAATTTGAATGGTTGTGATTACTCAAGGGTAATGAACGTGAAACTAGCGATATTATGACTCAGCAGTGAAATAAATATGCATACCTAAAAAATAATGCCAAGTGAAGCTTTTTTTTAATTATGAAAAAGGTGGTATGCCACTACATGAAATGCACAAATTTTTTCCTTTCCAAATGCCAATGCAATCCTTCCTATATGAAATTCTAAACACTACTCTCAACCAAGTAATCCAATGTAAGTACCTACTTAAATGCATATGTGAGATGCAAGTAAGTATGCAACTATAAAATTATTTTGTATTTTCAATAT
>LPNX011200516.1:14958-34132 GCA_001517045.1 Pseudotsuga menziesii
CGTTGCTGCAACGTTCCACCCAACCATAGGCCAGCTTTCTCATCACTCGCTCAACAACACTGCCACCCCCGAGCTGGGCATGATTCCTCCAAGGATAAGGGTCATTTGCAGGCTTACACATAGCTAAGGAGACACCATCAGCCAACCAATGCAGCTGGGTTTATCAGGCCATCAACAAATTGGCCAAGCCAGCACATCCCAAGGGGACAACCACTACATACCAGCGGCCAAACAACCCTCCACAGCCCTGTGAAGAAGGAAAAACAACCAGGGACAGATCCCAAGCCAAGGGTGAGTCACAACTCAATTCCAACCACACTGCTGAGTTGTTCTTGGCCCTAACGTGGCCAAAACAACTCAGCCACAACACCCAAAAGATGATTGCATCCACAGCAACCGAAACCAGGGCAGTTCAACAACCCAAACTCACAATGAGTGATGGAAACCAATCACAGTCGCAAAACCAAGGAGAAGCCAACTCCCAGCAGGGACATCACTGATGACAGGAAACGGCTTACTATGAATCCATAGTGGCCCAAAACGCAATTGGACACCACAGCCCACAAGGCACGGGGAAGACAATGGTCCCAAAACAAACACAGTGAGTATGGCTCTCACATGGTAAAACGACCTCAATGGTATGTGCATGAGGAAGCTTTCACCCAACAGCAAAATACACGGGAAAAACATACCCGATCCTTGCATGAGGATTCCAGCCTGCGCGTGAGGGGAAACAGCCTCACCTCTGCGCGCAAATCAACAGGCCATCGGGAGGACGAACAGACCTCTACGTGAGGAAGAACAGACTCCCCGTGAGAGCAACCGATCATGGGGATAATGAAGACCAGTGTGAGAGAAACGAAGGTTCTCCACTGGGCATGCGTACTGTCTAGACTGACAGCAACCTGCCAAAACCCATGTTTTTCCATGCCCACGTTTCCTCATGCAATAACTTCCCCCAACTAACAAAGTCAAGACATTGAAGAGGTTGGAGAGGTTGGGTAAGACAAGAAATGTGGCAAACAAAACTAAGGTGACAAAACATATGGGTTTTTCCCCCATAACCAAGGTTTGACATCCCCCACCCCTTATCCTTTGGAACCATGCCCTTTTCATTCAACGTTGCACTGCCATAGCTGGTTGTGGTTTATTTTAATTGGTGTGCATGTTTACATGATGCCAAATTATAATGTGCCATACAGCACGACATACCATCGGCAACTATCCCTATTGCCGAAACATGCAAAACCAAATCGATGGTGGGGATTTTTCCTTGAGCTCCTCACCACGATCAATTACAATAAATACATCATGTAAATGGGGTCAAAACCGGGGACATTACAATGTGGGTGAAAATGGAGTGAGATCCATTTACATGTGGGAATAAGATTATGACCCATGTATACACATAAAACTGTATTTTAAGAGATTTCACTGGAGCATTAAATTAATACTAATCAAAGGGGGTACAAGGAGTCTGCATAGGGATAGGGATAGGCTATAAACATGATATATCAAGCATGGAAAATCACTCTATAACAATAGCCACATAGGAGAATGAATCCATCATTAAGATAAATTATAAAAGGAGAACTTCAGAGACTTTTAGATGTAGGATTCATGTATGCCATCTCAGACAGTCAGTGGGTATCTCCCTTGGTAATTGTCCCTAAAGAGAATGGAAAATGGAAAGTGTTCATAAACTATAGGAAAATAAATAAATCCACAATGAAAGATCATTTCCCTTTACCTTTTATATATTAGGTTCTGGATACTCTAGAAGGAAAACAATTTTGTTTTTCTATATGGATTCAATGGATATAATCAGATCAAGATCACTCCTAAGGACTAGGATAAGGAAATATTCGCATGTCCTTGGGGCACTTATGCATACAAGGTATTTCCATTTGGTTTATACAATGCATCAACCACATTTCAAAAGGAAGTACTTGGTATTTTCTTTGATCTTTTGCATGATTGTGTTGAAATATGAATGGATGAATTTAGTGATATTGTAATTATTTTAAGGAATCATTAGTTAATCTTGAAAATTTTATTTCACTAATTCATGAGAAAGGTTTTTTTAGGATTATTAATCCTCCATTGACCATACTGTCTATTATATTATTTACCCTAACTTAGGAACCTTAATTAATTAATTGGGTCCACTAGTACCATTGGATCCACTTGGCCTAATGGGGCCACATGTACCCATTACTAGAGTGTGGGGAACACTTATAGAGATTAACTTCCACTTACTGCATGTGCATGCATCAGTTTGGGTGCCTCCTAGACCAATCACTACATTTTAGGAGGCACTGGGAGTCTCGGCACCAACCTCCTTCAGTTAGTTGGAGTTGGAACTAGTTAGTCTTAGTTATCCCCCAATTAATTTCAGTTAGTTCACAATTAGTTATCTAGCGCTAGTTATGCATGGATAATGCATGGATGCATGTGGAGTAGGGGCCTTTTCCCACATACCACACTCAGTTAACTAGCTATCACTGATTGATTGAGTTGTTGGACATATGGGAGTTGATCCGTTGGACTCCGATATTGATTGAGACACCATGAGTTAGATGGTCAGTTAGATACAGTCATATCCAGTGGATAGATTCGAATTTCTACCTAATTCATTTGAATTCTTTTCCTATGTAAACTATTGTAACACCATATTCTAATTATTGTGAATGATACTATAAATTCCCGAGCAATACTCATCTATTTCCTGTGTGGCTTTTTTTGTTCAGTTTGTATCTTCATTCTCCATTTAATACAAACATTATTAGAAATATTTTATTGAATATCTAAATGGTATTCAAATTCTAATATGGTATTAGAGCCTTATTAGGTAGGTTTCATGCTTGTTTCTCCCCATTTAACATCAGAAGCAGTTGGGTTTCCAATGAATTCCCCTATGATGATTTGCTATATATGAATTTATTTAGAGAAGTGAAGAGGGCGTGACGAACCCCGAAAACTTGTTCATGTTGAGAGGAAAATCATGATTCTAACATAGTTCAAATATTTTAGTTTTTGTAGTGATCTTTTGTAGGTTCAACTTCATATGGATTCTATATTATCAATTCCTCTTCTTACTCCATCCACAAGATATTCATAATAAAAGTTGAAGATGATTGCATCTATGAAGAGGAAAGGTCTCTATGAGGTATCTATGGGACTTGGTAAAGAGTCTTATGAATATGAGAATGACTGGCTAAATTATGGTGAGAGAGATTATGTAACAATATGTATGGATTTTTGGAGGTCTACAATCTTGAAGAAGAAGAAGAAGAAGCAGAATCTTCCCCATAGTCAATTCGAATTGAAGAAAGTCTCCTTGGAGTGAGTCCTTCCCCTGCTGCTCCGGAAGTGTATGATATCTCTCATATCTCATCTCCTCACATGACTGATTCAGAAGAAGACATTCAAATATCTGTTATTGAAGAAAATATCTCCTTCCTTTCTATGCAAAAATTATCTAGTGATTCTTCTATTATAAATTTTGTGCATAGTTTACCGATGATTGCTCCAGGAAAGGGAGAGGAATTTTATTTCTCTATGTCTAATGATGTTGATTGTGTGCATACAAGTAACTCTTTGGATAGTTTGGAAATAAAATCAGATTGTAGGAGTCATCCATTCCCTCTCATTGATCTAGAGCTTCCAACAAATTCCTACATGATTGCATGCACCGATACTCAGGGATTTGAAGAAGAAGAAAACTATGCATCTACCATCTCGGTGGAGCACACTCTTGGATATGATATGCACTTTATTGGATCTGATATGATATTATTTTGATCTGATATGATATTACTTGGTTCTAGGGTTCAATATATTTCAGTATTGTTTGTAGCTTTTCTCATCAATTTTGGTGTGAAGAAACAAGTACCAAAATTCTCTTTCAAAAGTTATGCTCGGGATTTGATGTCAGTTTTCTCTCATGAGTTTGATGATATTATATTTTGTAAATATTTGCATTTTTTGGAAATAATTTCATATTTTAGGAGTGATTCAAACACTATCATTGACCTTGAGCATGCAGCAAATTCCTACATGATTGCATGCACCAATATTCATAATTTTGAAGAAGGAGAAAATTGTGCATCTACCATCTTGGTGGAGCAACTCTTGGATATTATATGAAATTTATTTGATCTGATATGACATTATTTGTACCAGATCTAATATTAATTGGCTCAATATTTCAGGTTCATGAGCTTTCATTACTGCTTGTAGCTATTCTCATCAATTTTGGTGTGAAGAAACAAGTACCGCAAGTCTCCTTCAAAATTGTTGTTGGGGATTTTATTTCATTCCACACTTTTGGATCTGATATGGAATTATTTGGATCTGATATGATATTATTTGGATATGATCTTATATTACTTGCATCAATATTTCAGGTTCATGAGATTTCAGTACTGCTTGTAGTTGGTTTCATCAATTTTGGTGTGACAAATCAAGTACCGCAAGTCTCCTTCAAAATTGTTGTTGGGGATTTAATTTCACTTCACAGTTTTGGATCTGATATGAAACTATTTAGATATGATTTATTTTATGATATGATAATATTTTTTTCAGGTTTTAATATTCAAGATATTCTAGTATTGATTGTAACATGTTTCATCAACTTTGGTGTGACAAATCAAGCACCACAAGTCCCCTTCAATTTTGTTGTTGAGGATTCGATGTTAGTTATCTCTTATGAGTTTGTTGATATTAGATTTTGTGAAATATTGGTTATTTATAAAGCTATATCAGATTATGGAGCTCAAGCATTCGCTCTCCACAATCCCAGCGCTTCTCTACCTACCTTTTTTATCACATGCTCATCTCCTCACAGAACTAGTAAAGTTGGAGACATTCTGCATCTGCTTGGACACTTGCTCCTAACACTTGGGGCTGATTCTACTTCACATGGTTTGATGTTCAAGTATGGAATATATAATTTTCTTGGGATTCCATCACATGGTTTGAATTCTCAAGCACCTTTTCTCTCTCATCAATTGGTTCCAGCTGCTCTACATGGGTCCACTTTTCATCCTGCAGATGTTTATACTCCTGATTTAGTTGGGCACATTATTGTTCTTCCAAAGAGGAAGATTCTTCCAGACATAATCACTTTGTTTGGATTCATAGGTTCACATGCACATATTCAATATGTTGCTACACAGTAGAACTAGAATACTACATTACTGATGCATACTGCTATTGCAAATTACAGCAAAAGATTTTCCAAGTTTTTAAGTTGTATTTCCTGATTTCTGCTTGTCTTGAAGGGGTCTTTTTCCCATGAGGTTTTCCCTGTTTCCTCGGTTGCATTAAGCAACATTATTTATTTTAGATTGTATTTGGGTGACCTATGGTCTTGTTACGAGGGCCCACATTTTTCCAAGCTAGGATTCAGGGGGGGTGTTAGTATTTTTAATCCTCCCTTAACCATAATGTCTATTAGATTATTTAGCCTAACTTAGGAACCTTAATTAATTAATTTGGTCCAATAGTACCATTTGGTCCACTTGGCCTAATGGGGACACATGTACCAATTGATAGAGTGTGGGGAACACTCCTAGAGGTTAAATTCCACTTATTGCATGTGCATGGACAAGTTTGGGTGCCTCCTAGACCAATCCCTACATTTTAGGAGCCACTGTGAGTCCTGGCACCAACCTTATTCAGTTAGTTGGAGTTGGAACTAGTTATTCTTAGTTATCCTCCAGTTACTTTCAGTTAGTTCACAATAAATTATCTAGCACTAGTTATGCATGGATAATGCATGGTTGCATGTGGAGTAAGCGCCTTTTCCCACATACCACACTTAGTTGCACTAAGTTAACTACCTATCACTGATTGATTGAGTTATTGGACATATGGGACTTGATCTATTGGACTTCGATATTGATTGAGACACCATGAGTTAGATGGTCAGTTAGATACAGTCAGATCCATTCTAGTAATTGGCACATGTGGCCTCATTAGGCCAAGTGGACCCAATGGTACTAGTGGACCCAATTAATTAATTAAGGTTCCTAAGTTAGGATAAATAATCTAATAGATAGTATGGTCAAGGGAGGATTGATAATCCTAACACCCCCCTTGAATCTTAACTTGGAAAACTGTGGGCCCTGGTAACAAGACCATAGGTCACCCAAATACAATCTAAAATAAATAATGCTGCTTAATATAACCGAGGAAATAGGGAAAACCTCATTGGAACCTCCCCCCCCCCCTCAAGATAAGCAAAAATCAAGAATTATGACTAAAGGTATTTTTTTGGGCCACCATGTGTCTGCTATAGGAATCAAAGTAGATTTGTCTATGGTTGAAGTGATTGTGAAAATTTCACCACCAACTAATCAAAATGGATTTTGAATATTTTTGGGTCATGTGGAATACTACAAGTGTTTTGTAGAAAATTTCACCAAGATCGCTCTACCATTGTTTAAATTGTAAACAAATGAATCTGATTTCTCTTGAAGCAATGAGTACAAAAAACATTTGGCATAATAAAGGTAAATATTTCTTGAACACATGTTTTAGATGCTCGAATTGGAGGCTCCCCTTCGACATTGATACCGATGACTTGGATTCATCCATAGGAGCAAAATTGGGACAAAATGAAGTTTTCTTAAACCATGCTATTTATTTTATAAGTAAAAAATTATCTCCTTCAAAATTAAATTACAAAGTGACAGAAACATAATTTCTAGCAGTAGTTTATGCAATCAACAAATTTAGGCACTACGTCATGAAATATGAGGTATTTATTCATATCAACCATTCATCCATCAGGTACCTTATGAACAAGCCTATCACAAATGGAAGGATCCATAGGTGGAATTTTCTAGTATAGGGATTGGACATCACCATAGTTGATTGTCTAGGGTGATAAAATCAGGTAGCATATTTCCTCTCCATACTTAATCATGAAGATGAGAGCGTTCTATTGATGACAACTTTCTTGATTAAAAAATATTTTTTGTTTCTATTAACTCACCTTGGTTTGTAGATGTGACTAATTACCTTGTTTCAAGGAATCTACCAACCCACTTTTCACCTAAGGAGAAGAGGAATATTATTAAACAAAGTGCGCCATACTCTTGGATCAAAGGAGATCTCTTTTACACATATCCTGGCATGATTATGCATAGATGTGTGAGAGAGGATGAAGTGTACAACATCCTAAGATCCTGTCACAATGATATTTTTAGAGAAAATTTTAAAGATAATAGAACAACTCATAAATTTATCCATTCAAGCTATTACTAGTCAAGTATCTCTAAAGATTGAAATCAATATGTTCATAGGCGTGACAACTGCCAAAGGATGGGTCACTCAGTTCTTGCAGATGAAATGCCACTTTAGCCACAAGTTATTATATATCCCTTTGAAAATGGGTTGAAGACTTCATGGGACCTGGGAATCCTACATCCAAAGGTAAAAAATATATTTTGGTTTGTACATGCTATGTTACTAAGTGGTTGGAGGAAAAAGAAATACCTAGAGCTATAGAAAAGGTTTTGGTAGACTTTTTATTTGTTGATTTGGAGTGCCTAGGGAAATTTTTACTGACCAAGGTACCCAATTTACATCTAAGTTTATGTAGGATATCACTTAGAAATATCCGATTACCCACAAAATCCATATCATCCTGTTGCAGCTGCAACATTTTCCCAAAATTCTAAAAATTTTAGGACCCTCCTTTGCTTATATTAGTTTGTTTTTCTTCTTTGATTTGGTCTAAGAACTTTTCAGAAGGACTTTTCTAATGCTTGGGCTGATCTGCTGCTCATTTTGGTTATTTTTCTAATGCTTGAAGCAATCTAATGTTTGATCAGACTTTATCGTTGCCTTTGGATGCATTTTCAGCCTGTTTGAATCAAGAACTTGTTTGGTTAAAGCTTCCGCCGTTGCGGCAGAATAGCGAGTCTTGACTTCAGATTTTCTCTCGATACGTTGGTTGAATCGGCTGATTTTTGGTTTGAATCGGAAGTGTTTTTTTCTTTCCCCCCCGCCGTTGTGGATGGATGTTCGGTTTTATCTTCGAATTTTCTCCCAATTCGATTGGTATTAATCAGCTGCCTTTAGGTTTTGCATCGGAGCAGTTGTGACTTCTTATTCTGCCGTTGCGGATGAGTATTCAGTTTCTTTTCCGATTTCTTTGTTTTACCTCGGTGGCCTTTTTGTTTTGGAATTGGAACTTTTTATCATTTATTTCTCCACCTTTGCGGAAGGAAAACTGCTTCCTCTTCCGATCATGGCTTTGAATTTTCGGACCCGTTTGACGTTTCCATCGTTTCCGTATGTCGCGGGCTTTCGCCGTGGTGGCTACGGAAAGCCTTCTCCTTCCGCTGTTGCGGACGGAAAATCATAGACACTCCTGATCAATGTTTTTGTTTTTCCCCACTTTTATAGTTTTGGATGACTAAGTCATTTTAAAGCCCGCCGTTGCGGAAGGTCAGACCTTTTGTTAGCTCCGCCGTTGCGAAGGGGTGTCGGCTTTCAGCTTTCGATTCAAAAGTTGTCCTCAATCCGATATGATTGCTCGTCACACGTGTCTTATGGATATATATATGCGTGGGTTGTGGGTCATTTTAACCGTTTCAATATCGCCGACTGTCGTGCTTTGTCACTATCATTGTTGTCACTCGCTCACCCGGTCCCCCATTTGCGGTACCCGCATTCTAGGTGTCTCTACCTTTGGAGCTTGACAGGTTGCTCAGTGCCGGTTACACTCCACATTTCCAGGTAGGCTCGTTTTCCTTCCCCGTTTCGTTTGAATTGTTGGTTGTTTTCTACGGTGGTTTGTTTCCCTGGCCGTTTTCCTCGCCGCGTCAACTTATATTCCTATATAGGTGGAGATTTTAACCTATTTAGCAATGGGAGGGCGGTTTGGCCCTTAGATCAGTTTCTTTTTATATACCGTTGTTTGTTTGTAACCCTGCGCATAGAGGAAAAAGGGGTTTGGTGCGGACGGCCATTACGCTATCTGCACCAAACCACCCTGTGTGAAGATGTTGGGTAGGAGTAGGTTTGCGGCCATCTCTCCCTATCAAGCTTGAACTGTTTGTCCTATTTTGGTGCTCCCCGTATCCTTCTACCCTAGCCGTTTGGCCTACGCTGTCCCGTGCAACCCAATTCGTGCTCAATATCAAACCCCTAGCCTGCTGAAAGGGATATGCCATTACTCTTAGTGTGTGAGTGGTGCCGTTGAAAAAAAAACAACGTAGCTGCTACTGTCTTTCCCATGTGGCGAAACGATCATGGCATGCGCAGAGAGCCGAGATTTGCTGCATATTAATGTAGAATTATTACCGTCTTGAATGTGATTGATAGAATTGTTTGATATCCTACCACAGTGGTAGAATGCACATTTTAATGTATATAACTATGTTTCATCATGCTAGACATAAACCAAGTCATTGAACACGGTACATTGGGTTGTAATAGTTTTGTTGGTTAGGCCATTTCAGGCTATACATGCATACATTCGCTTCATTAACCGATTGCTATCGTCTTAAACATAGGAGAAATGGCACATTGCATATTGATGTATACAAGTTTGCCACTCAGCCAAAGGGGCCTAATGTTACAATTTTATGGCAGGAAGAGCTCACCATGTCAAAGAGACAAAAGAAGAAGGCCCCTATGGTCGAGGAAGAGCCAGAAGTAGAAGTTGTAACTAAGACATAATACATATACGAGGACACGAAGTGCATTTTTGGCGTTGAACCTGAATACCAGTGGGGGGAGATCTATAGACTGCTCACCTGAAGAGAGGTTCCTAACATGGGCTTAGAAGAAGAGTCCATATATGTTAACATAGAAAGATCTTCACTGATGAAGATCACCACCAGACCAGAGTTATTCCTGTGTGCTGAAGTAATCGGTTGGATTCTACCCCGGGCGGATGTCACAACAATGATCCTGGAGGATGTTAACAAACAGGGCTATGCTGCATACAGCCCCGGATATGTTTCCCTGGCCTATCACTTTCCAGAAGCCCAAGTGTTTTTGTCCGATGATTGGCTGAACGATATTAGAATGGACCTGGTGGAGACCATGAAAAGAATGTTGTTGACAGGAGAGCATTTTAGAACCAGAGTAACAGGAGAATATGATACAGCAAGTTTAAGGCCTCCATACAGATTCATAGCCTTAATGCTTAATATAATCTTTGGAAGAGCTCATGGCATGTTTTTCAAGCTGGAATGGATACCCATCATTTTTTATGTTGCAACCCAGGGGACAATTGTCAACTGGGCCAACCCTGTCTCAAATAGTCTTTCTTCTTGCTTGGCCTCAGCCTTGGGAGGAGAGTCCTAGAAAAGGTATGAATTCTATATGAGTTCAATACTTATAGACTATATATTGTGCAATTAGCCTTTCCCCGGCCTCAGGTGCATCTCGGACAGGGAAAGAATGCCTGTTTATTCTGCCTATAAACCACTATGGGCACACAAATATCACAGCCATTATCGGGAAATCTGTGAGCACTTCGTCATGCCCTTATACACACTCATTTTCCTGAAGGAGTGTGATTGCATGTCAGAAGGGGCGATGCAAGTGATTGAGGATTATGCTGATTACTATTTGACTGAAAATGGCCTGTACTTCAAGATGTTTGGAGGTTCAAAATCACCTTCCCTGCTGCCCAAATACGCAACTGATTACATTATCCACAAGGAGGCAGTCAAACAAGTGTTCCTAGATGGAATAGGAAGCTTCCTGTTCGAACATAAGAAGACTGCTTATCCTCCCTTTCCCTTCAAACTAGGAAGTTATAGGTTCACTAGGGTGAAGCAAGCTGATGAATTCGTAGAAGAGATGAAGAGGTTCCACTTTGGCGAGATTCCCTACCACAGAAATGACTCCCAAGGTAAAGTTGCGGAACACTGTAAAGAAAACAAGGTTCATTTTGAATATACCCATCATTTTGATCAGGAAGAATCTGTCTTCCGAAATTCCTCGAACATGACAGCACTGAATAGAAGATTCAAAAAGAAGATAGTTACCAAAGGTGGGAAGGGAGAGGAACAAGCTAAGGCTGAGGAAGAAGCAAGAAGGAGAAATGAAGAAGCCCAGAGGTTGGCGCAAGAAGCTGCAGGGTGGATGCAGGGAGAAGAATAAGAGAAAAGAAAAGCTGCCCAAGAAGTAGCTAGAAAAGCTGAAGAAGATACAAGGAAAGAAGAAGAAGTTGGATGAGGAGCTGCAGAAGCAGGAAGCAGAAAGACTGAAACTCACACAGAAAGAGACATAACAGTCAGCTTCTGATACAGCTGAAGGGAAGACTCAGGATATGGAAAAAACAGAGGTCTAGGACCCACAATTGCCTACTACCAGCACACCCATGGTCCCCACATTAAAGCTAGTTCCTTTCGTTCAGAAAAAGGGAGAAGAAATCCCTGATTTCAACACTGTTTTCTATGACAAAGCAACGAAGAGGATAGTAAAGAGAATAGAAAAGAGGGTTGAAATAGGAAGTCTACCAGGAAAAATGATAATGGATACGGCTGTTATGCTAGGAATAGACCGAGACCCAAGATTCACCCTGAGAGTCGGGGCTGCACTAATCAACGCCTCAGAAGATAACATGGGTAAGGTAATGACGGACTTGGAACAGTCCAAGAAGTCCTCGGCTCAATTGAAGGATACCTTGAGGAAGGACAGGGAGGAAGGAAATAGGCTGAAACGGAAATATGAGGACATGCAAAAAGAGATAAAGGCTTCTAAGGCTGAATTGGAGGCCTTCCATGAAGAGAGACAGGCTAGGGAGACTACTCAAGAATGCATTGAGAAAGTACAGAATGAGTATCAAGAGCTAAAGGTAGAGAAAGATCAGCTGCTAGGGAAGGTAGAAGAGCTAGAAGAGCAGCAAAAGATCATCTTGCAAGCCAGTGAAATGCACACCCAAGAGCTGAATAAGAAGCATCAAGAGCAGATCGCCTCTCTAACAGCTACCCTGGAGGAAGCAAGGGAACAACAGGTCAACCTCCAGCCATTCAAAGAGCATGTCTTGGCCCAAAAATCCAAGATGCTGCAGCTACAGACTGCTGTTGAAGAAGAGATATATAGAGTGCTGTAGATCGATGGCTGATTGGAAGAGATCTTGGAGACTGCATCTTACTTTATGGACAGATCTTAGGACGTCCTTGAGGTCCTTACTGCAAGAATGGCGAGGCTGGAAAGCAATGAAGAAACTCCAGTAGAGCTACCATCAAAAGATAAACAATCCCTCAAGTGGAATTACGACTTAATAGAATTTGCTATTAACACCACAGAGGATTTCATAAAGCAGTCAAGAAGACAAAAGGAGCCTGCACGGAATTTTTCAGGAGAGTCCTCATTACATACAACAGGTGCCAGGTAGAGGCCGCGCAGAGGCTGGATGATTTCCCAAACCACAATTCATTTGTGGAGATGTTGCAGAAAAGACATCAGGATGAAGAAGCAAGAATGCAACACATTAAGGCCATTGATGACCAGCTTCTAAGAAGTGAAGTAGGCCATTCAATCGTTAGTGTACAGCTTTTGGAAGACCATCTTCGGTTCAATGCATCCAGAGTCGAGGCTATAAAGAACCGGGCTGAAAAATTTGAAATCGATATTCATTTTTTGGAACCCTGCGCATTTGAGGGCATTGCTGCTGAAGCTTCAAAATGGAAGAAATTTCTAGATGCTCCAGTGGATCCCTCGTCATGAAGGAGTGGTCATTTTTTATATTGTGTAATAGTTTTTGTAAAACATTTTGGGGAAAAGTAAAAGGTTGGGTAACGAAGAGTTAGGAAGCCCAAAGGTTACTTTGGGTAGCCCAACAGTTTCGCCCTTTTGTATAAAGGTAGAATACTTAGAAGAACCAGAGGCTTTTTCCCAGTTAGACATAGAAATGATATTGTAAGAAGAACTATTTCTCTTTGCAATAAAGAAGTATTGTTTGCCTGTTGGAAAAAGATTGGTGGCAATTTCAAATGTTATGCTGTGGATCACGGGAAGATGAACTATTTTGTTTTTCTAGCTCTTTGTCCATTATCCGTGAGATCGTTCTAACTCTTTGAACCTATGTTCTTGTTAAATGGTTTATGGTTTATTTTTTGTGGAATGACCACCATGAGTAATGTATGCTTTTCATTAAACAATTGGCTATCTGGTTGTTGAAATATATTTTATCATTCATGCATTATGGAAAGAAATGTCAGCTAACTGTATTTTCTCTTTATATTGCATGCACAATACACATTACTCATAAATAATCTGCAATCTGGCTCCCCGGGGATAGATACACAGATAGATAGATAGATTAGTAGTTAGTTCATTTCACTGCTGCATATGTGATGTAGATGCTTGTGAGCTTAAGACGAGAGGTAAGAACCTGCGCATCAGATTGTGAACGCTCCTTGTGTCTTTATCACCCTGCATGGTTAATTAGGCATTTGCATACCATACTTAATTCAAAATACAAAAACTCGGTGGACCGAGCCGTAACCGGTAAAACCCTTTGTTTTGTTACTTGACCTACGGTAGCCGGACCGCAAATCGAACGGATTCCCTATACCAAACAGTCAACAAGCTAGTTGGGAATGTTGACTGGGGAGAATCCCTTTCTATTGTTGCCTACAAATTTCCAGGCCTCGACAGTTCTGGCACTAGAAGGAGGGCCTCCAGTGAATGGCTGGCCATGGAAAATTATTTTTTCCCAATATTACCCCACCAGCAGATGTTTTGAGGCTTGTAACCTGACCCAAGTACTTACAGGTTCCGGTCATACCTTTGAAGTGAGAAATCCTGTTATCACCCTACGTTGTTCTTTGCTTAGACTCTTTTTCTTATACCTGTTCCCATGACTGGTGTGATTGTGAATCAGCCCAACCCATTTCCTGCTTGGAGAGATAGATCCCCTTTGAACCTCACACCTCCATTGCATAACCTACCACAAGCCTTTGACAAGTTGTTGCCTAAGTTTGACCCTGAAGAAAGGATTGCTGTGGATGACCACCTGCAAAGCTTTTATCTAGCATTACAAGGGCTAAGGGCTGAGGAGTATGAAGATGTGTTCTGTAGACTGTTCCCGCACACCCTGAAAGGAGCAGCAGCATCTTGGTATTTCGGTTTGCCTGCAAACTCCATTCCTAATTGGGACACCTTCGAAAGGGTCTTCCGAAGTAAATACAAAGCCAAAAAGACACATGCATCATTGATGAAAGGTCTTGGTTTGTTAAGAAAAGAAAAGAATGAGAAGGTACATAAGTTCACTCAAAGATTCTCAATATACCTAAAGAACTTTTTTGAAGCTGACAGACCCTCAGACAAGGTCTTAATTGAATATTATACCTCAGCCCTAGGGCCTGAGCTGGACATGTTTGCCAAGATGAAAGCTAAACATACATTGGTAGAGACTTATGAAGAGGCCGAAAGAGTAGAGGCTGAGAGGGAAAGTGTAGAAGATTATCCTGATTTACTTGGAGAGAAAACCACAGATAAAAGAGCTTTACTACTGTCTAAACCTAAAGAGGATCAATCACATGATTATCAGGGAATGCTGAAAATGATGCAGAAGCTGTCCAACCGAATAATAGATCTAGAAAAAGAAAGGGACATTCAGAAAACTTATAAGCCTCACTATCCGAAAAGAGAGGATAATAACCAAGGGCAGGTCCCTCCACCAAATTTAGCATCAATAAACATAACAAAAATAGGGGGGGATAATTTCTGTACTTTTCACCAACAACCTCACTCTGAAAAGAAGTGCCCTCAATGGTTGAATTCAATGTCATTGATGATGAATAAGTTTTTGGATCCTCAATTGACTAAGGGCAGTGGTAAGGAGAAAAAAGAAAACCAGATCATAGAGAAACAAGATATTGATAACATGTTTTCATGGAATGGTGTCTCACTGTTTGATACTGAAGAGAGTACTCCTAAATCTGAATGCACATCTGCAACAACGAAGGACATGGGTTTAACAATTGAAGACAAAGCAATAATTTCGAAGATTACAAATCTGCAGGAGAATGTCAAGAGATAGGTAGAAGTGAATGTTGAAGTCAAAACACCTGAAGTCAATAATGTCAACCAGGAAACCAAGCCAATTAGTGACTCTGTCAAACCTGTAGAAGAACAGGTAGGTATTAATGAGGGAAACACTAATGAAATTGGAGAGCTTGAAGAGGATATACCTACCCAAAACCAACCAGGAGAAGAAGACATAGAACCAGGTTGGGAAGAGAAAGCTGATACCCCACCTTTTCTTTTGACCGTAGAAATGATGAATCATAATGTGCATAATTGCTTAGTAGATTCTGGATCAGCAGTGAATGTTATGCCACTGGATATTTGCAAAAGGATTAATGGACAGCCAGAGTCCACATTTTGTGTAGTAACGCAATTAGACAGCACAGGTGTCAAAGTAGTGGGAGAAATGAAAAATGTTCTCATTCGCTTGTCTGCAAACAACAAGATTTGTCAATTTATTGACATTACTTTGGTTGACATACCTAGTGGATATGGGCTTATTCTCAACAGAGATTGGTCTGCCAGGTTAAAAGGCTATTTTTCTTTGGATTGGTCTGATCTATTATTGCCTCTCAAGGGTACCCCAAATAAGATTAAGATTTCAAGAGAGCCTTATATGAAGTATACTGTCACTAAGCTAGGGGAAGGAAGTGAATCTGTTGATTCTGTCCTGGGAAACTATCTGACTGAGCGTAATCTAAGACATCATACCTCCAGAAAGGCTAGTTCTATGACTGACTCTTAGCCTAAGCTCCTTCAATTGCCTCAGGCTGAAAGGGATGACTATAGGAAAGTAGACATGCTTTCAATTTAAAAAATGGCACACCTAGACCATGGTTAGATATCTCATGTCTATGATCCAGCCCACCCCTTAGCTCCCTAAATTTAAAGATTTTCAGGGGTGGACAAATTTTTTTCTTTCTTTTCTTATTGTTTTGTACATAAATAAATTTATTTGTTTTTGGATTATTTTCTTTCTTTAACGCTTTGATGTTGTTTTCTATTGATTATTTGATTTGATGTTGTTTCTTTTATTGCTTTGTTAGCATTTATTTTGGTTTGAATAAAAGAGGAAAACTTTGGTTGCATTGGAAACATCAGGGTTCTTTATTAACTGAAGTATTCAGCAAAAGACTGCGCTTTAGAATATAGAATGTCTTCTAGTAGCAGTGTCCCTAACTGGCCATGCATTCATTGAAGTCTTTCTTAACCTCTGTAAATAACTCAGAAGTGAAGCAGGTCTGGAATACTATTTCGAGGCTCCATCCACCTCACATCTTAAAAGTCCAAGGGGGTGACAGCAAAAGACCCACAGAAAGGAACCAGGGTAAACAGTACATCATATATAAATAATCCCATGCCATAATTTCAGAAAAGCTAAAAGCTATCAAGAGTCAAAACTCTTGAAAGAAACAAGACACATCAAAGCAAAGTGTCAAAAGCATGAATTTCAAATTGCCAAAAGCTCCTCTCCGTCCATGAGATGAAGAGCTAATTATTCTCTCACACAAAAGGGCACTATGTGATAGAGGAGCCTGAATAAAATTCAGAAAGAAAGGCAAATGGACGACTCACAAGAACTAAATTTCAAATGACACAAAAGTGCAAATTGGTATGGGAATGACGAACAAAAGGATAATGCTGTTTACTATCTGTTACAATCCTGTGGTGTCAAAGCTGGAAACTACCTAAGGATAGATAAAATAAACCTCACTTATCAGGCCTCAAAAGAGTTATTCATACTTGCAATATTTCTGATGTTACCATTTCCCAAAGAATGGACTACTTCTCAATGTTTTAAATGCATAGGGTGGCCAGCCTAGGGATACAAACATCTAGAAGACGCCAGCCTTTATTCAGATGGTCTTGCACTAGGAAGGAGTTAATTCAGAAATCTGGGGTTCACCAGGTAGTCGCCAATTGTTGCAGCTGCAACATTTTCCCAAAATTCTAAAAATTTTAGGACCCTCCTTTGCTTATATTAGTTTGTTTTTCTTCTTTGATTTGTTCTAAGAACTTTTCAGAAGGACTTTTCTAATGCTTGGGTTGATCTGCTACTCATTTTGGTTCTTTTTATAATGCTTGAAGCAATCTAATGTTTGATCATACTTTATCGCTGCGTTTGGATGCATTTTCAGCCTGTTTGAATCAAGAACTTGTTTGGTTAAAGCTTTTTCCGTTGAGGCAAAATAGCGAGTCTTGACTTCAGATTTTCTCCTGATACGTTGGTTGAATCGACTGATTTTTGGTTTGAATTGGAAGTGTTTTTGCTTTTCCCCCCGCCGTTGCGGATGGATGTTCAGTTTTAACTTCGAATTTTCTCCTGATTCGATTGGTATTAATCGACTGCCTTTTGGTTTTGCATGGGAGCAGTTGTGACTTCTTCTTCCACCGTTGCAGATGGGTATTCGGTTTCTTTTCCAATTTCTTTGTTTTACCTCGGCGGCCTTTTTGTTTTGGCATCGAAAATTTTTATAATTTATTTCTCCGTCGTTGCGGAAGGAAAACTGCTTCCTCTTCAGATCATGGCTTTGACATTTCAGACCCGTTTGACGTTTCCATCGTTTTCGTAGGTCGCGGGCTTCCGCCCTGGTGGCTGCGGAAATCCTTCTCCTTCCGCCTTTGCAGACGACAAATCATAGACTCTCCCGATCAATGTTTTGGTTTTGCCCCGCCTTTATAGTTTCAAATGACTAAGTCATTTTAAAGCCCAGCATTGCGGAAGGTCAGACCTTTTGTTAGCTCCACCGTTGCGGAGGGGTGTTGGCTTTCAACTTCCGATTCAAAAGCTATCCGCCATCCGATATGATTTCCCGTCGCACGTGTCTTATGGATATATATATGCGCAGGTCGTGGGTCATTTTAACCGTTTCAATATCGCCGACTATCGTGCTCTGTCACTATCGTTGTTGTCGCTCGCTCACCCGGTCCCCCATTTGTGGTACCCGTGTTCCAGGTGTCTCTACCTTTGGAGCTTGACAAGTTGCTCCACACCGGTTACACTCCACATTGCCAAGTAGGCTTGTTTGCCTTCCTCGTTCCGTTTGAATTGTTGGTTGTTTTCTACGGTGGTTTGTTTCCCTAGCCATTTTCCTCATCCCGTCAACTTATACGCCTATATAGGTGGAGATTTTAACCTATTTATCCGTGGGAGGGTGGTTTGGCCCTTAGATCAGTTTCTTTTTATATACCGTTGTTTGTTTGTAACCCTGCGCATAGAGGAAAAAGGGGTTTGGTGCAGACGGCCGTTACGCCGTCTGCACCAAACCGCCCTATGTGAAGATGTTGGGTAGGAGTAGGTTTGCGGCCATCTCTCCCTATCAAGCTTGAACTGTTTGTCCTATTTTGGTGCTCCCCGTATCTTTCTACCCTAGCCAATTGGCCTACGTTGTCCCGCGCAACCCAATTCATGCTCAGTATCGAACCCCTAGCCTGCTGAAAGGGATATGCCATTACTCTTAGTGTGTGAGTGGTGCCATTGAAAAAAAAAACCACATAGCTGCTACAGTCTTTCCCATGCGGCGAAACGATCATGGCGTGCGCAGAGAGCCGAGATTTGTTGCATATTAATGTAGAATTATTACCGTCTTGAATGTGATTGATAGAATTGTTTGATATCCTACCGTAGTGGTAGATTGCACATTTTAATGTATATAACTATGTTTCATCATGCTAGACATAAACCAAGTCATTGAACACGGTACATTGGGCTGTAATAGTTTTGTTGGTTAGGCCATTTCAGGCTATACATGCATACATTCGCTTCATTAACTGATTGCTATCGTGTTAAACATAGGAGAAATGGCACATTGCATATTGATGTATACAAGTTTGCCACTCAACCAAATGGGCTTAATGTTACAATTTTATGGTAGGAAGAGCTCACCATGTCAAAGAGACAAAATAAGAAGGCCCCTGTGGTCGGGGAAGAGCTAGAAGTAGAAGTTGTAACTAAGACAAAATACATATACGAGGACACGAAGTGCATTTCTGGCGTTGAACCTGAATACCATTGGGGGGATATCTATAGACTGATCACCTAAAGAGAGGTTCCCGACATGGTGTCACATACCCCAATTTTGTAAAATTATGTAATTGTTTTATTTTATTTTCTGAGACATTATGTTAAACTTAATCCTAAGTAGGGATTGATGACTCA
>LPNX011200516.1:43204-78959 GCA_001517045.1 Pseudotsuga menziesii
AACTATAGATTTAGGATTTAAAACTTTCCTTAAGTTAAATTATATAACTATAGTAAAGGAATCATAAAAGCTGGACAATATAACCTTGTTTTTATTTCATTCTGTACTTTACTTATATATATAAAGTACAAGTTAAATAAACAAATAAAGACATAGTTAAATATAAATATATATATATAAAATAGAAATTAGAATGTAAAGTACAGAGTGCTCCATCATGGAGTTGGAGCGTTATTAAAATCTAAACATAAATAAATTTTAAATAAACCATTTAAAATACTCACAGCTAAGTTAATAAAAGAATAATTATTACGAGAACTATACATTACAGCAAGGGATAAAATCCAGATGCACACATTATTTTAACACTTGGAAATTAATAACCAAAAACATTTAATAACCTCCACTGTAAATGCAAGGCCAAAGGCCTATAAAGATAACCATAACGAACTGTAAAAATCAAGGCCCGAAGCCTGTCTGTAACATTTCACATTTAAATAAATCAAAGGCTTAAAGCCTGTAACCCTGTCTTAAAAACCAAAACATGCAAGTAAATAACAGTTTACATCCACGGCCGTAGCCGGTTAAGCTCTTAAAGATCTAGGGTTTAACCCGAAATCAAAGCATTACAACTATCAACCCTCGCCATACCATTTTACAAGTAACCCTTTAAACACAGTCTCGGCCTGGAGCCGTAACCCTTTTATCACAGGGATAAACCCTAGTGAAGCAGGGAAGAATTCTACAGCTAAGCGAAGAGCAGAGAAACCAAGATTATGCACCCTGTCAACAAACAGCATGGAGATGGACATCGAAGGACCGGGCTTACCAGGAAGCGCCGAGCCATGTCTTCTGTGTGCAGCAGCTACAACCTTGAAGGGTAAGTCTGTCATCGAAGGACAGATAACATTAGAAGGCAAACCTGCCAAACAAAGAAAAGTTTTAAGTCAGTAACTCTAACAGTTACATAAACAATAACACTTAAAATAAAATGCACATTGTTTTTCTTAATCGTTTACCTGCGAAGGGTCAAGCTGTAAGCAGACTGAGACGAGGGTGCTGGAACCCTTTCTTCACCGGGAGAATCGAACGGCACCTCGACAGTTCCCACAAAGTAACGATACAACACAGCCTGCAAAGAATTAACACAGCCCACGAAGGAGCTACACCATACAGCCACGAAGGAGCTACACCATACAGCCACGAAGGAGCAAGGTAATACAACCCACAAGGGAGCAATACAACACAGCTACGAAGGAGAAACACAATACAGCACACAAGGAAGCAATACAACGCAGCCACGAGGGAGTAACCCAACACAGCCCACGCAGGAGCACAACGAAGGCGAGTTACACACCAGGCTATCTCCAAGCAAAATCGACCAGCAAAAACTACTAGGGTTTGTTAGTGCAGCGCTCAAAGCCCGCAGGCGAGAAGAACTGAATCGTTTTGGAGGCAAGTCAACTTATATTTCCCAATGCATGGCGAGGAGGCAGCCACGTTATCCCATAAATTATTGCCAATAAGTGGGTCGATCCCTATTGTTTCGTAGCATAGTTTTTGACCAACGAAATCATTTTGGGAAGGTTCCATATCATCGTTGTTGCCAACATAATCATAATGTTGAAGGCGTTATATCATCACCCTTCGACCTTGACCTGCATAAGGTCAAACACCCTAATGTTAATGATCTTGTATGAAAACAAATATTACATTGAAATATGTATAAACCGTACCATATGTTATGTTAACCATCGTGTAATATATTATTACATTCAACGAAGCATTCTAACCTTGGAATAATGGCTTTGTAAAGTTAAAGCCAATATTATTGATCCTCATAATAAAACTATGAACTACAAAGATGATTTGTTTTTGTTAAGTTTAGTTCAGTAATTGGTGTGTAGAAGTTACATTTGGAGACCTCACTTGAGGTTAGTTCATTTGATTATAGTATAATCAATGAAATTAAATTACAAGTCTAATGAAATATAATGGTAGAATTATAGTCGCATAAATTATACAGTATATACATTGCGACCAATTACCATAACGTAATAACGTTAACAAGGAATCTAACCCATGCTTTTACTTGTCAAGTGTTATTATTTTATGAGTTATTTTCTCAAGGAGTGACCATGTGCAACATGGGAAACAGTTCTTTATCATGAATTATATCTTTATAAATGTCTATGTCCATAATTATTCAAAGAACTCTGTTTATTTACATGATTTGAACTGGTGATAATAACCATTCAAAAAGGGGCGACAATTAAAATTGTAATAGACTCTTGTCAACCTTTAAATTCGCTAATGAACTTTACTCTTATAGCTGTTACTAGTACTAGTAATTTCAATAATTTTATAGGCAGTATTGGAAAAGAAAATATATATGTAAACTGCCATCCTTATCTCTGAATGTCCTTTCAACTGAAGAGTTCATAGATATATCGGGAAATGACAATTCTTATCTTTAGTGTCTTTTAACCTTTCTCAGCATATTTTGCTTTATATCAAAAATGAAATAAAGGAGGCTATACCTGTAGAAGCTGAATAGTCCGTTTAACATGCATTTAGTTCTCTACTGAAAGTACTTGATAACAGCATATGATTTATTTTACTCTAGAATGATCTGTTAGCAGCAATCCCAAAAACTTTACCTGTCAATCTGTAAGATAAAGGAAAACTGTGTGCGTTAGCTTTACAGCTAAGTAAGCCCAGTCTAACGTAGTTATCCACATGCTGTTGCAAACAGAGAACAATCAGAAAACTGAAGAAAGATAAACTCAACTAACATTCCAACCAAGTAATGATCTTACAGTTACAAAGTAAATATCATTTAACTAAACAGTATTTAACGATTGTGTTAACATACAATTATGCTATTTAAAAGTTTTTAATTTTTTTGAAAATTTTGGGGTTTGACACATGGGCTTAGAATAAGAGTCCATATATGGTAACATAGAAATATCTTCACTAATGAAGATTGCCACTGTACCATATTTATTCCCGTGTGCTGAAGTAATCGGTTGGATTCTGCCCCGGGCGGATGTCACAACAATGATATTGAAGGATCTTAACAAACAGGGCTATGTTGCATACAGCCTCGGATATGTTTCCCTGGCCTATCACTTGCCTGAAGCCCAAGTGTTTTTGTCTGATGATTGGCTGAACAATATTAGAATGGACCTGGTGGAGACCATGAAAAGAATGTTGTTGACAGGAAAGCATTTCAGAACCAGAGTAACAGGAGAATATGATACAGCAAGTTTAAGGGCTCCATACAAATTCATAGCCTTAATGCTTAATAGAATCTTTGGAAGAGCTCATGGAAGGTTTTTCAAGCTGGAATGGATACCCATAATTTTTTATGTTGCAACCCAGGGGACAATTTTCAACTGGGCCAACCCTGTCTCAAATAGTCTTTCTGGTTGCTTGGCCTTAGCCTTGGGAGGAGAGTCCCAGAAAAGGTCTGAATTCTATATGAGTTCAATACTTATAGACTGTATATTGTGCAATCAGCCTTTCCCCGGCCTCAGGTGCATTTGGGCCAGGGAAAGAATGCCTATTTATTCTGCCTATAAACCACTATGGGCACACAAATATCACAGCCATTATCGGGAAATCTGTGAGCACTTCGTCATGCCCTTATACACACTCATTTTCCTGAAGGAGTGTGATTGCATGTCAGAAGGGGCAATGCAAGTGATTGAGGATTATGCTGATTACTATTTGACTGAAAATGGCATGTACTTCAGGATGTTTGGAGGTTCGAAAGCACCTTCCCTGCTGCCCAAATACGCAACTGATTACATTATCCACAAGGAGGCAGTCAGACAAGTGTTCCTAGATGGAATAGGAAGCTTCCTGTTCGAACATAAGAAGACTGCTTATCCTCCATTTCCCTTCAAACTAGGAAGTTACAAGTTCACTATGGTGAATCAAGCTGATGAATTCGTAGACGAGCTGAAGAGGTTCCACTTTGGCGAGATGCCCTACCACAGAAAAGACTCCCAAGGTAAAGTTGCAGAACACTGTAAAGAAAACAAGGTGCATTTCAAATATACCCACCATTTTGATAGGGAATAATCTATCTTCCGAAATTCCCCGAACATGATAGCACTGAATAGAATATTCAAGAAGAAGATAGTTACCAAAGGTGGGAAGGGAGAGGAACAAGATAAGGCTAAGGAAGAAGCCAGAAGGAGAAATGAAGAAGCCCAGAGGTTGGTGCAAGAAGATGCAGGGTGGCTACAGGGAGAAGAAGAAGAGAAAAAAAAAGCTGCCCAAGAAGCAACTAGAAAAGATGAAGAAGATACAAGGAAAGAAGAAGAAGTTGGATGAGGAGCTGCAGAAGCAGGAAGCAGAAAGACTGAAACTCACACAGAAAGAGATAGAATAGTCAGCTTCTGATACAGGTGGAGGGTAGACTCAGGATACAGAAAAAACAGAGGTCCAGGACCCACAAGTTCCTGCTGCCAGCACACCCATGGTCCCCAAATTAAAGCTAGTTCCTTTTGTTCAGAAAAAGGGAGAAGAAATCCCTGATTTCAACACTGTTTTCTATGATAGAGCAATGAAGAGGATAGTAAAGAGAACATAAAAGAGGGTTGAAACAGGAAGTCTGCCAGGAAAAATGATAATGGATACGGCTGTTATGCTAGGAACAGACCGAGACCCAAGATTCACCCTGAGAGCCGGGGCTGCACTAATCAACGCCTCAGAAGATAATATGGGTAAGGTAATGACGGACTTGGAACAGTCCAAGAAGTCCTCGACTCAATTGAAGGATACCTTGAGGAAGGAGAGGGAGGAAGGAAATAGGCTGAAGCGGAAATATGAGGACATGCAGAAAGAGATAAAGGCTTCTAAGGCTAAATTGCAGGCCTTCCACGAAGAGAGACAGGCTAGGGAGACTACTCAAGAATGCCTGGAGAAAGTACAGAATGAATATCAAGAGCTAAAGATAGAGAAAGATTAGCTTCCAGGGAAGGTAGAAGATCTAGAAGAGCAGCAAAAGATCATCTTGCAAGCCAGTGAAATGCACACCCAAGAGCTTAACAAGAAGCATCAAGAGTAGATCGCCTCTCTAACAGCTACCCTGGAGGAAGCAAGGGAACAGCAGGTCAACCTCCAGCCATTCAAAGAGCATGTCTTGGCCCAAAAAGCAAACATTCTGTAGCTACAGACTGTTGTTGAAGAAGAGAGATGTAGAGTGCTGCAGATCGATGGTCGATTGGAAGATATCTTGGAGACTGCATCTTACTTTGTGGACAGATCTCAAGACATCCTCGAGGTCCTTACTGCAAGAATGGTGAGGCTGGAAAGCAATGAAGAAACTCCAGTAGAGCTACCATCAAAAGATAAATAAGCCCTCAAGTGGGATTATGACTTAATAGAATTTGCTATTAACAGCTCAGAGGATTTCAAGAAAGCAGTCAAGAAGACAAAGGGAGCCTGCACAAAATTTTTCAGGAGATTCCTCATTACATACAATAGGTGCCAGGTAGAGGCCGAGCAGAGGCTAGATGATTTCCCAAACCACAATTCATTTGTGCAGATGTTGCAGAAAATACATTAGGATGAAGAAGCAAGAATGCAACACATTAAGGCCATTGATGACCAGCTTCTGAGAAGCGAAGTAGGCCATTCAGCCATTAGTGTACAACTTTTGGAAGACCAGCTTCGGTTGAGCGCAGCCAGAGTCGAGGCTATAAAGAACCAGGCTAAAAAATTTGAAATCAACATTCAGTTTTTGGAACCCTGCGTTTTTGAGGGAATTGTTGCTGAAGCTTCAAAATGGAAGAAATTTCTAGATGCCCCAGTGGGTCCCTCCTCGTGAAGGAGTGGTCATTTTTTGTATTGTGTAACAGTTTTTGTAAAACATTTTGGGGAAAAGTAAAAGGTTGGGTAACGAAGAGTTAGGAAGCCCAAAGGTTACTTTGGGCAGCCCAATAGTTTCGCCCTTTTGTATAAAGGTAGAAGACTTAGAAGAACCAGAGGCTTTTTCCCAGTTAGACATAGAAACGATATTGTAAGAAGAACTATTTCTCTTTGCAATAAAGAAGTATTGTTTGCCTGTTGGAAAAATATTGGTGGCAATTTCAAATGTTATGCTGTGGATGACGGAAAGATGAACTATTTTGTTTTTCCATCTCTTTGTCCATTAACCCTAAGATCGTTCTAACTCTTTGAACCTATGTTCTTGTTAAATGGTTTCTGGTTTATTTTTTGTGGAATGACCACCATGAGTAATGTATGCTTTTCATAAAACAATTGGCTATCTGGTTGTTGAAATTTCTTTTATCATTCATGCATTATGGAAAGAAATGTCAACTAACTGTATTTTCTCTTTATATTGCATGTACAATACACATTACTCATAAATAATTTGCAATTTGGCTCCCCGAGGATAGATAGCCAGACAGATAGATAGATTAGTAGTTAGTTCATTTCACTGCTGCATATGTGATGTAGATGCTTGTGAGCTTAAGACGAGAGGTAAGAACCTGCGCATCACATTGTGAATGCTCCTTGTGTCTTTATCACCCTGGATGGTTAATTAGGCATTTGCATACCATACTTAAGTCAAAATACAAAAAATCCGTGGACTGGGCCGTAACCAGTAAAACCCTTTGTTTTGTTACTTGACCTACGGTAGCCGGACCGCAAACCGGACGGATTCCCTACACCAAATAGTCAACAGGCTAGTTGGGAATGTTGACCGGGGAGAATCCCTTTCTGTTTTTTCCTGTGAATTTCCAGGCCTCAACACATCTGCAGGCCAATGTGAAAGTATAATCAATGAATAAGCTGCTAGAAGAAATATTGACTAATTCTATGTAGATGCACAAGAAAGATTGTTCCTGAAAGGATTCTAGACTTATGGCATTAAATAATTACATGAATAAGTACCACTATTGTTTATCCTTATAGGTTGGTACATTGAAATAAATTCCTCTTACCAATATAATTTCAACCCTAAACTTTTAAGATGGAGGTTGAGTTAGGCATGTATCTAACTAAAGCACATAATCAAAAAATATTATATCTTAATGAGATTGATGAGATAAGACAAGATGTTTTTCATCATATAGAACTCATTCAAAAATAGAGAATTTGTTTGCATGACATATACATAAAGAAGAAACAATTTAGGGTGGGGGATTGGGCATTATTATTCGACTACAAGTTTAAAAAAGTTAAAGGAAAGTTTAATACATATTGTCTTGGACCCTATGAGGTAGAGGAAGTATTTAACAATAGATATGTTAAGATCAATACAATCCATGATGGGAAGGAAACCTTCTTGGTTAATGGGAACATACTTAAGTTATATCAAAATCCCAAGTCCAAGGAGGAATCTTTTATAGGAATAGTAGAAAAAAGTGACATGGAAATAGTGGATGGGGGGAATGTCCCTCATGATGTTTCTTCTTAATTATTTATTTAAACCAACATATTTTAGATTACTTGTTCAAACTTTTTGTTGTCATTGATGTCAAAGGATGAAACAACAAAGGTTGATGTCAAAGGATGAACCAACAAGGTTTGTGTCAAAGGACGAACCAACAAGGTTTGATATCAAAATATAAACTTCCAAGTTAATAAAGAAAGAAGATGTTTTTGATTTCAAACATATGAGATGAAGTCAGAAGAATAAAAGTGTATGAATCTATCAGGTTAAGCTTCTCTCTGTGCAAAGCCAATTTGAACAAATACATAGAGAAGAAACATGGAAGGTCAGGAAGTGTAAAAATCCCACTGAAGCATAGAACCTATGTGCATAGATACCACCAAGTTGATGGGAATTAGTGCACAAAACCCCACAATGTTTAATTAGAAAAGGATGCATGTGAACGTAGTATAAAACATGGTGGTTAGCTTGACCAAGAATTAAGAAAGCATGGGAATCTTAGAGTAAAATAAATCCCAACTTGTGGACACATCTCTTAATTTAGAAAGTGTTTAAATAAGAAAAAGATGGATTTTTTTTTGAAATCTTGGAGGTGAAAAATTGAACATAATATCTTTAGGGAAAACTTGTATTTGTCAGAGTATCAATGGCTTGTTGATTGCATAGGAATTTTATACAACATAACTGGATTGCACAAATTTGAAGAAGATAAATAACAAGAAGTGTGTAAGTTAGAAGGATACCTTGAATTAGGATGTGCAAGGAATATACATAGTGAATGATGCAGATTTCACATTGAAGAAGTGATAGAGTGTTGCAAAATTACATATATCTGAAGGTTGAAGAATACATAATTTCTAAAGCAAACAATGCCATAGATCGCATATTGTTTTGAAGAAGATAAAAAAGGAAAACATGCATATAAGAGAATCTAAAACAGTCACAAATCATGCATCACATTTAATTAAATTGAAAACTTCATATACTGTCACAAACATTCTCTTATTAGGGAGGTGTGAAGGGGCAAGGAAAGGGAGTCACAACTTCCTTCTAGTTGGTGTTGGAAAACCTCTCATGGAAGAAAACAGGGATAAGGAAAGGTAGTCACAACTTCCTTGCAGTTGGAGATGGTAAAACAATGAGGGGTTCATATATTCCTTCCAGTTGGATCTAGTAAAATGATTAGGTGGTTTTATCCTCCTTCCAATCGTTGCTGGTAAATATAATTGAGAGTCGGTGCCTCCATTTAGTTGCAACTAAAGAAACAAAGATCTCAGAATTCAACAAGTTGGTTCCTGAATATTGCGTTTTGGAGCTTGAACAATAGGGATGGATTTATGTTCAGGTTGGTGACTGAAGTTCAGTAAGTTGGTGCTTGCACAGATAAAAGTATTTATAGGTTAGTGCATGTAATCAATAAGTTGATGCTTGCAAATCAGGATGGTGCCTAAGTGAGTTGGTGCTCAAAATTGAATATTATTGTCTTCCACTTTTGTAATATTTATTATATACATTATATATATATATATATACAAAGTTACTTTATAGATTTTGTGTGCAACTTTGTCCATTGTTATTTTTTCAGAAAAGTTTTGAAGTATAAATTTTGATAAGTGGTAAAATTGTAATAATATATGCAATATATTGATTCAACCCCCCTCTCAGTATATACTAATTCCAACAATTGGTATCAGAGTGGGTGTCTTCAATAGAATCTTGACCACTGGAAGATTGATCTGTGCACATACATGAACAAGTAGGAAGGTCTATCCATTAACATAGAACCACAATTCAAGGGCTTTAATTACACCTTTTGGAGAATTATAATGGATTTATATTTACAATCACTCATGGTAGATATATGTAACTCAGTAGTAAGTGGCTACACAAATCTTGAAATAGCTCCAGTTGAACTTTTTGATAAAAGACTATATGAGTACAATGCAAAGGAAAAAAATGAAATATCTTGTGGGCTAGAAGGTATTGAATTTAATAAGTTCATGCATTGCACATCAACCAAGGATATTTGGTCTACGTTGAAGAGTATCTATGAGGGATATGAAAAAGTTAAAAAAACTAAGTTGTACACCTATTCAATGAAGTTTGAAAAACTTCAAATGAAAGAAGAATAATATATTACAGCCTAATTTCTTGAGTTGACGAGATTTTGAATTCCTTCAAAGGTTTGGGAGCTACCATCAAACAATATTCAATTGTGTGGAATATAATGAGAACATTACCACCTCGATTCAACTCAAAAGTATCAGTTTTATAAGATAGATCAAATATGGAGGAGTTGAGGAAGGATGAATTACATGAGATTCTCACTTCCTCTGAAATGAGAACCGAAAAAGAAAATTGCACCAGAAAATAAGTTTCTTTTAAGGCCACAAGAAAATCAAAATGCAGAAAGAAAGAACAAAAGGATCCATTTGACATACCAGATAAAGAAGAATCCAATTTCACGAGGAAGATAAAAAGGGGATATATAAAGTATAAATGTGTGTTTCTCTTTAAATGTTTCAAATATGGTAAAATATGTCACTTTAAATGTTTCAAGTGTACTTTCAAGGAAAACAAAGATAGTGACAGTGATGAAGAATTAGACTATAAAGAGCAAATAAATATGTATAATCATAGCAATGTTGAAAGCAAGAAGGATTTTCCAAAGGAAAATAAGAGTCTATACTCCAAGGAGGATAGCTTCTTATATGAGGAAGAGGAAATTATTCCATTATAACTAAAAATAAGTATTGTTTATGGCATTAATTCAAGACGAAAATTCAAAAGAAGAAAAAAACTCTACATCTATCAAATAATCAAAAACTAAAGGGTCATATGAAAGCACATCAAAACCATTAAATAAGTGGTCTTACAATGGAGTTTATATGTCACCTTCAAAGTCCAAAGTAAAACATAAATCAAGTAGGTTAGAAGGAACTTCAAAATCTAAGACAAGTGCAGAAAATAACCCCTCTTTCAATGGAATCTATATGTTGTCATCAAAATATGAAGCAAAGGAGAGATCAAGTAGCTAAGAATAAATTTCCAATACAGAAGATGAAGAGAATGTAATGATTATTTGGGAAGGATAACTTATCAGTGCATTAAAATCATTGAAGAAGTTGAGAAAGAGTACCAAGGCTCTAAAGGAATAATTGGGAAAAAAAAGAACACACCAAAGAGGCCAAGATCACATAATAAATACTAGAGTGGCATATAAGCGACAAATAAAATGATTTTGAGTAACATTTGAATTGCACACAAATCAATATAAAAAGACTTGAATAAGATAATCTTATGTTGAAAAAGTATCTGGACGAAACATTGGAGAAGAATGACTTGTTAATGAAACAAACTGTGCAAAAGGAAATGGAAATCTCACATATGAAAATTAAACTGATTTGTGCAAATAAAAAGGAGAAGAAATGTTTCTTGAACCAAAAACTCAAGAAAAATTCAACAACAACTCAAAAAATTTAGATGAAATACTAAGAAATCAGAGGTCTCTCGAAAACAATCCCGGACATGAGTATCAAGGCATGAGTGAAACATATGCATCGGTGATGAAGGATGCATTCCAAAGTAGCAAGATGCATCTCAAAAGAAACCTGATATACAAGATAAACACAAGTATGGAAATCTTTTCAATTACAAGAATAAATTTTGTGCATTAAAATGTTTCATGTAATTATGTTGATCTTGTAGCAAAATACTAACAAACGATAAGATGTTATATGTGCAATGGGTTTGGACAAAAGGATGAAAGTTTTGCAAAGAAAGTGAAACAACTAAGAAAAATCACTTCTTATAACATTGAAAAGAAAGCATGGAGAGAAAATTTAAAAAGTATCATGTACAATTCAAAGGAAGTCTATACACATCAAACAATGTGTCAACAAAGAATCATCTATGAACACTACTGAAGCACCAAGTAATTGTTACCCATATTTTGACCATTAAAAGGTTAAGTAAGATCCATGAATTCAACATGAAGTTCATTAAGAATCCAAGGATTGGGTTAGTAAAGGGTTGCAAGTAGAGATTATTTGAAGTTGTTATTTCATTAATGTGATATTTATATGTTCATTTATGTGCAAAAATATGTTGAAATGCCATACATGAAACAATAAAAGAAAAGTATGAATTATTGTTTCTTGAACACACACAATAATTATACATATACAAATCAAAGATTTGTATTATGTTTAGTTGATGTCATTACAATATGCAAAATGGAACTTTGAATATCATATTGCAACAAGACACAAATGGCATACAAAATGGAGAAAACTGGGAATAAGAACACGTTATTAAAAAATTACATAGTTAGTCAATTGGTACACAAAAATTGCAGTCCTCATCATAACAAAAACCAACTATCAAAGATGAAGTTCCGTATCAATAGAGATGGATAGAGTAAGATGAGAATCAAATTCGGGAGTTTGAATTCTAGAAGTAGGTTAATTGTAGGTTTATTGAAGAAACTGTACTGGATTAAGCTCCTTCGATTTAGCAGTCTGATTTACTCTACTGTTTAATCCAATGATCTCCTTAGCATGCTACACATTTATCTGTGCCTGGACATACCATTTTTGGATATCCACCTCTTCAGTTTGAGAATCCAAATGATAAAATATACTCCTAAGTTCTACAATCTCTTTCCATTGAGAACCCACTATTACATAAATCATATAAATGATAGCATGAGCTTGTTGAAGGGAACTGACCATTGTAACAGAAGATATCTAAATCAAAAAATGATGATACCATTGAATGACAATGTTGTATTTAAATAGATCGAGAGGTTGCAAGCTCATACATTCCAAAACCAGTGAAGGGATGTGAATTTCAATAAGCATTTATGACTAACATTCAATAAAAATATTGTGAGTACATGACATTTAGTAGTTCGAGGAAGAATATTGCATCGAGTATGTCAAATTCATGTGAAATGACAAGTTGAAATATCTGTGACCATGGGATGACTTAATGATACCTATCAAATAAAATTTCCTCGACTGTGAAATCCCATGACAAGATTCTACATAGATCACATTATTTAATATGTTGTCAGCATCAAAAGTTAGTGATATGAAGATACAGTAAGGGAAGCATCTACGAAACTCTAGTGTATATGGAATTAACAAGAAGAAGAATTATGCTAGGAGAAGTTAATTTCCAAGGGCATTCATTTTCCATTGATTTCAAAGAGGGAGAATAAAAGGATGAACCAAAAGGAGAAGAGAAGAAAGTGAAGAACTAGAACTAAAGAATGATCTGTGCAAAAGAAAAGACAAAGATCAGAAGACATAAAACAAAGGGGGAGCATTTTGTTCATAGAAGAAGATCTAAATTTCATGGGGAGCTCATTGTAAGTTGGTGTTGACATCAATGCAAATGGGAGAGATTGTTGTACTTTATGTTGTCATTGATTTAAAGGGATGAAACAACAAAGGTTGATGTCAAAGTATGAACCAACAAGGTTTGTGTCAAAGGATGATCCAACAAAGTTTGATATCAAAAGATAAACTACAAAGTTAATAAATAAACAAGATGAGTTTGATTTCAAACATATGAGATGAATTTAAAAGAATAAAATTGTATGAATCTATCAGACAAAGATTATCTCTATACAAATCCAGTTTGAATAAATACATAGAGAAGAAATGTGGAAGGTTAGGAAGTCTGCAAATCCCACTCACGCATGGGACCTATGTGCACAAATACCACCAAGTATATGTGAATTAGTGCAAAAAAATCGATAAGGTTGAATTAGCAAAGGATGCATGTAACGCAATATAAATCGTAGTGGTTAGATTGACCAAGAAGTAAGCAAGTTAGGGAATCTTAGAGCAAAATAAATCCCAATTTGTGGACATATCTCTTGATTTAGAAAGTGTATAAATAAGCAAGATATGGAAGCATATTCTAAAATCTTGGATGTGAAAACATGAAGATAATCTATTTTGGTAAAGACTCTAATTCTTGGGTTATCAATGGCTTGTTGATCACAGAGGAAGTTTATACTGCAGAGTAAAATTGCACCAATTTGAAGAAGATGAATAGCAGGAAGTGCACAAGTTAGAAGTATACCATCAATTAGGAATTGCGAGGAATTTAAACAGTTAACTTGACATAGATAGAAAATTGTATAAGTGACAGAGTGTTGCAGAATCAAACATATATGAAGGTTGTATATTATAGAAGTTATAAAGAAAACACTGCCACATATCGCAGAGTGTTGTGATGCAGAAAATAAAAGGAAAAGAAGCAGATAATATAAGCTACAATAATCACATATCGCATATGGAAGTTAAGGTAAATTAAATACTTCATATTTGGTACACAAACATTTTCTTATCAGGGAATTAGAAAGGGGAAAGGAAAGGGAGCCGTGAATTCCTTCTAGTTGGTACTAGTAAAACTTCTTAGGGACGTGGGAAGGGGCTAGGCTAGGAAAGGGATTCGTAGCTTCCTTCTAGTTGGAGTTGGTAAAACAATCAGGGAGACATACCTTCTATCCTATTGCATATGGTAAAACATTCGTGGGTTATATCCTCCTTCTATTTGGTGCTGGTAAATATAATTGGGATTCGGTGCTTCCATTTAGTTCCAGCTGAAGAAATGGAGATATAAGTATTTAATAGGTTGGTTCCTGAATACTACGAGTTTGATCTTGCAAAAAAGGGGAAATATCCATTCTTGTTAGTGACTAAAGTTCAACAAGTTAGTGCTTGCATAGATAGAAGGATTTACAGGTCGGTGCCTGTAATCCACATGTTGATACTGGCAAACCAGGTTGCTGCATGAGTGGGTTGGTGCTCACAATTGAATATTGTTGTCTTCCACTTATGTAATCTTTCATATATACATATATATAGATATACAAAGTTACTTTTATAGATTTTGTGCGCAACTGTGTCCACTGTTATTTATGTAGAAAATTATTTAAATTATAAATTTTGATAAGTGGTAAAAATTTAATAATCTGCGCAATATATTGATTCAACCCACATCTTAGTATATAATAATTCCAGCATTACTTTATTATTTCCTGTAATCAATAAACTGTGAGAAGGACATGTATCAAGTATAGGAGTACCCCTTTGTATGGGACTAGTAGTTTATTTATGGAAAATGAAACCCCATGGATTATTCTCTCAATCTTTTAGACTCTCTAAAAGAGAAATTTGGCGAGCACCAATTTCCTGGGATGTGTAAAAATCCATAAGATATTAGAATCATACTATACTTTGAGTGATGGGTTTACAAATAAAATTTCTAGTTCTTATTCCAATAAATTTATTGTTTTGACTCATGTTGGATTAGTGAAGGATTTATTAAGCCATCATTCTAACAGTCTTGATCGATCGAAACCATCACATTTTTTAGGGTTTCAAGACTAGATATTGCATGGTTCCTTGAGGTATGTATTCCCTAATGACAAATATTCTCACCAAAAGTAGGGGGATACATTAATGCCTCCTGACTGTTGGATCCTACAAGGGGTTCAACATTAACACATATTTCATGCACGTTATGATGTATTAGGAGCGCCTTGGTTCTCATTGACATTAATGGTGATGAACCTTGCATTGGTTAATAACATTCATTAAGGGTCGATAATCCAATGACTCCCTTGCACATTCGACATCAACTAAATTTATTCATGTGAGGGGATTTCAAAAGAAGGGGACAAGGTGGATATTTCAGAAATCCAACAACAATAAGAAAATTTTCCAGAATACACATAGATCAAGTACCAAGGACTAGATTGGACATCAATTATTCTTGCAATTGTTCTCTATTCCTGTAGCAACTCTTTAATCCTGTAGCAACTAATTATGTAGTATAACTTTCAACAACACTAAAGTGAGAAGAATAAGTTACATAGCCTTATTCCTCTAGATTATCAGTCATAACGGTAAAAGAACTTGCAATTTGCCAACATCAATGGAAGTTTCAACACATATTTCAAATCTCGTGACATGAACCGACTAGAGTAAGTAACCAAGGTTTGTGTAATTATAACATTTTTGTTTAAAAATAGGGATTCATATACGATCATGTTTCTATTAGTACTTGGGGTAAATTGAATCATTATGACAACTTTTACCAATGATTTTTTAAATTAATCACACCCCACATTTAACTATGATACAAAATTATGATATCAACTGTCAAATTAAGGTTTTGACCTGATAAGACTTCTTGAACATGTTAGTTGGGAAATAATTATCTCACATTTCTTATAACCTTGATCAATATAGCTTGCATCTGATTACATTCTCCTGACTTGTCTGAACTCTACATTTTCTTAGCATGTCCCTTCAAATTTGTTAATAAGGAATGACTAAGTGCGTGTTGTAATTATTGGTGTAATCATTATAAACATTAGGTATATATTATAAGTCATCTCACACCAAATTTAATCTACATTGCACATGTGAATCAGTAATGATATAATCATGACCAAGATTCGGCATAATTCTTATGCGTCAGTCACGGGGACCTATGATTGAGTTATTAAATTACTCATAAATATTGATCATATCTCGAACCATTTCGAAATTCCTCAGTCTGCTTTATCCATTCATTCTTTTTCCTATTTCCTATTTTCCTCACCCATCTAGAGAGAACGATAGGGGGTTGGAGAAGGAACTATACTTTCTTGTTTCGCCTTTGGGAGAAAGCATGCACCCAATAGGTAGGGTTGAGCTTATAGGGATAGAATTGGTTAATGAATACCCAAGTCCCATACACAACTAGAGGATGCAAGGTGGATGACCTTGTTCTAACAATTTCACTATTACAATGTATAAATGACAAGGGCATTTGCAAGAAGTCCTAGAGGCGAACACGTATAGATTGGGAATTTAATGTTTTAGTTAATAGATGAATAATTTTATAGAGCTACAAGCTTGTTGCGGGAAGACGAGCGGCGGTTTAAAAATCATCCAGTGGATCAAAGTCTATGTGAACCATTGTGTAAAGAAAATCTTCCAGAGCTGAATTGGGGAAAGGGTATGTCATGTGGCTAAGTAATAAATATCGAAGGCTATTATTTCTTCTACAAAAATATGTTAAATGTGAGGGACTATTCGTGTTGTTGTTCTTATATTGTATTTGAATCTTGAGTCATTTTGGAGTTAAGTTGTTAAATTTTCCTTTTTACTTGAAAATGTCCCTAATTAAGATGGCCTATGCAACTCATAAAAGAATGAAGAATTTCACACAAAATTTTTAACATCATGGTTTGGTTTGAACAATTGTTTGTGAGGTGTTAAAGCATCAAAAATAAGATTGGGACAATTTTCTAGTAAGAAATCATTTTGTGGAGGTTATAGAAAATGTTTGGAGTGATCCAATGGATGAAGCTATGTGTGTAAGACAAGAGGAAAATTGAGTAATAAAAAACAAGAACCAACATAGAAAGGGGAAAGGGTCCAAACTTGTAAGATAGTGAAAGGGGGAATGTCATTAGAACAAGAAGAGAACCAAGGAGTCGATGTTGAAGTTGAGAGCAAGAAAACTGAGGAAAATGATAGTAGCATGAATGAATCTATGAAGGATAATAAACTTAAATTAACTGCAATGTCCAACCTCGTCATACCAGAGAGCCCCGTAATAATGATAATATTATGGAAGAGGCCATGTTCCCAATAAAAGGGATAAATCAAGGGATTAATGATGAATTCCACCACATAGAAGGGAAGGAATTTGAGGAGGACATGGAGATTAGAAAATAGGTGAATAAGTGAACTCTTGGAAAAATAACACAAGAGACACTTCTTTTGAGGAATAGAATGAATGACACAAAGATAAGTTCATGAATGCTGAATCAGTTCTTGTGGGGTTAATGAGAGGAAATGAAATAGATGCTAAAGAACGTATTCACGAAGAACCCTCCTCTAAAGAGGGACCTCTTCCTACAATTATATGGTGTGAACACTTAATAAAATGTTGTACCAAGCCATTGAAATTGTTGGCATTCCTCCTAAATAGAAAATTACAGATGAACCTAAGAAGGGGTTAGCAGACATCTCCCTAAATACCTCTCGATATGAGAATACAAATCTTGGGGAAGGAATTTCCATGTCTTCTAGGAAGAAAATGAAATAAGGTGAGATGGAAGAAGGCATTGAATAATTCACAGTATTAGAGAGATTTCTCAAGGGGGGAATGAGTCACTGAAGAATTGTATGCTAAATGTCACAGAGAATTAGGATAAATTTGGGAAAAATATCATGGAATGTTTAGAATGGATAAAAAGTGGCCATGTGCTCAGGTCAAATATATATAAAGGAAGAATGCATAACTTTGAATCTTCTTAGGAGAATTCAAAAAGGGGGGTATGATATAGAAACACTTGCAGAAGTAGCCATAGGTAAATAAGGAATTGATCATAGATGCACAATTTTGGGAGAAACAATTTTTTTGAGCCTAGAGTTGTTTTTGTTGCATAGGGACTTGCAATCTCCCATGTTTGTGGGAGATGTAGAGTCCCAACTTTGACTATTTCTTACTTTCTCTATGACCTTATTTCTTAACTAGTGGCCCTCATATTTCCTATGTTTATAGTATTCTTTGCCTTCAAATACCCATTATCATTACTATAACACCTCAATATCTAAAGGTATTAATTATGCTCACATTTACTTATTTTCCATTTCTTTGAAGAATTTAAATGTTTTGATTTATACGGAATGTTGAAGTTACATATATTGCAACAATATGGTTTGTTATTGCAACAATTTAAATGTTATGATTTATATGTGATGTTGAAGTTACATATCTTGTAGCAGTATGGTTTTTTCTTATAGCAATGATTTTTTTCTTTCAACAATGGTTTTCTTCTTGTATAAACAAGCTTGTTTTTGTAGAATCCAATCTTTATCCAAATAGATCATGGTTTAAATTAAATTGTGTTGATTTTGGGGTCAATTCATATGATTGTGCACTCTTTTCTTAGATTGAACACTCTATTTCAACATCCTTGCAATTTGGGAAAATTGTTGAAGCTTCAACATATCTTTAGAAGTCGATCCAATTGTTGAAGTTTGAGCATATTTTTCTAAGAGAGATCCCATGCCTTCTAGAATATAATCTGCACAAAGATAAATTAATTATGATTTGTAATCCTAAAAAGATTAAAAAAAGTTGTACTATTAGAGATTCATATACCTAAATTAGTTTTGGATCATACCTTGTGTATGGATGTGTTGGTTGTGGAGCTTGATCTTCCTGATTCAAATATGTTATTGTTCAATCATATTTGCACCTCAGTTTCACTGTACACTCATTCCAATATGGGGGTGCAGGGGGGAAGTGTCCCTCCACGGGGAACTATCCCCTGTGGCTAGCAGGTCTAGGGGCCAAGTGGCCCTCGATGGGGGTTTAGCGGTGAAGCCCCTGAAATAATTTTTTGGGGGATTTTTGTTGGATAACAATTTATAAGCCCATGGTATTGGGTGACCCATGTTATTTTCCCATGGTAATTCCCCTATAAAAGGAAATCCTTGTAATACACCTATGTATTGTATTGTAGAATTATAAAACGGTCTTTGTGATGATGTGATAAAGACTGTGAGAGAGTGAAGAGGAAGTGAAGCGGGTTTGTTGCAGGTTGTATCCCTTCATTTTGTTGGATGATATAATAATAAAAGGACTCAAAATTTCTTTGTGGGTTTAACCCATGTTGGGTAAACCATGTTATATTGATGTCTCTCTTGGAATGTGTTTATGTGTTTAATATTTGCATCTTGTTTATTGTTATTTCTCCGTGATCCTATTTTTCTAACATGGATGTACCAAGGAATATAAAACAAAGCATGAATATTGTTTTGGTTGTTTCTACTAAATTATTATTATACCAATTATACCATCTATAAAAATAGGTTATGGTATCTCTTTTAACACAAATTGAATTGATGTGTTGTTAAACGTCTATTGAATCCTAGTAGTTAGATAGTGTGTATGTGAGTATAGGAGTGAATCCTTCAACTCGCATGGAGGATAACTGTGTGGCATGTATTTTTCTGATTTAAACTGTGTGAGGTATATTTCATTTTCTGTGGTCTGAATTAAACATTGGCAATTTTGGTTTTAGCATTTTGCACTATTTCTTGTAGAAATTTATTTGAATTGCAGAGAACAAAATTTACAAAAGTCATACTTGAATGAATTGAACATATTTTTATTTCCTTGTTGATGGTAAGGTCATTTTAACCTTTGCAAATGATAAGTTAGAACTTGTTACAGTTGAACATTTGATTTATTAATTAGGGATGAATTGAAACTTTTATATTGAATTAGAATGGAAATTCTAGTTTAGCATTAGCAATTCGAAAGTCTATAGGAGATCTAGCATTTCACTCTGTTACACTATGTTGGAATGTGGTAAGTTTTGGAAGGACTATGTTACTAGGTCTGATTTTTCCTTATTATTCAGTAGTGTTGTATTGCTTTTAAAGGGGCCTTAGTGTGATTAAGTTGATTACTGAAGTTTGACTCATGGAATGGATAGAATTTTAGTAGCTTCTCACCTTAATATTCTTTTTGAATTAACATAAATATAGTTGTTGGATAGTGTTTGATTTATGAAGAAATAGGGTTGTTGTGTTAAAGCTTTGTTTGGTTTTTTTACATTTTTTATGAGGTTGGAATCCACAAGAAACGACTGTTAGAGAGTGTTTTACTTTGTTTACTAGTCATGTGGGACAAAATCATGTTTTAATAGATCTCAAATTTAGTATCTTTAGGGTAGAGGTTAGGGTTTTGAAATTTAATTAGGATATTCTTAGAAGAACTTCGATGTATTATTTCTACATATATTTTGCACAATGTCTAATCAGTTTACTATCCCAGGTTGATAAGTAAATGTCACAAATTATGTTTTATAATTTTCCACACAAGTATATAATATTTAAAGATTTAAATAGGTGTATAAGTACGACAAAAGAAACTTGAAATACATGCAGATACATCTTCGTTGCAAAAAAATCATCCCACGGCGCAAAAAGGAAAGACATAAAAGGAAAAAGTGAGGATGAATATATTGATGATTGAAATGGACAACATCTTCAAAAAATTGTCATCTACGAACCAAGAACATGAAAATTTGTTCGAATCCATAGAATCCTTATATCTTGTCTTAGATCCTGAGCAGACACACAAGCAAATATCATGTGGAAGTAAAAAATCACTGGAATTGTACCCTCTTTAGGAAATTAGTTTGTCACTTATGTAAGAAAAGATTCAAGATTACCACATTGTCTTTCAAAAAAACCATTCTCCATCAATACTCCTATAATGAATTGGAATGTATCCCTTTAACTGAAGTCACATATCAAATCCTCATTACAAAAGTGAAGGACAATAGTTGGAAGGGAAATTATTTACATAGAGTATGAATTTTAAATGTGATGAAAGTTTCCTCTAAAAGGAGAATCTGCAGAAGATTAAAAGTCCCTAGAAGATGAATAAATACGACATTAATGTTGATTAAATATGAGGACATCAAATGAATAAGGGATTTTGGATTTCTATCTTTTTATGTACTATTTCTGAATTGTTAATCAAGAGAAGTTGCTTTTGGCCAAGTTATTTTTCAGGAATACGTGGTCCCTTTATGTCTTTGTCATGGAGTATCCTACTGCATTTCTTAAGAATTATGATTGTGTAGGAATGTCTCTCACATTGCAGAATACTCTTACATGTATTTGTTGCATTCTTAATTTTGGTTTCTAAATTTTTTTGTATGAATTTGTTGGTATATAATTGTTAATATTTTTGCAATTATTTCCCCATATTCCATCCTTTATTCTCAATGAACTAATTCATGGGTCATTGATAGGTGCATGTATGTTTTTGTTATTATTCCTTGTCACTATTATCATGTCCGCACACTTGCATTTAGCATTTTAGAGTAGTTTCATTCCATTCTTTATTTTAGGAAATATCTAAGCGATGGACCAGGTCGCAACTAGTAAAATCCTAAAATATTAATGGTTGCTAGGTCAAATATGAATGGTTTCCCTATTCCAAATGATTTGAGTTCTAATTAGAACTTTCTATTGTGGAGAACCCCTATTTTTTTCTAAGGTCATTCAACATGTCAACATTAGGTAAGTGAAGAGAAAAGCGGTATATGCACTAGGTTCTTATCCATTCATCATAAGAGACCTATTGGCATAAAATATACATCCATCTAATGCAATTACTTTTTATGTCATGACTAAAAGAGAATTACATTTAGCCTCCAAGATTATAGCTATATTCATAAATACCTTGTAAAATTTAGTCTTTGAGACTTGAAGTGGTATTTTCCACGGGCACACCCTTGATTATAAAGGATTTGAAGTAGAACTTGAAATTAGATGTTGAGGTGTCTGTTTCTACGTTTAATAGTTTAAAATGAATGGAGATACAATATACTAATCGTAATTAAATAAAGAGGATCATCAATATTAAGAAGACATTTTGCAAAATAAATAATGATTTTATATTTCAATCTAATATTTTTTAAGAGGTAGCTTATTATCTTTCTCTAATATATATTATTCACTTTGATTGCATTTCATGCTAGAAAATGGGGATATCCATGCTAAGAATACGCTAATGTGGATGTATTGCAACCATATGTTAAAGCTGTTGAGCACAATGATGTAGAGATAATTTGTCAAGCTTTATATTTTAGGTAATGCTTCAAACAACTAGTTTCTTTGTAGTTGTGTTCTTTTATTTTTTAGTGGGGTGGTTAGGTATCACATAGTTTGTGAAAATTTATTGTATACAAGAATAGTAGGATAAATTAGTTTCACATTTTTATTAAGTTCTCAATTGTATATTGCAAGCATTTTTTAAATCATCTCTACAATTGGTCTCTAACAAGGTTTGGACATAATAACATATAAGTAGTTCTAATGAGTAAAGTTAGCAAATTATCTTGTAATTTTTTTACAATGTATTCTAGTGTAAGAGTAAATGACTCTCCTTGAATCCCCTTGTAATATCTTCTTAACCATCAATCTAATTAGTGTGATAAGATATTGATTTTTCTTGATGTCCCCTTTTGTTTCTCCTTCGATTGAGACATACAGGGTGGGAGATAATCGATTGTTGATCTTAAAGGATTTAGTTAATCCTAATCATTCACAATACTTCCCAAAATTTGAAATAATTACTAACAAGAATCCCAAGATAAATTAATAACCCTCAATCTAAACTAGACTAGCGCGATAAGGTCTCAACCACTTATGACACTCATTTGGCATTTAAACATCATACCATCAACATTGTGAGATTTTGTGGGCTAACTTAGAACCATGGATGATCCTATATACCCCAAATAGAAATGTGACTCCATAATTATAAATTCAAACTTTCATCATTTAACAAAATTCATCATTTTTATTGATTTGAAAAAATGTCTTCATGGGTTTTCTTAGAATTGATTTTTTCCATTAGTGTCCATAGCCAACAATATCCATCTGATGGACTTTGTCAAAATACCTTCTAATAAATTTTAAACCATGATTCCTCATGGACATATCATCCTACTATAGAGACTCATTTCACCAACATATTCCCAATGCTAGAACCATGATCTCTGATATAACAATGTAAAATCCCCATCAATCGTTCAATCCATAGGATGGATAGCTACAAACACCAACTCTCAAATTGCATAACACAAAGTCCATTATATTCAAAATTATAACCATGTAAGCCTCCATGGGGGCCATAATTTAAAAAGTGCACATGGAAGTGTATAAATTAAAATAGAAGAGAGCACAACCATATTCACACACATTGTTTGCATAATAAATTGATTTTCATAGGAGAAAAAAACATAAATTTGTGTGCTCATAGACAATGATAATCACATATCTTTTAGATGAAAAATATATAGAAACTAGATGTGTAAGAGTGATTTTCGACCCAACCATATGTATCTATTGTAGATACCACCCACGTGTTGTGTTATCATCCTACCAAGGAAAAGGAAATAGCTACTTGATTCACTCTCTCTCATCCAAGCCCACTTGTTCTCATCATTTAGCATTTAAATCCTCATGACATATCATTACAAGCATCTCATTCAACCATCATATCCATGGAACTCTCTTTCACTATACCATAAAATTCTAGTAAGGCATACTTTCTCTAATAATCAATACCTTGGATCACCTCTACCTTACCGTGTCGTTTATTATGTTCTAAAAGAGTCCAATATGTTGTATTCTCTTAGACGATTGTGTGTAAAATCAATACATGACTTTTCAAGTATCCAGAGAGTAGAAAATGCATAATGGGTTGTGGATTCCTAGCTTTCCCAACCCTTATGATCACCTACAACTGTCATTCTTCCTAATGTCTATGGGTTCCTCTTTACGGTGATAGCTTCTTCTTAAGTTCTTAATATGGTAATTGTTGGCAATGGAGAGAACAACATGAATTATGTAGAACATGAACTCATACAAGGAGATAAATTGATAGTATTAATGGAAGATGAAAATGGATGAAAATTCAGCTAACAATAATTTTGACCAAATAATGTAAGGATCTTACAATCCCCATAGGAATCATACTCAACCCATGCTTCCATAACTATATGAGAATACCTTCCCACCAATCTCTCTGGTGCATTCATATTCAATGATTAGTGTCAATATGTCAAATAAGATAAATGGCTCATTTAAAGCACATGGTATAAAATAGATGAGTCCTCAATTATCCACTAGGAATCCTTACTAACATAATTACATCATTTTACAAAATCTGGTTTAATACATGCCAAGGGTCAAACGTAGGGTATATAGCCATCATAATCCAAGAATAGAGCAAATTTGGGGTCTAAAATGGGATTCATAAGGAAAAGAGTCACCTCATAAGAAAAAGAACCTTTCTGAAATGGAATTCAATCAACAAAATTTCAAGAAAAATAAATCATTTATTTGGTTGAATTGGCATATTTGTCATCAAAATAAACTACATTTTAAATTGTGTATATTCGACTTATCTCCTTTTGGTTTTATTCAAATATTGAGTGGGAGTACTCGTTGGATGTAGAATTAAATTTCGCATCCAACTAGTACCCACACTGCATATTTTTTAGGGACCCTAACCCACAAAAAATGAGAAATACATTTAAAAATGTGTTACCACATAGAGATATGTTGAAAATATGGAAAAAATAAATAAATAAATAAACCTGAAAAAATATATGTTCAAAATATGAAGAAAAAAATAGCTTTTTGTTCTTTCTTCAAAAGTCATAAATATTATTTTATTATTTTCCTTAGGAGGCCAAATTTACTCTAATGTTTTATACATGTTGGAACTTTGTCTCAAAAAAAATTTCCTGTTCTAAATTCTCCCAAATGCTCAAAAAACTCTATCAATGTTCCAAATCTATAGAAACTCTTAACTTTCATGGAGCACCATATTTCAAAAAGGAAAAGAAATTGGCTACATGATTACATTATTCACATTATTTCAAAGGCTTATGGAAATTACAAATACAAACCAAGAGTGGAGTAATGCACTAAAGTCTATTCAATTATTGATAGTCCAGTGAGATATCTTTCACTAGGAAAAGGCATTGAGGTAAATGGATTTTTTGTGCAATGATGTTGTTATCATGAACTTGCTACTCTTATCATAATGGCCATATCATATCATAAACAACATTTTAATGCTAACTCTCTTTAGATGTATCTAAATAATTTCCCAATGCTTTTAGGAATATTTTCTCTTTCTTTTATGAATCTAATGCCATTAAACCATTCATTCTAACTAATCACAAAATTTTTAACCTACCCTAACCACAACCATGATCAAGTATAATATTATTTTAAATTAAAACCCACCATTTTTAATATTTTACTATTAAAATAATAAATCATGATAAAATAAATATTAACATCTCGAACAAATGTCTTTATAAAATATCATCAAATTATCTCAAATTTAACCAAATATCATTTTACACCATAATATTAAAATAGCTAAAATATATAGCTCAATAAAAAAAATTGACTACATGATTACATTATTCACATTCTTTCAAAGGTTTATGGAAATTACAAATACAAACCAAGAGTGGACTAATGCACTAAATTCTATTCAATCTATCATGTTTACTACTCTTATGATAATGGCCATGTCATATCACAAACAACATTTTAATGCTAACTCTCTTTAAGTGCATTTAAATAATTTCCTGATACTTTTAGGAATATTTTCTCTTTCTTTTACCAATCTAATGTCATTAAACCATTCATTCTAACTAATCACAAAAATTTAACCTAACCTGATCAAATATAATATTCTTTTAAATTAAAACCCACCATTTTAATATTTTACTATTAAAATAATAAAACATGATAAAATAAATATTAACATTTGGAAAAAATATCTAATAAAATACCATCAAATCATCTCAAATTTAACCAAATATCATTTTACACCATAATATAAAAATAACATATGTCAAATAAGATAAATGGCTCGCTTAAAACACATGCTATAAAATAGATGAGTTTTAAGATCAAGACAATAGAAAAAGTGGATTTACTTTCTATCTTTCATCTTCTCCTTTAGTAGAATCATAACCTCTCTAGTACTCTATACACAACCCTCTTCCTCCATTATATTATATTCCAACATAATATTTACATAGCCTTAAGTCATAATGGTAATCCTAACACATGGTCCGTATATGGATATTTACATTATGCATGCTAGTCATTCACTAGTTCAACCCTAGTCCTAAATTATGCACTAGGAATCCTTTCTAACGTAATTACATCATTTTACAAAATATGGTTTAATACATGCCAATGGTCAAAAATAGGGTATACAGCCATCATAACCCAAGAATAGAGCGAATTTGGGGTCTAAATTGGGATTCATAAGGAAAAGAGTCACCTCATAAGAAAAAGAGCCTTTCTGAAATGGAATTCAATAAACAAAATTTCAAGAAAAAAAATTCATCTATTTGGTTGAATTGGCATATTTGTCATCAAAATAAACTACATTTTAAATTTTGTATATTCAACTTATCTCCTTGTGGTTTTATTCAAATTTCGAGTGGCAGCACTCATTGGATGTAGAATTAAATTTTGTATCCAGTACCCACACTGCATTATTTTTAGGGATCCTAACCCGCAAAAAAAATGAGAAATACATTTAAAAATTAGTTACCACATAGAAATATGTTGAAAATACGGAAATAAATAAACCTGCAAAAAGATATGTTCAAAATATGAAGGAAAAGGTAGTCTTTTTGTTCTTCCTTTAAAATTCATAAATATTATTTTATAATTTTAACTATTATTTTATTATTTTTTTAGAGGCCAACTTTACTCTAATGTTCCATACATGTTGGAACTTTTTCTCAAAAAATTTCCTATTCTAAACTCATCCAAATGCTCAAAAAATCTATCAATGTTCCAAATCTATAAAAGCTCTTAACTTTTATAGAGCACCATATTTAAAAAAGGAAAAGAAATTCGCTACATGATTACATTATTCACATTCTTTCAAAAGTTTATGGAAAATACAAATACAAACCAAGAGTGGAGTAATGCACTAAAGTTTATCTATTCAATTATTGATAGTCCACTGAAATATCTTTCACTAGGCCAAGGCATTGAGGTAAATGGGTTTGTGTGCAATGATGTTGCTATCATGTTTACTACTCATGATAATGCCCATGTCATATCATAATCAACATTTTAATGCTAACTCACTTTAGATTTATAGGTAAATGGGTTTTGTGTGCAATTTTAATGCTAACTCACTTTAGATGTATAGGTAAATGGGTTTTGTGTGCAATGATGTTGCTATCCGAGTTTACTATCTTATGATAATGCCCATGTCATATCATAATCAACATTTTAATGCTAACTCACTTTAGATGTATTTAAATAATTTCTTGATGTATATTTTCTCTTTCTTTTACCAATCTAATGTTATTAAACCATTCATTCTAACTAATCACAAATTTTTTAACCTCACCTAACCACAACCATGATCAAATATAATATTCTTTTAAATTAAAACCCACCATTTTAATATTTAATAAAACATGATAAAATAAATATTAGCATTTTCAAAAAATATCTTTCTAAAATACCACTAAATTATCTCAAATTTAACCAAATATCATTTTGCACCATAATATAAAAAGAACTAAAATAAATATGAAAACACTAATAAACCTAACATAGAATTTCAAATTTCTGAACCGAAATTTGTTTAAACAAATATTATTTTATACACAAAACTAAAATAAATCTAAAAATACTAATAAGCCTCGCCTCGAAAATCAAATTTCCTGCTTGGAAAAAAATTATCCACTATGATTGCACGTCTAATTTCCCAAAGTCGAAAAAAATTCTAAATTCTAAAGTACTTCTACATTATTTGTCAACGGGCAGGTATGCCGTAAAATGCAATTCACTTGGAAAATATTGTCCAGACCTTCAAATTTACTCGTGAAACTCCTTTTCAAGTTTCCCGAAAAAATCTCACATCCAGATATGTATAGTTGTCGTTGTACTCGTCCATACTAAATTGGCATGGATAAGATGTGGGATAATCAATCTCACATCCATTTTATTTTCTCACCAATAATAAAGTTATTAGAAAAATAATTACTTTAATAGGTCTATATATCTTAGAATTTTGGGGTGGACTACCATTTATGCTTTTTCATTTACAGACGAGAATGAGACAAGTGTACTGTCCAGAGTGATTATATGGGCGTCGTCCAAGATTAAACGAGAATGAGACAAGTGTCCTGTCGAGATTGATTATGTGGGCGTTGTCCAAAATTAATAATTAATAATTTCAAAAAAAAAAATAGCTTAATTAAGATGTGATAAGTACACTTAATGATAATTGTAAAACTTAAAGTTAAGCTTCAACTATTCGATTATTAGATACAACTACCAACTTAACTCCATCGATTATTAGATACAACTATTAGCTTAACTCCAACTCTAATCATAGTTATATTGGATAACTATTAGCTTAACCATTAGATAGAACTATTAACTTAAGTCCAATGATTTTAGAACTATTAGCTTAACTTCAACTCTAACTATTAGGTTAACTTTTAGATACAATTGTTAGCTTAAGTCCAATGATTTTACATCTATTAGCTTAAGTCCTCTAACCTCGTAATAAATCTCTCTAAACTCCTCTAACCTCCTAATAAATTCAACTCATGTGATAGTTGCACTTAGTGGCATGGGAATGTGCAGCTCATGTGACACTAGAACTCCAATCTAGTAGTTGGGAGTCCAGTTAATGAGTTAATGAGCATAAGGATTAGTCGAACACCATTTGGAAGCTCGAGATAATTGGGAGTTGTTATATTAACTTCAATAATGTTTTATTAAATTTAAAATTAACTATTAGATTAACTCTAGTGATAATACAACTATGAGCTTAACTTCAACTATGAGCTTTTTTTCAAAAGGAAAAAAGCTTGTCCTTGATATTGATAAAATGAATCAAAGGGTATCTGATGTGCCATCCCTGAGTGAGGGTTACAAATATAAAAGATCATAGAGAGAGTTTCTAGATACAAAATACCAATAATAAAACTCCACACAACAAGCTACCCAGGGGGAGAAACGGGAACATACCCATCAATGACACTTCCATACATCATCCGGACAATAAACAACAATGTGCACCTATCCATCAAAAACCATCTCTACCATGAACATAGAAGAAGCAGAGCTGCTGTCAGAATGCGCCCGCTCCCATATTACGAAATAGGTGCAAAGAAAAATAAATGGAGTACAAGCTCCAACACCAAGCTCAAAAGAGCATAATAGTGTCATGTGTGACCATAAGGTCATCTAAAAGTTCAATAAAGATACATGTACCAGGAACCAAAGATAGGGTAGACTTCGATAGACTGTCTGCTTGCTTATTATGTTCACGATAGATATGACTGAATGACAGGTTAAGAAAACCAGAGCATAGTTTTCTGATATCTCTACACCAGTGACTGAGATTGGGTGGAGAAAGGGTAATTGTACCCTTAACCCAGTTTATAATGACTAAAGAGTCCCAAAAATGTTAAGTGTGGGGATTCCCATCACCTGGGCAATATGCAAAAGTGCCCAAAGATCAATCAACTCAGCTTTTGTATTGGTACATGTTCCTGCCCCCAGAGCAAACTCGAAGGAGTGAGTCTTATTCAGGTAAATACAGATGCCTATACCTCCAATATTTTTGGTTGATGCTCCATCAAAAAATCCACAGGGAAAGACAAGTTTTGGACCTGAGTCAATGACTCAAATCTTTTTTTCCTTTCTACAAGGAGGCTAATACAATTGGGATAAATATTCAATCTGGAAAATAATGTTCAAGATAGTAAGATTTTTTCCTTCAAAAATGTATGCATTCCTTACTTTCCATATAGTCCACATAGCAAAGAATAGGAGATAAAAACAGATCAAATACTTGGAGAACCTGTAAGTCCAGTTCCTCGTGTAGCTGTAGAGATTATCACTATGATGTGGGGGGATGAAATGATATTTCTCACTGAGGTGACTGATAACCTCATTCCATACAAAGCACAAAGAAAAAATATGCAGGGCACAGTCTTCATCTGCATTACAGAGAGCACAGATGCTCGGTCCAATCCAACCTTTTCTCTGGAGGTTGTCCCACGTTAATATTTTATTTTCCAGCACCAGCCGTATAAAACACCTTATTTTTGTGGGAAGAATACCAGACCAAATGAGTGCTTGTAAATTTCTACCCACCAGTGGATGTGAGGATTGTACAATATAATCATATACAAGCTTTGCTGTGGTTGAACCATTATTTCTGTTATGATCCCAAACGAGAGTATCAGGAAAAGAATTGAGTCTAATCCTTCCCATCTCCAATCCTCTCGTATATTTGTCCCATGCAAGCTTCCAATCACCAGCAATGTCTAAGTCTTCAGTCGTGTACCAGTAATGGTGAGTTATTGGCAAAATATTTCATGCATGTGTGAGAGAAGAGATATCCAAGTCCTCTAAATATTCCCTGAGCCCCGTGGGTAGTGTAAAAGGAGTTTGAATTCCAACAATAGGGTCAATACTTAACATGACATTATGTCCATTCCCAACATGCCAAGATAAGCATCTTCCCATCCAGGGAAGAGTTTGCAGGAAGCCTTTGCAAAAAATAGAAACCCCTCTGTAATTATAGTTTTTACCTCTTAGCCATGCCACCACCGTGTGGTTCTTTAAATACTTTGCCATAAGAACATTGTGCCACAGTCCATCACTATGAAGCACCATCCAAAAGTATTTTGATCTCAGAGCAACACTAAACCAATGAAAATTTTTAATGCCCCATCCACCATACTCCTTCAGCTAGGAAAGTTGCTGCCAATGTGTTAAATGGTACCTGTGTTTATTCCCAGTAGAGCCCCATAAGAAAGTGAAGGTGATACTTCTGAGCCTGTTAAGGACTGAAATAGGAATGGGAGCCAAACCAAACCAATATACAGGGAGGCTAGACAGAACAGCTCGAACAAGTATCAGCCAGCCTCCTAATTCCAGTCACTGACCTTATACCCCAATGGTTTCAAATAATAACCAAGGTATTTGAATCCTATGAAAATTGGTTCCATTTTATATGGAATAACTCTTCCAATATCACCCAATATACCCACATCCACATTATTGTAGAGTAAGCATGATTTATAAACACTTATGCTCATTCCTGAAGCCTTACAGAAGGTACTAAGAATGACATCAAATACAATCCATTCAAGTATAGTACCAGACCCAAGCAATATCACGTCATCGACAAAAAGAGGGTGAGTGAGGGCTAGAGTAGAGGAGATTTTAATTCCTCTAATGAGACCCTTCTCCCTAGCATCTATGATTAAGAGACTAAGACCATATATAACGAGTATGAAGAGTAGAGGTGATAATGGACAGCCTTGTCTGATTCCACGAGAAGCAACTAAGAACTGGGAGGGGATGCCATTTACCAGAACTACAAAGTTTGTTGAAGAGATACATTCCATAATCCAATTGACCCTGAGGGGTACTCCAATCTGTATCAAAATGAGTCTAATATAGGACCAATTAACTCTATCAAATGCCTTCACCAAATCTAGTTTGAGGATGAGAGCACATGTTTTATTTGTCTTAATAAAGTGCAGAGTCTCCTGGGTTATACCTATAGGTTCCACTATTTGACGATTTTTAAGAAACCCATACTGCTCTCTGGAAATGTGAGAGTCAAAGAAAGGCTTAAGTCTGACAGCAATCACCTTAGCAATTAACTTATACAGTAAATTACACAAGGAGATGGGTCTAAAGTCGGCAAAGGTAGAGGGTTTGTCCTTTTTAGGAATCAGGGCCACGAATGTGGAGTTCAATGAGGGGGTAATGTACCCAGATGTTCTAGCACATTCAATAGCATGCAATAATTCATTGCCCAGCAGCTCAAAGAAGTGTAAGTAAAATTCAACAGGCTAGCCATCAGGGCCAGGGCTTCTATCCTTCTTAAATGATTTTAATGCACTTTCAATCTTAGACAGTGTAACAAGAGCAATAAGACTAGGGGCAGTAACCTATGATACCATAGAAGGGTATAGAGAGACTACCTGGAGCTGGGTCAGCAAGCAAGTTTGTTTGTCATCACAGAAAATTTGAGCAAAATATATTTTTCCCAACTCCTTAAGAGCATGCTCATCCTAAATACAGTGGCCCTCCTCATCTTCTAAAGACCAGATAGTGTTATGATTCCTTCTACCAGAGGCAATAGCATGGAAGAATTTGGTATTGGAATCACCATACAAAACCCAATTAGTCCGGCTCTTGAGTTTCTAGGTAAGCAAGAGATGTTCCTGCAACTTCTTATTTTGGGATCTAAGCCGAGTCAGGGTGAGCTGATCCTCAAGGGTTATAATACTCAAAAAATAACCCGAGAGGAGGGTTTCAATGTCCTTTTCTAACCTCATAGCATCAGATTTCATAGTATTTTCCTTCTCCCTGGTCTATGCTTTAACTTCCCTCTTCAAAGAATGAAGCTTATGAGTGAGGTTGTCCAAACAGTTAACAAAGGATTGAGGGTTAAGCTCCCGCCATCTCTTTATAACCCAGATATTGAAGTCTGGATCAGAGAGCCAAGACCAATTAAATTTATAAGGATAATTGCAAGAAACCACCGATTAATCCCATTCTAAACAAATCAGGAAGTGGTCAGATATATCAGCATGATGAATCTAGGTACGATGGACCTTAAGGGAGGGGATCAGGGAAGAAGAGAGTAAGAAACAATCTAATCTTTTACTGATACCATCATCACCAATCCTCCCATTTCTCCATGTAGGCCCAATAAAGTTTGGTGCAATATTCGGAAGACCCGCAGAATCGAAAAGGTGTTTGAAATGGGGTGCAATTGGATCCATGATGGCTCTTTTACCCTAGGTCTCTGTAGCACTCATGGTCAAGTTAAGGTCCCCGCCCAAGATCAAATTAGGAGCACTGAGAAGGCCCCCCCGAAGAACTTTATCCCAAAAAAGTTCTTTGTTTATGTAAGGACCATAGCAATTAATAACAACCAGGGGAGCATTCATTCCATGAAATTCCTTAACAAGAATGCTAGCTATGGTCTCAGAGGCACGACATCTAACCCTACGAGGGTTCCAGGCAGTCAGTATCCCCCCCGAGAGGCCAGAAGCATAGGTGGCACAGAATTCCCAATTGGGTAAAAGCTTAGAGAAGGCATGAAGAGCAAGATAAGTACTACACATAGTTTCCTGGAGTAGTATCATATCAGGTTGGATCATGAGGAAAAGGGAGCAGAGGCTGTGTTGTTTGGTCTTGCCTCCAAGACCTCTAACATTGAGTGAGAGGATTTTCATAAGGGAACAAGAGGAAGGGGTGACGATGCTCTAAGTTCCTGAGGAGGGTTCCCTCTTACTGCATCTTTAATGCGAGCCGAGAGAGGAACATAAGGAGGAGAGGCAAAAGACAGAGTCCCATGTGAATCCTGCTTATCCTTCTTCTTTTTCCTAATAGTAACATTTGCAAAATGAATCAAGTTTAGGTGAAGCGTGGATGGGGAAGTAGGTGTAGAGGCTGAAAATATTGACAATGACCTTTGAAGCGAAGGGTCAGAGAAGGAAGGAGAAAAGGAGGAGAGGCAAAAGACAGAGTCCCATGTGAATCCTGCTTATCCTTCTTCTTTTTCCTAACAGTAACATTTGCAAAATGAATCAAGTTTAGGTGAAGCGTGGATGGGGAAGTAGGTGTAGAGGCCGAAAATATTGACAATGACCTTTGAAGCGAAGGGTCAGAGAAGGAAGGAAGGACTTTGAGGAGAGAGTAGTATCGTGGGAGGGGTGGAAGTAGACGGGAAGGGGGGGAATCCTCAAGAGAGGACAGAGAGGGAAGAGTCAGAGAGGAAGGAGGGGGCTTACAGGGAGAAGGCTGCTAAGTGCAATCATGAAAAGATGATGAAGGAACATCTGAAGGGGCCAGGGGAGAGCTTTCGGCCTCGGCAAATACCTAGGGACCAGCCATGATAAGAGGATTGACTAACCCATCAACAGCCTCAAGAAAGGAATCAGAAACATCATAAAAAAGAGAGAGAGATTGTGAGAAAATACTCGTCTTCGGATGCTCCGGTGCTGATAAAGGAGACGGACCACATGTATTGAGAGTACTATCTGAGCTAGTGCAAGAGCACTCTTTCATCAGGAATGAGCAAGTTCTCTAGAGATGGTTGGTTTCACGGTAAATGCTACAATGAAACGATACATGCAGGTAGTCAAGCTTTTGTACCAAGAGTCACTCCTTACAGAGAATCTCCACCTCAGCAGGAAACCCTTTAGAGACATCCAATTCCACCAGTACCTGAGCTAGTCATTTATCGAAGGATAGGTGAAAATCTTCATCCATAGTGACTAAACGGCCAGCTGTATTAGCAATACCCTCAAGAATAGTCTTGTTCCAGAGGGGGAACGGAAAATGAGGCAAAAGAACCCACAAATGACGCTTCATGACCTGTTCTTGGAGCCTCGAAGTGTGTATGCCAGCGACCAAGTACCAGAGAACCAAAGCCCATACGCCAAATGGATTCCAGAATGAGCGAGGCATGTTGTGCTTCAAGAAAGACAAATACAATCCATCCGTTTGAAAGCAAGCTAATAGTGGGGATAACTTCAACTATGAGCTTAACAATAACAAATTAAGTGGTTGTTATATAGATTAACTCTTAGAAACAAGTAATCAACACATTTTTTTAGAAAAAAACATTATCAATGTATCAAATATATACCTCTCCGCGTATTCCAAACATATTAAGCTTATTAATATGGTTGTTGCTAGTTATGAAATCGGATAAGTAGAGGTGGTATTGTGATTAAAATTTTGGTTACAAAACTAAACACTTTAAGCATAATTATTTTAATTTATCAATTTTCTTGTGGAATTCGTTAGTCATAAGATTCATGCTTAGCATGTGTTATTTTTTTGCATGTCCTCTTATACAAGACTAAATACAAATATGTTCAAATCTCATTTTTTTTTAGCTTCAAGTGCAATAGACTAAATATAAGTATGTTTGAATCTCATTTTTATTTTCTTTGGGTTTCGGTGTAGTTTATATTATAAATAAACTTCTACAAAACCTTTTACTCTTATAGTTTTTTTTTATCTCATAGAGTCTAGTGATCACTTTATTAATAAGAGCCACGTGGTGGCAATGTCTTTGACATTGCCATCTACTTTATCTCAAGTTTTTGTTGGAAAAAGTTAATTACTCCACCACCCAAAATTGTTGGCGAATGAAACACAAAAAAAGCCAAAATGTTAACTGCTACAATTCTAAAAAGTCGCAGCACCGCCACACTGCCTTGTTTGAAGGGGAAACAATGGAATATATCAGATTATTAAAATGAGAAGAGTCATTTTGATGCTACATAACTGTGCCAGCAAAGCACGTCTAATTTCTGAAGAGGCAACGCACTTTTCAATTCTGTCAATTTGCAAATTTGTGAAGCAGAGAATTCTATTTTGTATAAATGAAAGGTCAATTAGTAGTTAATGATCGACTTAGTAAGAAACACTATAAATACTTGCATTGTAATCGTGTTTTTGATATAGAAACACAGCGAGACACAACGTAATAGCGAAATTGATACAAATTTGAAACCACGGGGGCTTCACTTGTTGACCAATATCATAGCATGTTAGTTCATATTGTGGGTTTTAAAATTGTCAAAAATCAAACCAATATATTGCATGTATTGGGGGGATGAGGGGTTTAAGGTGGTGGGGGGGGGGGGGG
>LPNX011200516.1:79037-99037 GCA_001517045.1 Pseudotsuga menziesii
GAGGGGGTTTCAACAAAAAGAGTTTGGTTCAATATCTACCAAAATTAAGGGTATTATTTAATATCCCACGATTGCATGTGATATGTGAGAATTTCACTGAGTGAATTCCCCGTGGTTGAAACTCTGAATTTTACCGTCAAATTTCTTGTTTTTACTCTGTTTTTGAGTTAGAAAAACTTAGTTTCCCTTTTTATGTTAATTTGTTGTAGCAGTTGAAATTAGATTTTATCTATGTTAATTGATCAAGTAGAATATTTTTGTTAAGTTTATGGACGAAAGTTGCTAAATAGTGAGCTGCAACTGAGCTGTAGGTGACTATCAGCTGTAACAACTAGCTGAAATAGTTGTGTAGATTGATGTTAGTTATAATAGGTAGCTACAACACCATCTAGAGAGTACTGTTAGTTATAACAGCCATGCTATTACAATCCTGTAGGAATTTATTTAAGCTTTGAGAGCTTTGTTAGCTATAAAAGTCACGCTGTTACAATGTTGTAAGTGTTGATTTGAGCTGTAAGTGAAGTTTAAAGTGCTGTTGAAGTAGAGAGAGGCACTCCCTTGCCTTCTCGACAGTTTTGAGTACGAGTTTTTTTTTGTTTTTTTAATATAGATAAGTAAATTGTAAGGTATAAAAATATAAAAATGATTAGACTAAGCAACGATACACCAAAAGGGTTGAGAAATTATTGTTAATTTTTTATTATTATATTGGTTAACTTTTTAAAAATTAAATTGCAGTATTCAATTATTAGATATACATATATTGGTATTGGTTTTGGAGTAAATTTTAAAATTGTCTTTGTTTGGTTAAAACTTTCTTACTTTATGGAAACAAAGTACTACTCAATATTGAATATACTCTCTCAGAGTGAATATTATCTTTTAGGCATCCACCTAATTTAAGATAATGGAGGCAACTATATATATATAACAAGATGAAGTCTTATTATAAAAAATTTATGGTCTTTTTCTTTAAGAAAAATAGTTATTTATTAATTTACAAACTTTTTGTCCGATATTTTGTTATGGAAAATTTCTATGATTAAAATTGTGAGTAGCTTACATTTATAAATAAGATTTGAAGTTTTGCTTACTAGTATTATTATTTTGTTATGGAAAATTTCTATGATTAAAATTGGGAGTAGCCTACATTTATAAATAAGATTTGAAGTTTTCCTCACTACTATTATTATGTATAAATAAATTGAACTTTTTCAAATACTTTTATTACATAATTTCAAAAAAAAAAAATCTTCAAAAAAGTTTAGACAAAAATATCAAAATAATATATAATTAAAAAATTGTTATCAATAAATTAAAACTATATTTGTTAAATTACTATAATAATAAAATATATATTTTTAATGACAATAATATTGGATTTGGAGTTTATACACTCATTAATAAAATATATATTTTTAATGACAAAAATATTGGATTTAGAGTTTATACACTCATTAATTTGAGTGGAGCACTTTATTAAACTTAATATATATATATATATATATATATATATATATATATATAATAAACATATTTAATTATTAACTCAACAAATTTAAATTTATAGATCAAATTGATTTTTTGTTAATAAAAATAAAAAGCTTCATTATAATTTATTTGGAATTTGTAATTTATTTATATTTTTATATTAAGATAATATAAATAATTTTAAAATAATTAAATATGATATTTCATATTTTCAAAATATATTATACTATGAGAATACAAATCAAAGTAATCTATTGCTAGTTGAGAATCCAAACAATGTGAAACCCCTAAATGAGAATCCACACAAACCAAACAAATCAATTCCTGAATGAGAATCTAAACAACTAGAAAAGCGCTAGTATTAGAAACCAAAATAATATTGAGTGACATATATATAAACGAGAGAGGGATGGTCTAAGCTTCTAGGCGGCTAACCTAAGCATAAAAGTATTCCACTTGAAATTGTTGATTAGCCCACCATTTTCCAATTGTTGTTGAATTTATTATTATAGATTAGCAAACTGCATTGACCTCAACAAATTCATGAAGTCATTGAAACTCTTGATTAGTGCATAGAATATATCATTTTCAAAATTCTCATTAGTCAACTAAACTTAAAATTAATTTATAATTGTATCTTATAAATATAACCTAATTAGAATTTAGAATTATCAACAATATTTATTTAAATTAGAGAATATTTTTTCAACTATATCAACTACTCTTCGAATTTAGAGTTATCAAATTTTTTAGAAGAATTTTTAAACAAATCAAAGATTTAGAGAAAAGAAAATTTTAAAAAAAAACACCCACTCCATTTTCTGTCTCAAAAGTCAATAAAGGGATGTGAAAAGCTGCAATGTCACGAGACCCTGACCAAATAAATACAAAATTCTTCATCTTATACACATCAAAGTCATTATTAGTTCCTGCCGAAAGGCCAGGTACCATTGTATTAGATGATAAACGTTGACTTCATATTAATCTAAGCTGACCTTTGCATATTTATTCACATGTAATTATTAGTTGCAAACTCAATACAAAGTTGCAGGCATTTGATATGAATAATAAAGTTTTGCTTCCTCACCTTCCATATGATCATGGATTCCTGGTTGATTCTTTTATTTCTTTGCTTCTTTTATTTATTTGTTGGGTGTGAATGTTGGAAAGGCTGCTAGCACCATTTGTGCAAAGTCTTCCTTCCACTTCTACAACTTGTGCATCCTTTAGGCCTCCCTTGCAAAATCCTTAGCCGCTACATCATCAATTTTCCTCTTCCACGGTTGCTTAGCTGCAGTCTGAAACATAATGCCCAAGATAATTCTGTAAATGCAAGGATCCATCTGTCTGTATTCATGGGAGAAGTTTGCATTTTCTAACTCTATCTCTCCAATTCTGCAAGTTAATTGAATCTCTGGAAATATGTCTATGTAGTTTTAAATTAACAGAGGATGTGGTTTACTGTAGTTCTTTATGAGTCGGATTGGTGCAAAAAAAATTCTAAGTAAACAAGAAAATAGAAAAACCCCATCAATTTGGATCGCAGAACTATGTTTCTTGCATAAGAAAACCCTTCTAGTGACAGCGGGCCGATGCGTATACTCCCTGTAATCCATTACCATCCGTTAGTTTATTGTATGGATTTATTACTCTCTGTGCTGCTAGTCTTTTAGGTTTTGTGCATGAAGTGTATTCCTCTGCTGAATATACAGGGTCAAGACAAGCAAGGTAAACTAATTTAATTGGTTTCCATATTTTAGCAAATATCGAAATATTTCAATTGTTTTTATATATTTACAGTTATTTACAGCATACCTTCAATGATTTCTTGAATCTCATCTCTTTGTCCTCTGTTATGTTGGCTTCTTATTTTAAAAACCAAGAAGCCAATTGATTTAGTTTCAATAATTTGGACATCCAATCCCATAGATTAAGCTACCATTAATGCAAAATCTTGGGAAAAAATTAAAAAAAAGTACAGGATCAAACTGATGGTGAGACTTGCAAAATTGAATTGATCTTACCGTGTTTTGGCACTTGAAGTAAAGATGACCAGCTTTCCCTCTTATCAAAGAGTTTATTTCAATCTGATCAGCTCATCCCTCCATATGTTGGTAAACCAGCACACTCCATTGACACCGCGAACCACTACCTCTTTATGATTGTTGTCGCTCCGATGACCACATCTTACGAGGGAGAGCTTCCAAATTTTTTCTTCACTCCGATCTTTACGCTTTGGTTCCGCATCATCTTGCCAATAAAATCGATTCTACTCTCGTTGCTTGCTTCTTCTAGACTAAACATTTGACACATCTAATGGGCTGGGTCGATAGTGCCTATCAGTATCTTCTTGAATTATCCTCTCGTGTGTGAAGCTGCTGTCCTGAATAGTATTCATAGATACTATTGTTCTGTGCCGCTTGTGCATCTCCAATCATATTTAGTGTGATTGGTTCTTTCTTAAGTATAGTTATTGCGCACAGAGAGTGCTAGAATGAGGGCAAAGAAAGCAAGAAAGAAAGCAAGATAACGAAGGATTGGAACTGGGCGGTGTTAATGCTGTTGTGACATCCGGAGGTAATTGTATGCCATTTGTACATACCGTGAGCATCTGTGATCGCTCAGAATAGGGACTCGGGAGTATTTATGGATGTTCTTAGCACCCATGCTCTAGTTTAAGTCGGGGCTATTGATGGTGGCTCAGATGGAGTCCCAGCAGGGAAAATCTAATGGGTAAATTTTAAAGCAATAGCAGGGCAGATGAATCCCAATCCCCGACATCGGGGAAAATAAATTTACAAAAATTATGTTCGGCGGCTCAAAACCATTAAACTATATTAGAAAACTTGCAAACTAAGAACCTCATCAACACGAAACCATGAAACGAGACTCATGCAAGGCATAACCCAGTTGTCATTTACCATTTGACAGTTGGAAGTCCGTGCACATATTCTTCATGCAACGTACTAATCAATGAACTAAACAATGAAGCGTGAGTTTCAAAGTCCATGCACATATTCTTCATGCAACGTACTAATCAATGAACTAAACAATGAAGCGTGAGTTTCAAGAGTTTTAACGACTTTCTTAGATGCTTGGGTGTTGAGAATCGAGATGAGTGTCTAGTTGATGCCTTCGGCAACAAAACAAAGAACAAAACATGAAACCATGAAAAGAGAGACTCAGACAAGGCATAACCCAGTTGTCATTTAACATTTGACAGTTGGAAGGCCATGCACATATTATTCATGCAACGTAGTAATCAATGAAGCGTCAGTTTCAAGGGTTTTAACAACTTTCTTAGCTGCTCGGGTGTTGAGAATCGAGATGAGTGTGTAGTTGATGCCTTTATATTAGTGCGAGGGCTAGCTTTATTCAGAAGGAAGTGGCCCAGTGGGTAAGGGTATCCATTTGGCTGGAATCCCCAAGGCATTTTTCTTTGGTTGGAATCCCCAAGATATCTGTCTTTATGCCACTGTTTGAATTTTAAATCTTTATTGTAGCACCAAACCTTGCAAACACCAACAATCTCTGCGTCACGACTACATGATTTGAATAATTTCCGCCTTGTTGTCAGAGGATAATTTTCAATGATATGGCAGCATGAATCTCTTCCATGTGGACTGGCAGCAATGAACAATCTTTATAACCACGTCTTCAACCTTTTGACGTTTTGCTCTGAATTTTAATATTACAAAGGCAATCTTTATTAATGTCCTTGTTTTCTGGAATTGGTTGTATAATGAAATATATTAAGCTCAATGTAATCCATACCAATGTCCACGTATAGGGTATTACTGGAACCGTAATCAATAATGCAATTAAGCTCTCATAAACATTAGAATCTATTAATAAGTCATTATCCTATATGTAGTAAGCTTGCTACCAGGCATTACGCTAGTAGCACGAGCATGTTGAGCAATAGCTTATATTTGTCGAAATAAATAGTGAAACCATATGCCGTGTAGGTAGCTATAACTATAATTATTAGTATCATGTTACTTAGAATACGCTAGAGTTTTGATTGATTATGGCTCTGGAAAGGAATAATCATGGCTATCCCTCTACTCCAATAGTAAATTAAATATACAACATAGTAGAGGGTTCTTGAACACGATAATTAGCATCTTAATTTTTCGTATGAATTATAGTTTCTTACAAGTCCATATATAGCTCCGCAATCTCTTCTGCAGATGAGAAACCCATGTAATATTTAATAGACTTCAACATATGTTGCAGTGAGTTGGAATGACATTAGGTATCACGATTGAAACAAAAGAAGAATTTGTGGTCATTACAACTGAATGCCACAGGCTCGACGTTGTATGCATCATAAATAAGAGTGCAAAAGAAGTCATTTTTCCATTGAGGTTTTCTTACCACCTTGCTTGCATGCATGTCTCGGCTCACGATTCGAACTAACATTAATTGAAGCGGCAGCCGGTTTGCGATGTTCAAGGTTTTCTTAGCACCTTGCATGCATGCCTTCCTCAGCTCACGGTTTGAAAAAACACGATTTGAAGGAAGACACGTCCATGAAAAGAATAAATTGAAGGAAACATGTCAATATCTCTTACTCCAGACAACATGGAAACACGTACATAACTGACCATGCCTATAACTAAGAGATACAATAAGCAAAATTGATTTCTTTGAAGCAATTCAAGCATGGGCTACTAGTCACTTGAAACAATTTAATAATCTATTCTTAAATTTTTCTATACTTTAATACTCATGTAAATTATTCATCCACCATGTTATCATCAGATCTGCTCCAGCCAAATTTCAGTCTCTAGCAGCATCCAAATGTCAAAGTGACCACTTAGTTTGAAGGGCACACCGTGGTAGATATATGGAATCGTCAAAGGACCTGTTCCTCCTTTACGGAGAGCCTCTGATTTCTTGAAGTAGGCAGAGTTGTGTCCTTCTGAACCTACTAGAGGTAGTGTACAGGTATTTATTCCTTATCTCTCAGAAATGTATGCTTCCACAAGGGATCCTCCAGAACATAAGGAGATTCCTATATGTACACTTAAGAACTTTCCTTATGCAACAGAGCATACTCTACGGTGGGCTGTCGAAATATTTGAAACCCTTTTCAAGCAGCGGCCTGATGATGTAAATGCTTACCTTTTCAATCGAGATTTTCAGGAGTCATTAAAAAAAAAGTCAACAATACCTGCAAGGCAACAAATCCTTGAAATGTTAAGAGATGCTCTCGTCAAATACAGAACATTAAGTTTTGATGCTTGTGTGGAATGGGATCGGTTCCAATTTGAAGATCTGTTTTCAAGTAGCATCAAACAGATTTGCTACAATTTCCCCGTTGACATGAAAACAACAGCAGGGGCCCCCTTTTGGAGTGGTACAAAAAGATTACCGAGAGATTTAAGCTTTGACCCTGAGGATCCTCTGCACATAGATTTCATTGTTGCCGCAGCAAACATACAGGCAACTGTCTATGGACTTAAAGGTTGCCAGGATCGGAAGTATTTTATGCAAATCCTTCAAAAGCTTCAAGTACTAGAATTCAAACCAAAGGAAGGCGTTAAAATAGCAGTATCCGATAATGAAATTCGAAGCAATGATTGGAGAGAACAAGCTAATCCACTTTTCAGGAGTTGAGATGGGGCAAGCTTGTACTATAGTCCTGCGAGGAGCAAGTTTCCATGTATTAGATGCTGCTGGTTATTTCTCTGAAGTCAAGGGGTCAAACAAGCGAAAATACTCCGAGACAACGAAATTGACAGAAATATCAGTGAGTGACAAGTTGGAGGCATTCCGTTCAGAGCAAGAGTATTTTAAGGGCTTAAGCTTTCCAACAATTTCATCAGTGGGTCCAAATGCTGCTATCATTCATTATTCGCCGAACCGTGAAACATGTGCTGAATTGCAGCCTGATAGTATTTATTTGTGTGATTCTGGAGGACAGTATATGGATGGCACAACTGATATTACACAGACTGTGCACTTTGGCAAGCCTTCAGCTCATGAAAAAGCATGCTACACCGCGGTTTTTAAGGGGCACATAGCACTGGACACTGCAGTTTTTCCCAATGGCACGACAGTACATGCCCTTGATATTCTTGCTAGAGTTCCTTTGTGGAAGGATGGTCTTGACTATCGCCATGGGACTGGTCATGGAATTGGATCCTATCTCAATGTCCATGAAGGTCCTCACTTGATCAGCTTTAAACCTCAAACTCGGAATGTCACTCTTGAAGCTACAATGACAGTAACTGATGAGCCTGGCTATTATGAAGATGGGAACTTTGGTATAAGATAGGAGAATATCAGTATTGTTAGCATCCTTTCAGGAAATTTTCCAGCCAATTGATGAATTGCAAGTTCAGAAGGTCAACAACAAATCTCAGATTATTAGGCATTGGACCAGGAGTCGAAGGGCATATGGCAGCAGCGAAACATAATCCCAACAGTATAGCCTATCTTAGAGGGATCAGGTTCGATGATCATTTTTCCCAGAAAATCTGTGATATAATACAGAGAATTCGAAGTCAAAGATCTTTATCAAATTGAAGTCTTCCTCAAAATGAGGATCTCCAAATAGATTTTTTGATTTTGTTCTTAGGTTGAGGGATCTCTCAATTTGGATAGCTATTTTTGTTATTCTAGATGAGGATTCGATCCATTGTTTTGGGATTTAGGAGGCTAGTTTTCACATGATGAAATGTATTACAAATGGAGGGCTCTTCCTCTCATAAGAACAAAGAAAGAGAGTGGAGGTCGGAAAATTTTTGGAGTTATGCAAGCCTTGTTTTAAATCAATGTCTGTATAACATGAATACTCTACAGCTTCGATAACAGGTTCTACTTTGAATGATAATGATTTTGATTTGTCTTTGTATGTTATAAATTGTCTTTCTTATGACTTATCATGTATATGGTCGTCTAAATTCCATTACAGTGATGCTTATACTGAAATGCAATTATCATTATAGTTTCTAAATACAGAGACAGTTTCATCTCATGACTTTGTGATCGTAGTTACTGAGGTATTGAACCTTGTATTTGGTTTTATGTTATACAGTTCCTGTATTTTGTATGATTTTCTTATAGCTCTGATTTCACACCAGCCTATCTCTTCAATAATGTTTTGATTTTCTTATAGCTCTTATATTATACCAGCCTAGTTCTCTGATAACTCTATGATTCTTATATAGATTTCATAATATACCAGCATAGTGCAGTGATAATTGTATGATTTTTTCCAATAGCTTTGATTCTATACATGCTTGATTTTCATTTTGAATTTATTGATTTCTATTTTAGAACAAGATTTCCTTAAGCTTGAACCCCTGTAGTCTAGGTTCAACTTTAGGGATAACACACCACTTAGCTCATTGATACAAGACATTTAGAAGGCAAAACAATGAATTGGTATAAGTCAATTCTGACTTGTGGCCATTTGTATATCAACCATGAGTGGCCACTCTAAGGGTTTTGCAGTATGCTCCTTCGGCTCCTGTTGCGAGAGGACATCTCCATGGCGAGCTCTTCATCTACCTTTCCTCCCTTGTATCCTACGTTACGTAGGTCAGAACAGGTATTCCATGCTCTCGCCTACTTTGGGTTCTTCTATAGGGTGGCACAGTCTTTTGTTTTTGCTCCCACCCTTTCTTTCTAGGGTTTCGGACCCGACCTTTGCTCTGGGGCATGTTGTCTGCTCATGTACTTGCTTTCCTCCCTTGATGGAAACCGACGACTGGAGTTCCTCCTCTTAGCAGAGGACTAGTACCAACAAGTCTCATAAAAAGTGGGAATCTGTCGTGGTATTTCTAATGCTGGTTTTCGATTGACCTTTGATTGTTTTCTTGTCTTGATTGTTGTCTTGATTGTACCCTGGGTCAATTGATTTTCGATGGTTTTTGGGTTTTTGTCTACAGCGCTTTCTTGGTTCACCACCTTAGGGGAAGCCCGTGATTCTGGGGGTTGACCTCAAGTTTTTTCACGGGCCATTTCTTTCGCTTTCTGTACCCGCTCAGGGTGCTGACCATTTCCTTTTTTTTGTCAGCTCTCTGGGGTTCTTTTCTTAAGCTATCAAAACCTTATGGTTTTACTTAAGCCCTTTCTGCTTTGGGGTTTCTGGTCTTGAATTAGCGGGTTAACCCTTGGTTTCTCCTCGGGACACAAACCCTCGGGTTTGTGGCACTCAACTCTGGTTTTCTGCCCCTGTTGACTTTTGGACATGGGCTCTTATTGTCATTTTTTGTCTAGTCTTGACTCCATGTCGGATATTAAGTGATGCTACTCCTAACCCTTCTTCGGGTGCCCCTATGTCCACCTTTGCACGTTCTCGGCGGCGTAGGAAAGCTAAAGCCCACAAAGATCTGGAGGGGAAGCTTAGATTTGTTCTGGGTCGTGATGTATTCATGGAGCGGGCAGAAGCTTTGTGCTCTCGGGCCCTTATTGGTAAACTCGAATACTGTCAAATGGAAAAAAAAGAACTGGTTTGCTTGGGCCTCGCAGCACTGGAAGCTGTTCCTTTCTTATGTGCCTATGATCAGCTTACTGGCTAGGGGCTGGGTTGTTATTGTCTTTCTGGAGGACTCTCATGTTATGACTGTACTTAACTCACTTTGGCGTGTTGGTGGAGGCTCTCTGGTTCTAGATAGATGGCATGTGAATTTCGACCCACTTAGGGAGCGAGTGAAGAAACGTCATCTATGGGTTTTGCTCCCAGCCCTTCCTTTTCCTCTATGGAGTCATACCATGTTGGAGTTCATTGGTAATACTATTGGCCATTTTGTTGCGGTGGAGGAGGATTTCATGAACTCTTATGACAAAAGGATGGCTAAGATACTGGTGGAAATGGACATTTCTGTGGGGCTTACGGTTAATGTGGAGATACTGTGCCATGAACGCTTGTTCTCACAATGTTTAGATTATCTCAACATACCCTTCAGGTGCAGTCGTTGTAGGGAAGTTGGACATCTACACAGAAAATGTCTGGTCCTTCGTCAAGGTACAACCTCTCTAATAGCTCATTGCTCCCCCATGGCACGTCAGTCTCTTCCTCCCATTCTAGACGTCCCCATATTGAGGCCCTTATCTCCTTCTTGAGTTCCTTCAGCAACAGGTAACTACTTTAATGCCTACTCCTTCTTTGATGATGCCTCTGAACATGAACTTACACGTTTGGATTCTGTGGATGGCTGTGCTACTCTTCCCTCTTCTGTTGAGGCTTATGACCCACTTGTGTCTAGCCCTTCACCTGTTCTGAACCCTGCTGTTGTCTCCTCTAAGGTTCGTCCTCCATCTTTGTCCATGCCCTCTCTTCCTCCTTCATTGGACCTTGAGGTCCCTCCTCCCTCTATTTTCTCTGATTCTGATTTCCCTCCTCTCTCTTGTCCTCATCCCCTTGTTAATACTTATTCTCCTCACAGTCCTGTCACTTCACCATCCTTTGCAGACCCCCAACTACAAAAGTCTTTGGAAATATTTTCAGTGAAATCCCCCCTCTCCCCTTCGGTCTTTCCCGTTGACTCCATTAGGTTTGAGAATGTAACTATCAGAAAAAATAAAAAAGCCCCTCTTGAGCTTTTGGATTCGGCTCCTGCTCCATTCATTCCCTTGTCCACTAGGCTTAAGAATGCGTCTTGTCATCAGTCATCTTGGCTAAACAAAAAATCCTCCACGGTCTTTTTACTTCTCTCTCGCCTGATATTATTCTTCTTCAAGAAACCATGAACAATACCTACCCAACGCTACTAGCTTTCACCAAACTCTTTCTCGGATGGGAATTTTGTGCTACCAGCTCCTCTAGGCTCTCGGGGGGCATACTCTCAGGATGGAACCCCCTTATTGTCAAATGTAAATCCTTCCACACTTTTGCTGGAATCCTCCTCAAATCTCGATTTAGGGGTTCTTCCACTTCTCTTTCAATTTTAAACTGCTATAGCCCCTATCTCCATTGTGAATCTTTCTGGAATTCGGTTGCTAGGGGTGGTATTCTCTCCTTTCCTAATCTAATCCTTGCGGGAGATTTAAATATTACGCTGAATGGGTCTGAAGTTTGGGGTACTAAGGCTCTTCCTGATCCTCTTGGTCCCTTTTTCACTAAACTTTTCGTTGATCATCAGCTTGCGGATGTTGCTCCTACTTGTGCTGGGCCAACTTGGCGCAATGGTAGGTTAGGGGATGAAGGCATCTGTAAAAGGTTTGATAGGTTCTTACTCCTTTAATCTTGTCAGTCTTCTTACTAGGCACAAGGTTTGGGCTTATCCTTCTGTTGTTTCTTATCACTATCATGTTCTTTTTGAATGGATGGACAACCCTGTTTCCTGCCCACTTCCTTACAATTTTAATCATTCCTAGTTGTCTAATGTGGATTTTGTTAAGATGGTCAGAGTGGAATGGCCTCTTCTTATCCCCAAATCTCCTGTTGATGGGATGGAAGACCTCTCCTTTAAACTTCACCTTCTGAAAAGAAAGGTCAAAGACTGGACCAGAGAAAAAAATTTGGAGATGAGAGAAAAGTCCTTTCATATTGAAGAAGAAATCAAAAGTCTTCTAGATTCTTCGACTTCAGGTCTACTCTGTTCCGAGATAACACTATGCTTCTGTCTCTTAGACTTGAGTTACAGAGGTGGATGGATCATGAACTTCAATCTGCCAGGCTGCAAAGTAGATTGACTTGGGCATCGCAAGGTGATGCCAATACTAAATTCTTCCATGCGGTGTCATCGAGAAGGAAGAATCATAATGCTATTTGGGGACTTGAAGATGAGGGAGGTAATTTGATTGATAATGAAATTGGCATTATGGACTTGGGGGTTAGGTATTTCAAGCAAATCTTTGAAGATGACCACTTGACCAACATTGAGGCTCAACTAAAGGTTATACGTTTATTTCCCTCCTTTATTAATCCTGAGGAGAGGGAGACTTTCACCTGCCAGATCTCCCTGGAGGAAGTAGAATTGGCCCTTAAATATTTTAAAAAGGATAAGTCTCTAGGCCCTGATGGATGGCCTATAGAATTTTTTTTGGATTTCTTTGATATTTTGGGGCCTGAACTGGTAAATGTGGTGGAAACTTCCAAGAAGGAAGGTAGGGTTACTCCTTCACTGAACTCCACTTTCATAGTGCTTATCCCAAAAAAGGAAAAGCCCATTTCCTTCGCTGATTATAGAGCCATCTCCCTCTACAACCTGGTTTACATGATGATTTCTAAGGTAGCTGCTTAGAGACTAAAGCCTTTTATAGATAAGTTTATTTCTCCACAATGATTTGGATTCTTGAAGAATAGACAAATTTCTGAACCCTTGGCTATTACTCAAGAAGTTCTACACTCTGTTAAAACAAAAAATAGATGTGCTCTAATTCTAAAGCTGGATCTTTCAAAATCCTTTGACTGGGTGTAACAAATATAAAATAAATATTAATTAAATTAGTTAATTACTAGTGAAAGGGTGTAACCCTTCACTATGTTGGCTCATGCCATATAAGAGGCGAGCCTATTGTATCTTTTTTATCATCATCCAATATATTATTATTCATATTTCATTATTACAATGATAGTCGGATTTGACTAACAGACAACTAGATTCGGTTGCTCCATTTGGTATCAAAGCTCGGATTCGGCTCCTTCAACCCCTACTTTATCTCGGACTCGACTCATCATTTTTTATTCTTCCACTGCTCCATTTAAACCTCCTTTGCACATCTACCTCCCTCACGTCCTCTCCATGGCTGCTCCTCAGCACATCTGCTGCTCCTCTCTACTCGCGTGCCTAGCTCCTGCAACCTTCACGCACAGCCTCCTCCTCTACCTTCCGCGCATTCCACCCTTCTCTGCTCCTCCACGACCACCCTCTACACACTCTTCGCTCCTCACCTCTGTTGCTCTTCAACCCTGCACATCCACCGACATCACCCCCCAGTGTCTCCTCCATATCCCCTCGCCCTTCGCCTGCGTCTCTCCACCCCCGCGCGCTCCAATCACCTCCGTCGGCTCCCTCCAACCATCACCATCCCACCAATCTTCATCTCCACTCCCGCACACGGCACCTCCCCTCCACCTCCTCACAGCGCCTCACCCTTCCCTTGCCACCTCCCTTCACCATCACGCACCTACCTGCCACCTCCTCATAGCACCTCAACCTTCCCCCACCCTCCTGCTGCGCGTTGCCTGCCAATCGCCGCCGCATCATTCCTCCATCCCCACTTCAATCACGCCGTCACTTCGCCACCTCCTCCGACCTGCAACCAAAACATAAAACAAAACAATACAATATATTATATTATATAATATAAAATAATATTGTAATATATTTATAATAATCTATTTTTAAAAAAAATCAAATATTATATTTTCATTATAATATTTGTTAAAAAATAATACATAAAAAAACTATAATATAAAATAGATCAAAGTCATATAACGGTTACTCTGATAATAAAAAGAAAAAGAAGAAAAAAATATGTCGTCGATGCGGTGATGATTGGAGCCCTGGTCACAAATGTAGGAACAATGAGACAATACAGTGCAAAATCATCAATGGAAAGGAAGTGCAAGTCTCTACACAAGAGACCTCGTCTGATTCTAATACCGATACCGAGTCAGAATGAAGAACGACACTAGGAAAATACTAAAGCTTTGAGGACAAAGCTTCCTTAAAGGGAGTGGTAATGTAACAAATATAAAATAAATATTAATTAAATTGGTTAATTACTAGTGAAAGGGTGTAACCCTTCACTATGTTGGCTCAAGCCATATAAGAGGCGAGCCTATTGTAACTTTTTTATCATCATCTAATATATTATTATTCATATTTCATTATTACAATGATAGTCAGATTCGACTAATAGACAACCAGATTTGGTTGCTCCACCGGGTGAATTGGACCTATCTCAGACTTATTCTTCTTCAAATTGGTGTCCCTCTGGTGGGTGCAAACTGGATTTTGGGTTGTCTGTCTTTTGCTAATTTTGCACTTCTTGTCAATGGTTCACCTTCTAGTTTTTTTACAGCTTCCCGTGGCATCAGGCAGGGCTGTCCTTTGTCCCCATTGCTGTTTATTCTGGTCATTGAAGGGCTAAGTTTGCTTATTAAGGATGCTCAAAACAATGGGAAGATCAGGGGTATTAAGATCTCACCTCATATTTCTCTTACTCATCTACTCTTTTTTTATGATGAGATTATGTTTGGAACTGGTACTTTCGAGGAGTGGGTTGCATTTAAAGTCATTTTGGATACCTTTTGTGCTTCCTCTGGTACGCATATTAACATGGATAAATCTTGTTTCTTGTACAACAATATGGATGAAGGGCTACTGAATAGGATCTCTGGGTCTCTCTCCTTCAAATATGAGCATATTACTAAGGGTTTTAATTACCTTGGCTATTACCTAAAGCCCCTTGGGTATCTGGTTAAGGACTGGCATGTGCTCATTAAGAAATTTGAGAAAAGAATCCAGCATTGGACCTTTCGAATTTTGTCTATTGGGGGAAGACTTTTACTGATCAAAGCGGTCCTTATTAGCTTGCCAGTTTATTGTATGGCCCTGGTTCTTGTTCCTCAATCCATACTTGACAAGCTCAGAAGTATGATTTTCTCTTTTCTGTGGGGCTCTTCTGCGTTCAGCAAAAAGTACCATCTTGTAGACTGGCGTTCTCTGTCTATCCCAACTTCTCTCAGGGGCTAGGGTGTCAAACACTTAGGCTGGTTCAGCCTTTCCCTTCGTCTAAAAAGTTTCTGGTTTGTAATCAATTGGCACTAGTATTTGGTTTAACCTTTTGAGTGAGAAATATTTGAAAAAAGTCCCAGTGGCAACCTGGCTTCGCAACAAAGAAATTTATGTAAGATGTGCTTCGGTAATTTGGAAGGGTTTCATTCATACCCTATCTTGGCTGGGCAGTGTCTTGCTCTGGAAGGTTGGAAATGGTAAGGCTATTCGGGTGGGCTTGGACCTGATTGTTGGTCTTGGCTCTCCGTTTACTCTTCCTCTAGACCTTTGGGACTATCTGGAGGATTATGGTATATCTATGCTGGACCAAGCAAGAAATTATTCCACAGGTGCACAGAAATATTGGTTCACTGCTAAGGATTTGGATCTGGGTGGTGACTGGAAGCTTCTTTGGGACAATTTTACATCGAGGCTTGAGTAAGGTAGAATTAGAATCTCAGAACAAAATGACTCTTTATTATGGTCACATGATAAATATTTTGGTGTTCTTACTGCGGCTCATGGATACGAGTGCATTGTTTCCACTAATTGTACTACGGATCTATCTCCTGTTCTAGACCTTCTCTGGAAACTAAACATACCAACAAAAATTCGTTGCTTCATCTGGTTACTAGTTAGGAATCAGGTTTTGACTTGGGATAAGCTCCAGTGATGTGGCAGACAAGGTCCAAGCTTGTGTATTCTTTGTAGGATGGGTGAAGATACTATACAGCATCTGTTTATTGACTGTTCTTTCTCCAGAAGAGACTTCTCTGCCTTTGGTGATCATTATGGGCTATCCTCTATCCAGAACAACACTGTCAAATATTTTTTGGAACATTGGTTCAAATGTACTCCTGTAAGCTTAGTATTTAGCTATTTCCCCCTGTTCTTTTTCTGGTGTATCTGGAAACAAAGGTATAGATGCATTTTTGACATTAAACAGGCCTATATATACTTTATACTTAAACAAATTGATGATCTCATGCATATGTATCCGGTCCCTAAAAAGAAGAAAAAAATTAGAGTTATTGGCTTAGGCCTCCAGCTCGGATACCCCTACGGTTTTTTTGATGGGGCTGCTACAGGGAATCTATGTGGAGCTAGCTTTGTGATTCATTTGAGTGCTTCATACTCTATAAGCTTCACTCTGGGTTGTGGAATAAGTACAAATACCAGATCATAGCTTCTGGCACTATGGGCTCTTCTTGCGGTGACCAGTCATTTGGGGATCCCTCTCATTACTATTTATGGTGACTCACTTGTCATTATTTCTTGGGTAAACACAACTACATCACTAAATACCCCAATTCTGAGTCATTGGTGTGATGACATTCAAACTCTGCTGCAACTTTTCCCTCCTTTGACCATCAAGCATATTTATCGTGAGCATAACCAGCAGGCTGACAGTCTCTCAAAACAGGCTTTGTTGTTGGATCTCGGTTTTGGGAACTTTATTGAATCTTTGGATGGCATGATCATGGATCATGGGAACTATCATCTTTTTAAGCTTGTGCTGGGCTTCTATCCCTTCTATTTTCTTTGCTACGTATATCTGTTTATGTTAAAACTGGATCCTAGATGACATTGAAGAGACTCTCAGCCTTCTTGTTATGCTCAGGACTAGTTAGCTTTATGGTCATTCTCGATCTTAAATTTCAGAAAAATTTTCTGACCTGTTTATTAGGAATGATGAGAAAATCTTGCCCTTGGCAGGCTTTATGCTTTTCTATGCCTTTATATTTTGGCAGCTTGGTATGCTTCACTGATTATTTAGTAATCCGAGGGGACCCCAAATGAGTTCATTTATGCAGTAGCTCGGATTTCCTGTAGTAGGATGATTGTATATGATGTCCTTTGATTCAATATGAATATCAAGGTCTGGTATTTTTTCTTCTAAAAAAAAAAACCATGAGTGGCCACTCAACAAAGCATTTAACCATGTGCAGATAGAAATATTAAAGTCCATGCATGCATTTTGCAAAGTGTTAGCGGATGGTTGTGAATGATAAAGTAGAATGCATTGGTCCTAACATCCATAGGAAGAGGATATTTCTTGGCATCCATAGGAAGAGGAGATTTCGAGAAAGGTACTGTTGTTTGTTTTCAAGTACCAAAAGATTGTGTTTTTCTGGAGTGGACCAAAGTTTCCCATAATTTAACAATCAATATATCTTGTGGCATATACATTATATGCCACATTGCATTGCTTTTTTTATGGAGGTTTTAATTATTAGTGTCCGCATATACAACACCCTGCACAATTATAAGTCATTAGTAGAGTCTTGTATCCTCTTGACTCATAGTTGCCATTCGATAATTTTGTGCTCATTAGTGATGACATATGTATGTCGCTAGTCGTAGTTGCAAACAAGAGGTTTTAGCTTGCAACATAGACACCATGCAAAGATAGGAAGTCCCCAGCTAGGGATGCACATGGAATATTGCTTTTCTCCCCTTGGGATTTGAGCCTTATATCATTTGTCATATTAAAAATAAACTATTTGTCAATGTCATTTAAAAAAATGAAAAAAAAATATTAAACCGTATAAGCTTATGGTAGGGACTTCGCCACCTTGTGGCACTTGTTTGTTTTATGTTGGATGATTCCCTACTCTCATTTGGGTATGTTAATGTGAGTACGATGAAACAATTTTATTGACGAGTAATGTGAATTTCATTCATATATATGTGTGCACATCTAAGCATGTGTGCGTGTGTGCATGGATGTGTGTGAGTGTAAACAGTTTTACTTGCTGGTGCACACACTCAGAGCGTATATTAGTAGTGTTTCTAAAAAATATTATCATATCATAATCAATTTCATTTGATGCCATATTTTAATAAATATCTATTTAAATTTACAAAAACAACTTGTCTATTTAATTTATAATATAGGTATTCAACAACTTCATTTTTCCTCATCTCTGATTCATTATACATAATTGTTCATATGTTTTATTCAATCAATAGCATGTTCAGAGTAATAATCATACTTCATTCATATTTGCTAGTCAATTAGCGATGATAGTCATAATATCGACCATATGTTGCTAGTTAGTCATCAATTTAGGCAACAAATATACAACGTTTATTCTAGATTATTTATCCATCCCACTTGACCATGATCCCTCAAATTTTATCAATCAAAATTGGCCGGAGGCGAGCATTACATACACCCACTCGTATATAAACTCTGTCCTATATTTTTTTTTCCTTGTACGTTCCAAGCGAGTTTTACTTCCTTTTCATAATCAAGTCTTTGCTCCATTCTATTCTATTCTATTTTCAAAAAATGTCCATCGCCATAGGCACTATGGGTTCTACTATCACTATGTTTATGTTCCATCCAATAAGGTTTGAACACATTCTCATTAATTTAATAGTAATTTCACGTAATGTTAATATAGTAATACTTTCCAATAATTGTTAACATTAACTTAGATTTCCAACACTTCCTAGTCATCCACAAAGATATATGATATTCAATTTAACTATAAACTAGATAACATCAATAGAGACACAGTAGTTACCTAATCAACTTTTAGCAGAACAAAATCGAAGTGGGAATTCAAATTTATTTGGCTATCTTTTCCTCCAAGACAAGGAGATAAACATCATACAACCTTTATTGAAATATATATTGGTAATTATAATCCAAACTACCAAATCTATAGTTATTATTATGTAGTCAAAAAATTAATGCATAAATTCACTCAACACTCCCATAAGACTACTTCCAAACCCATAAGTTTTTTTTAAAATAAAGTTGCTTGATGGCTGACACAATTCTCAACTGTCTTGACTTGGTGACTTTAGTTAAACATACTAAACTTTTTATTTCTGAGTCCTTTCATCAATAACCTTATGTTCATATAGAGGAGATTATCATGTCCTTACCTCATTTCATCTTTCTCATTATCTTATGGTCCCTTCGATAGACTTTTCTATTCACATCCTGTTTGTCATTATAATATCATTAAGTCTTTTCTACAAAGCTAGTTGTATTTGCATCTAGGTTTCAGCATATAATGAGGTTTGCATCATTACTTTCATCTCATCATGTTAATCATCTCCACATTTGTTTCACAAAAATCGACTTTGCTTAATTCTTTCAACCGGTTTCTCAAATTACACTTTCCATGTTATCTTGTGATGGTCAAGTCAAGTTTGCAATTTTTCATTTTTGTTAATAACATTGTCAAACTACAAAATTACTTCATTATGTTCAGCTCATCATACAGGTCATATCAATATCTTGTTGTCCAAATTTTAAGCTAGTTTCACTCTCTCGATAGTCTATCAAAGTACCAATAAAAAAAACCATTTGTTGGTTTCTAAGTTAAAATTCATCAACTTCTTGTCATCTAGTAAATTTATCAAATATATCTATTTGATAATGTTCCCATCACATTTAAGTTCAGAAAGTGGAGATTTTCATTTTATTATCAGTGTCGTCATGCTACAAAATAAGTGTTATTGTGTTCATTTCATCATATTGCTCATCTCCATACTTTTTTTTAACAAAAACCTTCTTCGTTTGACTCTTGTGACACATAGTGAAAATTTCAGCAAGAAAGAGCCTTTTGTGTCTTGGCAATTAAAATATTTCAAAAATTATCTTTTTGTGAATTATCCTTATTTCCACATTTGATTCTATTTAAGTTGGTATAATTCAAAATGGAATGAATATTATTCGTATAATATTTGTCAAGCATGAGAGTCCATCCATATTTTCAATATGCCCTTCTTTTAAATATTTTCCACTAGACTTGATATTTAAAGGAAGTTACTTAAGAGTTGTCATATGGGTTGGTGCAAGCT
>LPNX011200516.1:103496-130362 GCA_001517045.1 Pseudotsuga menziesii
ATGTCTCTGTCGTTCATAAAAATCTGCTCATGACACCCATATCCCATTTAAATACCTACAAATAACTCGTACAAGGGGTTCATGTGTTGGTTCAAGGACTTGTTGAATGCTCATACACATTAGAACGTTCAAAAATATCATGATGTATAACACATTAGAGTATTTTCTCATGGTCATTGAACCCTAGAAGTGGTGTTTCTTGTCTAAGATACTAATGATCTTGCTCTATGTCCCCCCCCCACTCTCCATCTCTCTAATATCTCTCTCTCTCTATCTCTCTCTCTATCTCTCTCTCTCTCACACACATAGAAAACGTCATGCTACCTCATTTATATCCTAAGGCCCAAATGATCTTGCTCTACCCCCCCTCCCACTCTCTATATCTCTCATTAACCCTCCTCCTCATCTCTCTCTCTCTCTCTCTCTCTCTCTCTCTCTCTCTCTCTCTCTCTCTCTCTCTCTCTTTCACACACACACACACACAGAATACGTCACCCATCCTTTCCCATAACGATTGAATACATTGTACCTCAAATCACCATGTACAGGGTGAGTGAATCCATTGTATGCTTTTTAGTAACGATGTAAATTTTAGAGGGATACTGGCATGCCATATATATGTGATTGGCCAACGGATTGAGGTCATGTGTTATTGACAATGGTGTTATTTACCATGTGTTATTAACCATGGTATTCACTGTCGCTACTATCATGACCATGGTCGCCACTATCGCTACTATCACGCTAGGGATTGAGGCCATGTGTTATTGATCATGGTTGCCACTAAACCTTTATTAAACCTTGACACTCATCCTTGGTCAGTGTTGGAGACCTCCCTTGCCCTCCACTATCCATAGGTAAGGATCCTAATACCTCATAATGGAACCCATGGGCCTAAGAAGAAAGTAGTGGTGAAGACTATATTATAAAAATACTCATACATGTGTGAATACGAAGACATTGTTGAAGAACATTAGCAATTAAATGGGATAAACGTTAGTGAGTTAATGTTGTAAATGTTAAGCATCCATGCACACGCATGTTTATACGCATATGCGTAGACATGCGTGTGTGCTCCTAGACACGCGTGCACACTCCTGTTGCTAGTTAAAAAAATAGAGATCTTCCTTCTTAGGGTTGCTACCAATTTTCACAGGTTTTCTACCATTGTTTACAGGTTTTGTGCTACTAAAATTTGCAATTTGGCTCACACTCAATCATCAATTGTACACTATTTGATCTATTGGATAGAAGATCACTCTTGAAATATAACAAACATCTTCAGTGGTCTTGGAAGTTGGTGGATACATTCAAAATAAAGGTTTTCATTGCAAGAAGAGATCATTTTGAATAGGTATGGTGAATTGTAAATAATTTTTTTCATTCACAAGATTTGAGATCATTTCAATGATTTATGTTTTACCATATGCCTACAACAATATCTCTCTCATAGACAACAATTAATTTCACAAGAAGAATTCCCAACTTCACATCTAAACAAGTCTCATATTCTCCATACAAGATGAAGTATGCAATGTTAACTATTAATGATTTTCACATGAATATATTTTTATTTCACACAATGATGACATGAGACTCATCAATTTGAAAAAAAAACCTTTGAAGCAATCATGGGAGAGGGTCCATATTCTTTATGCAAGATGAAGTATGCAATGTAGACCAATAATGATTTGCACATGAATATATTTTGATTTCATGCAATGATGGAATAGATGAAGTTATCTCTTGAGACTCTTCAATTTGAAAAAAAAACCTTTGAAGCAATCATGGGAGAGGGTCCATATTGAATAGTTCACCAAGTTTTCCATATTCTCTATACAAGATGAAGTATGCAATGTAGACCAATAATGATTTCCACATGAATATATTTTGATTTCCCACAAGGATGGCATAGATGAGGTTCTTTGTTGAGACTCTTTAATTTGTATAAAAAACTTGGAAGCAATAATGGGAGAGGGTCCATATTGAATAATTCACCAACTTGTCCATGCTCTCCTTTTCATGCTACATTTATCATAACATGCCTTTGATATTGACATGGATGCCTCTACCTCAATGATTTCTCCTTCCTTCAGGGGATTTGCAACCTCCTCATTGTGTAATTAGTCAATTTGTTCTCTTTAGTTAGTGTAACTTAATGAGTTTAATTTATTCAATTTATTCCCAAGACATCCAAACACCAACTTGTGTCTACCCTGACAACTAATGTGGCATACTATGTGTAATGTCATCTTGTGCGAAGGTGTTGGAAATGAAGAATATTTCACTCATCTTATTGTGACTTCCACTACGTTTTGAACACAAAGGAAGTCATAATCATATAGTTGTAATACCTGCAAACTTGACTCAAATAGAGTATAGAAATGAAACTTTAGTTCGAACATAAAGAGAAAACTTTAATCAACGTTTATGTATCAATGCCAATAATTACCATACTAACATATATGTAATTTAGTTAATTATGTTGGAACGCATCATGTTTCTTGTATAATGGAACTAATACCTTATTTGTTGCTTCTTATGTAGGGGTAGACCTCATTGTTTTGATAAAGAAACTTTTGGAGATGAGAAACTCATGTAACAGAGTAAGAAAAACTAGAAAGAATATGCCCATTGAAAAGGAAAATGAGGTAAGAGAAAAGGACAGGCTGGGAATGGAAAGAGTGAGACATGGTCTAGACATTTCCAATGATACTGCGACCGATCCTAAAATAGTTGATGAAAAAAAAACCTCTAGTTCAGAACCACAGGTGAAGCGGTTGTGTCCAATGGACCCAACTCAAATTCCAACATCAACACAATCTCCAGCCAACAATCCATCAACGAGCCATGCTGAAGCTCTTGATGACATAGGTATATTAAGAGATGCTGAGTTTCATGCATTGGACGTAGGAGCAATGATTAATTTGCAATATCTCTAAGAAGACCACAACCATGTTGAGCACACTCCCAATATGGACCAACATGTGAATGAAGCACCACAACAAAGAAGATCTGGGATTCGTATCTCATGTCCACCTTCCCTACCTTGACTGTCTATTGCAAGAAAAAGGACTCCTAGATGTATCCATGTGGATGAAAGTTGTCTGTCAGGCCTTGAAGGTAAGTTGGCCAAACACACTATCGATTGGCAATGTAGCAAATTAATGAAGGAATATTTTGAATCCAAAGGCGATGCAGGTAAATGTCAATTATTACTATGTTTGTGAAAGTCAAATTGTTTAGTTGTTGTTAGCAAAATTTGTTCGGGTACAAAGGGTGCTCACAAAAGACCGAACACCTTGAGCAACCGCTTCACACAAATAGATCACACATTAACACACCAATGTTTTTCACGTGGTTAAAACCCTGAAGAGGAAAATAGTCCACGACCCCAACCAAATAGCTACTTGGAGCAATTTATTATGCAAAAGAAAGAAAGTTGCATGAGCTTCTCATAATCGATCAACTAGCCAAGGAACCTATATGCTATTTAAATAGAGATCATAGACCAACCGGGTGTTAAGCCATGGATCAATGGTAGCTATGATCTAAGATAAGTTGAACCGTCATATCACTCTATGTCTAGAACATATCCTGATCATGGGATTAGAATATTTACAAATGCATAATAATGCATACTAAAGAAACACACTTTTACCTAATGGATATATTACACAAGTTGATCTTAACTAACTCCTATGTGTCTAAATATCCTAACATCTCCCCTTAAGAACAACTTGGGATAGGATTGAAGGATTTACAAAAGTGACACTATTAGGAGAAGGAAGGAGGCATTAGAGCATATCCCCCCTTAAGGACACATTCCTGAACTCCTAACATAGACCGAAGTTTAGAAAAATTCGCTTCTGTAAGAGACTTGGTGAAGATGTCTACAACTTGATCATCTATAGGGCAATAGAGAACTTCAATAACACTATCATGAACAATATTTCTGATGAAGTGCATGTGTAGCTCAATGTGTTTGTTGCGCTAATGTAGAACTGGATCTTTGGCAAGCTTGATGGCACTTTGATTGTCACACCAAAGTGGAGTAGGCTGTTGCTGCTCGAATCCAAACTCTAAAAGGATTTGTTGAAGCCATAAAGCTTCCTGACTAGCATTAACTGCGGCTCGATATTCTCCTTCTGCTGAAGAAAGAGCAAGTGCTTGTTGTTTCTTACAATCCCAAGTGATAGGTCCAGATCCCAGACTGAAAACATAACCTGCAGTAGACTTTCGATCATCAGGATCATTGGCCCAATATGAATCAGTGAAACCAACAAAAAAAGGTTCCCCCCCTATACTATAATGAATCCCAAACTAAATTGTACCTTGAATATATCGAAGTATTCTTTTTGTTGCTTTCCAGTGACTTTCATGAGGAGTTTGAATATAATGGGAAACATGATAAACGGCAAAGGAAAGGTCAGGATGGGAATGATTCAAGTATAAAAGACTACCATCAAGCTGACGATACAAGGTGGCATCTACTTCAAGGGAGGTACAAGTGGCAGAAAGTTTGAATCCAGACTGGAAGAAGGGAGAAGGGGCTGGTTTACAATCTTCCATGTGGAAGCGACGAAGAAGGTGACAAGAATACTTAGAATGGGAAAGAAAGATTCCTTCTTTGGTTTGCAAGACTTGGAGACCAAGAAAATAATGCAAATGTCCTAAGTCTGACATTTCAAAAAATTTCTTAAGACTAGATTTCACATGGGTTATAAGTTTAGGGTCATTACCAGTAAGGATAAGATCATCAACATAAAGAAAAAGTATAATGAGATGGTTTCCTACTTTCTTGGAATAGACATTGGAGTCAGAATGGCATCTAGAAAAACTAATGTCAAGGAGAAAGATATACATTTTGGCATACCAAGCTCTAGGAGCTTGCTTAAGGCCATATAAGGATTTCGTAAGGAGACAAACAAGGCTAGATTTATCCTGAACATATCGAGGATGTTGTTCCACGTAAATCACCATGTAAGAAGGTAGACTTGACATCCATTTGATGGAATTCCCAGTTATGTAATACTGCAAGGGAAAAAACAAGGCGGATGGAGTTCATTTTTTCTACAGGGGCAAAGGTTTCATTGTAGTCAATCCCTTCAACTTGGGAAAAACCTTTGGCAACTAACCTTGCTTTAAGTCATTCAACACTTCCATCTGATGCATACTTAGTTATGTAGACCCATTTAGATCTGACAAGTTTTCTTCCTCTTGGAAGAGGAACAAGATCCCAAGTATCATTCGCCATTAAGGAACAATATTCTTCATCCATAGCTCCATCCCAATCTGGATTTCCTGAAGCTTCTGCAAAAGTTTCTAGATCATGATTCTCAAAAAATTGACCCAAAAGAGAAGAGGCTTGCTGAAACTGAGAATGTATTCATCGTTGATCTCTAGGATCACCTGCAAGATCACCAGCTGCTTCACATGTTGAACGGACCCATCGAGGAAGTATTGGTGCGGGTGTAATTGGAGGAACATGAGCAGGCGGAGGTGGATTTTCATCCTCACTGTCATCATCAGAAACTAGATTTGGAAACCTGTCAAGGAAGCTAGAAGAAGAAGAAGAAGAAGGCATAATCATTGAATCAGGCTCGCAGGCCAAAGATGGCACACCCGCCAAGTTAGGCTCACAGGCCAAGAGATTTTCATCAAATTTAACATCTCTTCTAATGATTATATCATGTGAATGGGGATGAAGAAGTATATAACCTTTTACATCTTCAGAATATCCAACAAATATGCACTCTTCACTTTTAGGATGCAATGCTTTCCGTTTTTCATCCGGAATGTGAGCCCATGCTTCACAACCAAACACACGAAAGTGACTTACATCTGGTTTAATTTAACTCCATGCTTCTTCCAGTGTTATACCTTGTAAAACTTTAGTGGGTGTGCGATTAACTATGTAATTTGCACAATTTATGGCCTCAGCCCAATATTGAAGACTTAGTCCCTTAGATTGGATCATACAATTAGCCATTTCTTTTAAAGTGCGGTTCTTCTATTCAGCTACACCATTTTGTTATGGTGTATATGGAACAGCGTGTTGTTGTTGGATTCCTTGTTCAGTGCAAAAAGTAGTGAACTTGTTGTTAACATATTCTCCTCCATTGTCAGATCTTAACTTAATAATTTGATGACCAGATTGTTTTTCAACAAGGGCCTTGTAGGCCAAGAACATGTTAAATACTTCGCTTTTAAGTTTTAGGAAGTAAACCCAAGTGCGTCTGGAGTAGTCATCAATGAAAGTTAATAAATATTTGAAACCAGAAAATGAAGCAGATGGAAGAGGGCCACACAAGTCACTATGCACAAACTCCAAGGGAACCGAGGCATGCCAAGAGGCATGTTTGTCAAAATTGTCCTGATGATGTTTTTCGAGTACACAACCGGAACAAACACAATCCTTGCAAGATACCAGCGAAAGACCTGTCACCATATTGGATTTATGTAGTTGTTGTAATGAGCGATAATTTAAGTGACCAAATCGCTCATGGCATAGTTTGCTCTAGTTATCACTATGAGCAACAAAAACTGAAGGAAAAGGTGATGACCCAAAGTTGTTAAATTTGTACAACCTGGTAATATCATCAACAGTTCCAGCAACAAGGACATTTTGAGGATTTTTAAAATCCTTGATTACAATATGGTGAGGTGTAAATGTCATAGTTTTACCTTCACCTGAATGAGTAATTTGATAGACTGATAACAAATTGTAGGAAATTTTTGGAACACATAGTACATCACTGAAATGACCATTTTCTACTGGAACTGTTCAATATCCTACAACACTTAGAGATATATTATCACCAACAAATATTTGTTTGGTGTTACATTCATGCATAGTAGAAAAGACGGATTTATCCTTAGCCATATGATAAGATGCTCCAACATCAATGAGCCATTCAATTGAAGTAGAAGAAGAAGATGCAGTATAAGAGTAACCAGAAGCACAAAGTGCATTTCCATGAGAGGTAGATTCTGAAGATGAATCTAGGCTGATGTGGTGCTTTTTCATTGCTGCTTCCAAGGCTGCCATCTTCTTAAAACACTTAGATTCATCATGATTATATTTCCCACAAAAATTGCAATGACGCTCAGTCTTCTTTCCTTTTTGCTTGGATCCTTTGTCATTTTTTAAAGGAGCTGACTGAGAAGGTTTGGGACCCTTGTTGTTTTTCTTATTATTACGAAAATTATGTTTCTTGGGAGGCTTGGACTTTTCTTTCTATTGGGACAATAAGGCTTTCCCATGTGTGCCTGCATTGTTAATTATTCCAAGATGAATGAACTTATCTTACTCTCTAATTAAGGAATCAAAAAAGGATTCAAGGCTAGGCTCTTGATAGCTAGCTGTAGTCAAGGATTCTTTCATGGAGTAGAATGTAGATACAAAAATAGAATATGCAGGTCCAAGTTTTGAAAGAATATGATAAATACATTGTTTGTCTTCTTTCTTAATCTTGCATTCTACACCTAATATTCTAAGAGTTTTATACTTAGATAAATAGTCTTGAATGCATGAAAAATCATTTGGATTCAAGGAAAGCAACTCATTCTCAAGTTGATGACCCCAAATTTCATTGTGTTTACCAAACACAGATTCCAACTTTTCCCAAGCGAGATTAGGTTCCTCAATTCCAGATTTGTGGAATCGCAAATCAGTAGAGATTGTCATCACAATCAATCCACGAGCTTCATCACATCTATTTTCCCATTTAATTTCTTATCATCATCAGTGGGTTTTGTTTCTTTCCCTAAGGTTATCCTGAAAAGTCCCCTACTTCGTAGAACATCCTCCATACGATATTTCCATGAGAAATAGTTAGAACTTGTAAGTATAATATCTCAAGGGGCGGCCATACTATAAAATAATGGATGAAAGAACAGAAACTAATTGTCTGGATGCAAAGATCTCGAACAAATATGTGGTTTTAAAAAAATGACACTTAAAACTGATTCTGGATGATGAAGTTATGCTTGATCAAAGAAAAAGTTGAAGATGTACCCAATAGTGACATGGCAGATATTAACTTGACCAACTAAAAAAGGAAGCCCCCTCTTCCCAAAATCAACCTTTGACAATCACTTTTACAATAAAGGTGCTTTGAAGTGAATCACTTTTGTAAAATAAGTGATGTTCACTTTTACAATAATGTAACTTTTAAATAGTGCGGCAATAAATTAAAAACTTAAGTGACTCACTTTTATTTTATTTTATTTATGTGAGATGCACTTTTACAATAAAGTAACTTGAAAATAGAAATTGCATGCACTAAAAAGTAGCTTAATAAGACTTGAACTCAAGACCTATTAAGTAATAAAACAACTTTTAACCAAGTGAGCTAAGTTTAAAAGGTACATAAAATAATGGAAAGAGGCAGGGGGCTTTTTTTTTTAACTTTTCTCTCTTGTTCTCCGTGCTTGCTTTCTTTTCCTACAAATCACAAAAAACACAAACAAAAAACACAAACAAAAAAAACTTTTCTACACAATGGGGTTAGATCTTAGTTAGCTTACCCGGAGAGTCTATGTTTTCAAGTTTTCTCGTTGTTTCTAATTTGTTGTGATCGCACAAGGTGTACGGCAAAGAGCATATGTAGTTGAGAAGACAAGAAAAAAAAACTTTCCCTTACTGTTTTTGATTCGCCGCGATCGTGTAAGGTGCACGACAAAGAGCATACGTAGTTAGGGAAGGCAATAGTTTGAGACTAAAACAAAAAAGATCTAATAATAAACTGATAAAATATGAGAGATTTACAAAAAACAAATCCGTCACTGTAACATTATACCTTCACATTTGCCGAAATGGGTGTTTCTGGAGCGAACGGAAATGGTTTTCGGTGAAATGAAAACTATTTCCCAATGGAAACAGAACTCTGGATGCAATGGAATAGCTCCCATAGGCTGCAAATGCAAAAAAAATATAGAACCATAAACCCTTTCAAAGTTTCAGAAACACCGGTTCCAGATCTTGATCAAAACCGAAAGCGGCTCTTCATAAAAGCTATGATACCATGTTCGGGTACATAGGGTACTCCCAAAAGACTGAACACCTTAAGAAACCGCTTCACACAAATAGATCATAAATCAACACACCGATGTTTGTCACGTGGTTAAAACCCTCGAGAGGGAAACAGTCCACGACCCCAACCAAATAGCTACTTAGAGCAATTTATTATGCAAAAGAAAGAAAGTTACATGAGCTTCTCATAATCGATCAACTAGCCAAGTACCCTCTATGCTATTTAAATAGAGATCATAGACCAATCGGTTTTTAAGCCACAGATTAATGGTAGGTATGATCTAAGAGAAGTTGAACCATCGGATCACTCTATGTCTAGAACATATCGTGATCGTCGGATTAGAATATTTACAAATGCATACTAATGCATACTAAAGAAACACACTTTTACCTAACGGATATATTACACAGGTTGATCTTAACTAAATCCTAAGTGTCTAAATATCCTAACAGAATTATGGGCATAAAGATGGTTAGAAGTTCAGAGGCTAACAATCATATTGTTAGAAATCTCCAATCTACTTTTAATGCGATTAGGAAGACATCTCATACTAAATATTTTTGTGCGGCTCGTCGTGTGTTATCAGAATAAGTTGTAAGCAAGTCCACATGAAAACATCTCCTCTTGTCACACACTTCTCATGTACTTAAATTAAATAGAAAAATTGTTAAGAAGTACTATGTTATAAGAGAAAATATTGAGACTCCAGGTTGAAAAGTTTGTTGGGATTTTGTTGGAAGGTTTCCTCGTCGAGATATGAATCTAATTGATGCTGTTAAGGAATTAGTACAAAATTTTTGGCATGATCATACTAGACGTTCATCTAACCAAAGAGATGTGCTAAAGCTAAGAAAAGGTTCTACTAAACGTGAACCCCATGTCAAACACTTCCTTGACATGACACAGACTAAAATCTATGAGAGATTCAGGAAAGAGCACACACAATTGAACCTGGTCCAAAGGTCCTTTGAAAAATGTAAACCATGGTACATTCGTATATGCATTGATCAAAACACATGTTGTTGTATATACCATGTAGAATATGAATAATTTGTTGACACGTATAAACATATATTTTGTGATTTGCATAGTAACATTAAGCAGGGTTGCAATGAATCCGTAATACCACTGAATGCATTGAGATATTTTGTCAGCAGTGCCATGTGTCCAAGGCATGAAGGACAAAAATACTATGGAAAATCATGTCTACATGGGAATTTTTCCTGGTGCAGTGGGTTTTCTCTTTTGAACCATTGCATTCATGGAAGCGACGAGCATCAATTTGGCAGTATGATCAGGGAGATGCAAAGATTCAAGAACGTAACCTATCAACCAGATAGTGCGAAGGAAAGTGAAAAGATTACATTGGTGAAGTCACAAGTGCAAATGATTATTTCATGTTTTCCCTCTTACACGTTCAGTTTCTACATATACATTCTTTAAAGGTCACATTCTAATACCACCCTTGTTTTCATGGCAGCAGGTATGAGTATGTGATTTTTTTACAGAGTTCTACAAGAAAATCGAGCAGTATGTTCAGCATGTGCATGTAGCGCGATGGTAGGATGAGTAGTACAAAAAATGCAGGGACAAATTTCCCATTGGGCCCATATTGTCAATTGTGGAGTTTGCTAAAAACTACACCTTCAGCCACAAAATGAATTCAGAGTCAATACTACCATTGTGACCAAGTTAGCATCATGGTACATATTGCGTATAGGCATGGCCCTAATATCGGCATCAACAATAGGATAATACAGAAGGAGACAAACTTTTACATAAGTGATGAAAAATGCCATGGTTTGTAATATTTTCCAATTTTCTATGATCAGCTAAAGGAGGGATATATACAGATGGATCAGCATTGGATATGGTCAAATGTTTATGCGGTCCAGTAAAAGAATGCCCGAGTCTTCCAATGGATGAGTATGTTGCATAAGACTTACAATGTGCCACATATATGGAACTAATTTGAGACTGAGCACGACAAAGGTGAGCATGATGGGGCTGGTGCATACATCAAGACCACACTATATCAAATATGCAGAATCCATAGTTGAATATGCAGAATCCATAGTTAAATGGTGCTCTGCAACAATGTCAGACCGAACTAAAGTGCAACATACATCAATAGGGGCAGGAAGGGAAGCCAGGAAATTTTGGCAAGTGGTTGACATATATTGATCCAATTCCTATAGTTGTGGCACAGTACAAGGAACACATGGATTTCATTCGGTTCGAAGCTCAAACAACCCCCTATTTGAAATATGGATGCAGAAAATTGCTTGCTTTTGTAGCCCTTGTAGCAGTGGTGAATGGGATGAATGCAAATGCATGGATTGGGTTGATGATTGCAATCATTTGTCACTTGAAATAGACCCACGTGTAGTCATTGAAACAACCCACTTAGAGGAGGTCCAGTCAACGATTTTGACAGACTATGACCATATCTCTGTTCTTGTACATGCAGGACACATATATGCAGTTGTTGCCCCGAAAGACAATGAATGGGGCACATATTATTGGTTGGCATGATGCATTTGAGTTAATACAATTATGAATGGGTCATTGATTGATGATGAAGGAAATTAATTTCCTATTAGATCGATGGTGTTTAAGGGTGAACATATAACACTAAATGGGAAATCAAGAAGAACTATTGGGCATGTATTCGTGGATTACAGACCAGGTCTTGTGGTCTATCACTTCACAAGCTTGATTGTTGGCACAAACATCCATCTACAGACAATTTCAAACAAGAACTCAACCAAGCTACATTACTTCTTTCCTCATTCATATCATGATATATTGATGGAGACAATTAGCAACAAAGAGGACCGAGATGGCTATATTGAATGAGATTGGGTAATTGTGCTTATACTCCTCTTACACTAACACTCCTACCATAAACATTCAAAAAATTCTATGAGATGAATATTTATATATGTTAACCACTCATCCTTCAACTTGCACAATGTAGTTCACACGCACAATGAGGCATGGGCAGGGCTAGTGCACCATTCCCAGGGTTGCATGGACACCACTCAATCAAAACCCTAGATTGCAAAATATGTCCTCAAGGTATGCCTAGGATGTGTGGAGTCGAGGGGGTGGGGGGGGGGGGGGGGGGGGAGGCCACCCTATCCATAATCCCATGCCATGATCCCAATGGGACCAAAATTTTATTGATCGAAGCCTCGGTTAACATTCTATGGTGAGTTGCAGTAGGCCTGCAAAATCCATGCAGGGATTCCTAGGCCAATTCAAGGTCGGGGTCCAAAAACCAAACCGGGCGGTGATTTTCGAATCCGTCGGCTCCTACAGGTTTCTTTGGGCATGGCCTCCATGGGCAAGCCACCTCGGTTTACTGACATAGGTTTTTACAGTTTCGGTGCACCATTTCCAGGGTTACATGGACCCCACTAAGGAGAAACCCTAGTTTGCAAAATATGTCCTGGAGGCATGCCCGAGCTATGCAGAGTTAGGGGTGAGGCCACCCTAGCCATAATCCCATGCCATGATCCCAATTGAATCGACGGTTCCTCAATCCAAGCCTCGGTCAACATTCTATGGTGAGTTGCAGTAAGCCTGCAAAAGTCGTTCACGGACGCCTCGGCCAATTCAAGGTCGAGGTCCAAAAAACAAACTAGGAGGTGATTTCCAATTTCGTCGGCTCCTGTAGGTGTGTTTAGGAATGGCCACCATGGGCAGTCCATTCCGACTGTCCGGAATAGGGTTTTGCAGGATCAGTGCACGTTGCTAGGGTTGCATGGTGATTACTGGGGCAAAACCCTAGTTTGCAAAATATGGTCTAGAGGCATGCCCAGGCAATGTAGAGTCGAGGGGGAGGCCACTCTAGCCATAATCATATTCCATGATCCCAACAGAATCGACGGTTCATCGATCAACATTCTATGGTGAGTTGTAGTAGGCTTGCAAAATTTGTTCAGGGACACCTCAGCCAATTTAAGGCCAGGGTCCAAAAACCAAACCGGGCAGCGATTTATGATTTCGGTGGCTCTTGTAGGTGTGTTTGGGCATGGAAACCATGGATAAGCACCCTCGAACTCTTGGCACAGGTATTTGCAGGGTCAGTGCATCGTTTCCAGGGTTGCATGGTAGTTACTGGGGGAAACCATAGTTTGCAAAATCTGGCCTAAAGGCATGCCTGGGAGCTATTTCATGATGAGTTCTACCTATGTCTCTTGGGTTTTGTGCCTATGTGAGATATCATTTGCGTATTCTCTCTACCGTTGGTTACCATTTCTTGTGTTCATCTATATTGCTGGTTGGAAGTTCTTATTGGAAGAAAAATTAAAAGAACATTAACACTTAGATTGATATGTGTATGTTTTCTGTTAAATTCCTTGTGTGATGTCTATAATGTTAAGGGGACTTTGTTAAGTTATTCCACTTTGTTATTGTGTATCATCTATTCATATGAAAATTTGTTCTAATCATATACACTTTTTGGAAAACTGGAACATCATTCCCAATGTCTATACAATGGCAATTCTTGCCCTATAAAAAATATGAAATATCGTTCCAAAATTACCCATCATGGCTAGTGTCCACCATGTTTGCATGGCCTAGTGACTTCATTGTCTGTCAATTTCATAAACTAGGGTTTTGCTCAGTTTCCTTCAATGAAACTCTCGCATTGGTGGGTCAACTCTGCAAAACCCTCCACCATGCCAGTCTTGGTAGTGTTCCCATATCAGTATTTCCCATAAACACTTGTCGAATCCAAGGGCATACAATCTTGTTGCTCCGTTTGGTTTTTTCCTCATGGACCGAGAGTCACCAAGTGTCCCTAAATGACATTTTCATGCGACTTTCAACTTGACATAACTCAACAACCGAAGGTCAGATCGACGATCCGTCGACTCCGTTAGTCTCCTGGAATATCATGACCTCTAAGGGGGCCTCTCCACCATGTTTTCATGTCCCAGTGACTTCATTGTGCACCAGTTTCGTAAACTATGGTTTTGCTCAGTTTCCTTCAATGTAACTCTCGCATTGGTGGGTCAAATTTGAAAAAACCTCCAACGTTCCAGTCTTGGTAGTGTTCCCATATTTTCATTTCCCATACACACTTTCCAAATCCAAAAACATGCAATATTGCTGCTCTGTTTGGTTTTTCGCTCCCGGATAAAGAGTCACCGATTGTCTGTGAATGACATTTTCATGCGACTTTCAACTCAACGTAACTCAGCAACTGGAGGTCAGATCGACGAACCGTCAACTCTGTTGGTCTCTTGGAATGCCATTACCTCTAGGGGGGCCTTTCCATTGAGTTTGTATGTCCTGGTGACTTCATTGTACATCAGTTTTGTAAACTAGGGTTTTGTTGAGTTTCCTTCAATGTAGCTCTCGCAATTGTGGGTCAAATCTGCAAAACCATCCACCGTGCCAGTATTGGTAGTGTTCCCTTATCGGAATTTCCCATACACACTTGTTGGATCCAACCGCATGCAATATTGCTGTTCCATTTGGTTTTTCGCTCTCAGACTGAGAGTCACCAAGTGTCCTTAAATGACATTTTCATGTGAATTTCAACTAAACATAACTCGACAACTAGAGGTTGGATCGACAAAGCGTCGACTTCTTTGGTCTCCTGGAATGCCATTACCTCTAGGGAGACTTCTCCATCGTGTTTGCATGGCCCAATGACTTCATTGTGCATCGGTTTCATAAACTAGGGTTTTGCTTAGTTTCCTTCAATGCAACTCTCACATTGGTGGGTCAACTCTGCAAAACCCTCCATTGTGCTAGTCTTGGTGGTGTTCCCATATCGACATTGCACATACACAATTTCCAGAGCCAACGACATGCAATATTACTACATTTTTTTTGTTGCTCATAGACCATATAGACCATTACCTAGAAACCAATAGACCATATACCTATAATTTATGTACCTACACTATAACAAAGAAACTAGAGTTTCATGAATTACAAGTAGAAACACATAATTGTATGAATTAGAAGTAAAAACTCATACATGAATTACAAGTATATAGCCAATTAGGGTTTCGAGGATTGAAATAAATTCCCATACAAAGAGATTATGTGTTATTTTAGTCTCTCTTATGTAGAACCACTTAGACCATATACCTAAGCTACAAGAGAAAATAGAAGAAAAACTAGGGTTTCATGAACTACAAACCATAAACCTAAAAACTAGGGTTTATAAATTTACACGTATAACTACAAACTAGGGTTTTATGAAGTAGAAATTCACATACATAGAGATCATGTCCTATGTTAGTCTCACTTATGTAGAAATACTTAAACCATATACCTAAGCTACATGCACAAATAGAAAAAAAACTAGGGTTTCATGAACTACAAACCACAAACCTAAAAAATAAGGATTACAAATTTACAAACTAGGACCATATACTTATGTAAATAAACTTAGACCATATACCTAATCTGTAAGAACAAATGTCAAGAAGTGGTTAGGGTTTCTTGAACTACAAAACACAAACTTAAAAGCTAGGGTTCACAAATTTAGACATAGACCTACAAACTAGGGTTTAGGAACTCATTAGGTTTATATCATTATATTTGTGATTCTCACTCAACTAGAAACTAGTAGACCATATACCTAGAAGATATGTACCTTCACTATAACATAGCTAGGGTTTCATGAACTACAAACCTAAAAACTGTGGTTCACACATTTTAGACATAGAACTAAAAACCAAGGTTTATGAACTCATTAGGTTTAGATAGTTAGATTTGTTAGTGTCACTCAACTAGAAACCAATATACCATATACCTAGAAGATATGTACCTTTACTACACAAAGAAAATAAGGCTTTATGAATTACAAGTATAAACAAATAATTGTATGATATATAAGTAGAGACACATACATGGATTACAAGTATCAAGCCAACCAATGGCTTCATGAATTGAAAGAAATTCAAATACATAGAGATCGAATTCTATGTTAGTCTCACTTGTTTATATACACTTAGACCATATACCTAATCTACAAGAACAAATAGCAAAAAATATAGTGTTTCGTGAACTACAAACCACAAACCTAAAAAATAATGTTTACACATTTACACATACAACTACAAACTAGAGTTTTATGAACTCATTAGGTTTAGATAATTAGATTTGTTGGTGTCACTTAACTAGAAACCAATAGACAATATACCTATAATATATGTTATGCATTCTAACCTAAGTTAGCGTTTCCTCGTTGATTCTAAACCCTAGGTTATGCATGCTAACCCTTAAACTTAAGTTAGCCTATGCCAAAGCAACAAGTACAATAGATCGTTAAAATTGCAAGTGATCAACAATAGAATGACAAATATGTATGTATTCAATGAGAGTAAGCAATGTCAACTTCATCTTCAAATGATATGAATTGCCAAATTTATCAAAATCAATGTTTGCAAAGTAGTTGTAATAAATGCAAGCCAACAACATTCATGTTCAATATGATTCTTAGCTCATCAATACTATGAAATTTACAGTCAATCAAATGGTAAGAGAAGATCATTCCAATATCAATTTCTAGCTTGCAAAATGAGACAATAATTACTATATAAATACCAAAGGAAAACAAGTGCTATCTATTCCAATTTGGACAATGAATAAGACTGTCAAACTAATGATAACTTTAAGCCAAGTATAACTATCCCAAAATGTTGCTTCCAGTCAAAGTAAAGATGCAATAGCTATGTCAATTTCAATTTTGCAATTAGGAAGACAATTGTTAGCTAAATGCAAGTGGACTACAAGTATTGTCAATTCCAACTTGGTTAATGAATGGGACTGTCAAGATAAATGTATTTTCCAGCCAAGACAAATCTTACTATGACTGTTGCAAATAGTAATTTCCAGTCAAGCCAAGAGTGCCAACAAGTACCTATATGATAGTCCTCAACAAAGATGGTATCTTGTACATGTTTTTAGAGGCCTTTTTGGTATTTTAGTAGTGCAAATGTATGTGTATATCAATGTCAAAACTTCTTATGTATGGCTGGAAATGTCAATGATATACACAGTCCTCTATGACTGTGTATCTGTCAAAAAAGAAGGTAATGTTGAGGAGGGAGAGGGTAGGTGTTATTATGTTGGTTCAACAGGAGTTAGGGTTCAACAAAGGGCTAGATGACATTCTTCATGAAATTCACATTGAGGAGCAAAGAAAGTATTTAACTTTTTATCTTTTGTGAGAGAAGAAGGCTACGGATTGTGGCATTTGAGAAACCCTAAGGTTACTTGGTGTCCTTGTTGTCGAGGAGAGAGAAGGAAACAATCTTACACACTCATTGAATGAGTGACCAACTTTAGTTAGAATTGATTCTTGTGCTAGGAGTTGATGGTAGCTAGGGTTTAAGAGAGTTTTACTTGTATATTCTTAGGAGGGATGCTAAGGCTAGAGAAGGAGTTTTGAAAGGGGGCCAAGGTCTAATCCTATAGGCTGAGGATAGGAGTATGAGATTACAAGATTAGGTTTGGGAAATGAGAGAATATAGGTGGAAATATAAGCGAGTAGGTTAGGAGATGGAGAAGGGAGGAAGGGTTTGGAAGGGTAGAAAGCTATGATTTTAGGTTAGGTGTCTAGTTAGGTATAGGTCTTTAGGGTTTAGGTCTGCAATAACAAGGCCGAATCTAGGTACGACAAGCCGAGACAACAAATGGAAGGGGCAAGGGGTGAAGGGAGGATTGACAAACTAGAAAAAGATCTCAATAAAATTATTTGGTAGCAAGAGGAATACTTCATGGGAAATTTTTCTAGATTGAAAAATTATTTGCACTATGATTTATAAGATTGAGTATTTTGTATTTAAAATTATCATTGTTATTGTACACGTTTTTGCAGTTGTGTATTTTTTTGTTAACTAACCTACAGTGTTAAACTTTTTATGCATTTTATTGTGAACATACATACTTTATTGCTTCGTCAACAATAAGTATTGCAAGCGCATCAACTACAATCTACTACTACATTCGACATAATGTATGCAAGTATGTAATAAAAGGAAAATTAATATAAAGAAGTGCAAAATGATATATTTATATACACAAATTTCTAATAATATACAATAGTAGTGAAAAATGGAACATCGTTCCCAATGTCTATACAATGGAAAATCGTGCCCTATACAAAATATGACAACTCGTGCCCTATACAAAATATGGAAACTCATGCCAAAATGCCGCATCATGGATAGTGTACATAGGAGGGTCTATCAATCCTCCTGCCCACCCTAAGAGCTCCGAGGTGCACCTCCAAAATTGACCTTCCTCTTCTTCGAGCTAGAGGAAGATCAGTCCTTCTGGCCGCTTCAACCACCTCCTCTTGGGCTCTGAAACGACAGCAATCAAATGTCAACTCCTAGAGGCAATTATACAAGTATAAAACATAATTTAAAAATCAAAATTAAGTTTTCAAATCTTAAGTAGCTCACCTCGGACAAGACCGTAAGTGGTGACAAGGTTTCCCTCCTCTGTGATCCAAGTATCTTGGCTATGCCACCCTGCAACATTTAAATAGAAAGATAACTCATAAATTTACTACCTATGTTAATTTTCATTAATATTGCAAGAGATTTCATAATCTAATCAATCTCACCATGAACACAACAAGCTGGTCCTCGGGGCTGGAAGGTGGAGCAGTGGGTTGGACAACCTAATCCGATGCTAGGGTGGATGGCATAGTAGAGGATGCAGCCACATCGATGTTGGATACAAACTAGGGGGAATGGTGAGAGAGGGAATGGACTTGAGTGGGAGAAGTGGTGATGTATGGGGATAAACCTCAACTGGCTGTAGAATGGAATGGGCCACCCTGGAAGGGGAAACAAGGGTGGTGGGGGAATATGGGGCAGGGGGCTGAGGTATGAAATGGGGTGGAGGGATGTGTCAATGTGGATGGATGGTGTATCATGTTCAGAGACAGGAGAGTGGAAACATGGGAAATTACAAGGGAGGGGGTGGATGGGTGGGGCGGGGCCGAGTGAGCGAAAGCTATGACAAAGAAGGGGGATATGGATGAAAGTGTGGTGATGGATGGGAGGCAAAGGATCAATGGAATGGGGTGGGGAGGGATGCAAGGAAAGGGAGATGTATGCAAGGGTATACACCTGGAATATATGGTGGGAAAAAGGCAGTCGATGGAGAGATAGTGACATTGACATGCCTATGTGCTCAAGCCTACGTACATATTCATGGCCTCATATATTAGTACATAAAAATGAAATGAAATTTAATGAAATGAAATTTATACTTTATTACATGATATCTGCACACGAGGGGATCTGTTGATCCCCAATGAGGATGGATGGTCACTCACTCCTATGGACACCTGTGCAAACACAAAAATATTTAGATTTGATTACTAAATATTAACTACATTGGACAACAATATTAACTACTAACATTACATTTAATTACTAAAATAAAACTACCTATGTGTATGGTGCCATGATGTCCTCTGCAACTGCCAAGGCTCCATATAGGTTGAAGGAACCAAATTCCTCCTACCTGGGTGCTGAAGACTCAGCACTGAATAGTTGTACATTAAAACAAATCAAGTCATCAACATGAGATTCTAAGTTAAATTTATTATAAATTATGTGATTGCATATTGTATAATCAATAATTGAACATTAAATAAAACAATAACTAACCTGTTCTAGGTAGCTTTGTGGCATGCTCCTGCATGGGAACCAGGGATGATTTTAAGGAACCATACGTATTTAAAAGTGTATAAATGTTGGCGAATATTACCAATTCTTAAAACGCCAACTATAAAATGATTGGCGATATTTTTCAAAAAACATTTTAATTTCGAAGGATTTTATATCATTTATATAATAATTGGGCAATTTTTAGGGTGAAAAATTTTTACCCCATCAAAATTGGATGAAACAGGGCTTCAAAAAATGCAAAATGGTGAATCTTTTTTGGGAGAAAAACATGGAAAAATAGCCCACTGTGCTAAAATTCGCCCCTAAAATTATCCCTGATGGGAACATGGCATGGATTCCCACAACGAGAACAACGATGTGGCACTAGTCTCATCCAACTGGATGGATCATCTTGGCTACCACCTGTAGCTTCTCTCCCTCACCCACCACCAGTAGACCATGCAGAAGTGTGTCTCTCGGGGTGGTCTTGCACACTCTATGAGGACATAGCAACAAATGTGGTATGCCTCAGAATGTGTCATGTGGCACGTCTAATGGACTCATGGATCTCATCTATCCCACTACCTAACCCAGGGGGTTAAGGAAAGGGGTTTGGCTCTCACCTTAGTGAGGGAAGTCCTCTAAGTGGGTTTCAATGGGCGTGTGGTCGATCTTGGGTTGAGCCAAGACCAACACCCTAGAACTCGGTGCTGTCGAAGTAGTTCACATGGAACCCTAACACAAAATCGACCCATAGTTTCTTAATAAAATACTGTGGAACCTCAACATTGTTGCATGGAGGCTTGTCAAAATCCATAAACCATCTATTACTGCAGTTTTCTCTCCATGGCTGGTAATTACACCATTCCATTCAAACTCACCTCTTCCTCACATCTGGAGTCTGTCTTGTTCTCAGATCTATAAATTTGCTCCACAGTTGGGATTTTGTGATATTCGGGTCTTTTATATATTCTTTGGATATACCATTTTCATATTGTTCTCTCATTTGAGCCCTATATTGGCTCAAATTAGCTATCTCGCTGTGGGAAATGTTGATAGACTAGATTATGTTTTGTAGTGATGTGGCGAGGGAAACCCGAGAGGGTACCCTGGTGTTCTTTAGTTCATCACTCAATATCCTTAACTAGTTTAAATATCCATGTAATTCATCTTCGGGGTTTTCTGGTGGTTCACCAAATTCATCTTTGGGATTTTCTAGTGGTTCACCATCGAGTTCTTCGTTTAATTCAGGGTTTATTGGGTCCTCTAATTGGTTTGTTTCACTGCTTTGTTGGGATGGTTCATTGGTATTTGTCATTATGGTAAAGGTAAGGTATCTGCAATATCAAATTTGTTCGATTTCAATTCATTTGCAATTTTTTTTAATTTTAGATTTTATTTGAAAAACAATGAAAAACATTAAAAAAAAACAAAAAAAACAACAAAATTCAAATAGTAATCCACCTAGCTTATTCCAACTCCCGTGGGTGTTGTTTTGGGGTGCTTGGATGCTTGTTTTGGGCTCCTAGGAGACTCCAACTGTAGCTTTCAAACATCGTTGTGTGCACGTGGGTTTGTGAGTGGAAATGAACTATTTACTGTTATTTTTTTTATAAAAAACATAGGGATGCACACGCGTGTGTAATGAGTACACACTAAACATGCATGTACATCCCTATTGAGGTTGCCTTAAATACACACATGTGCATGGCTAGGGGGGTGTATGTACTCCTAATTTCCACATCAATAAGTCGACCTGGAGGTTCGACATAATCGAAGAAGGAATGCGTGCACGCGTCCAAGTGTGTGTGCGTGTTCCTATTTTTTTTCCACTCATGCGCTCCCATTGCATCATAATTGGGTAGCAGCTACTTGTGGGTACCCATATTATTTTAATAATGCAACAACCTCCATAACTGTAATACACTGAATTAAAATAAATTGTTATTATTCCTTTTTAATATATATATATATTTTTCATATTCTTTACAAGAAAGTAAAAAATAGATTTAATGGATTATTCTTATTTATTAATTAAAAATACACGAGGGAATCATAACTAAAATAGATGTTAAAAGAGTGTTTGCTGAACCACAAGGGGAAAGGACAAGTGGCTAAAGCTGCTGATTAAGATCTCAAGATGTAGGAGGCATCCCCCCCAAAATCAAGTCACAAATCATTGTGGACTACTAAAGAGCACGAGGCTCATAAATGACCAATTCCTAAGAAAAATACTATATAATAGTATGTCCATTTAGCAAGAAAGAGGCATGTAGTTAATGGGGAACTGATCTGTTAATGCAAGAGATGGCATATTGGGTGGATTTTTCCCTTATGGTTCAACAAACAAGCTTAGGGGTTCTAGAGAAAGTGAGACTTGGTTTCTCTAGGAGTTGGTTGGGAGGAACAACTATTTCAATTATGTCTTCCCTATAGTGGTGTCCACTTCCCTATTCTACTTCTTATCTGTCTAAAACTAGTTACTGTAGAATGTCAAGTTAGCTATGAATCATATTCATTTCTATTTACAGTAATACTACTATGCATTTGTTTTAAATATCTTTCCTACTATGCATCTGTTTCAAATATCTTTTCTACTATAGATCTGATCCAAATCACTTTCTTGTTTGATGTATCCATGTAAAGTAAACTAATAGTCATTCGCTAGTTCAAGAGTCGTAAAAGAATTTAATGAACAATTAAAAAACTGAGTGGGGTTGGATGAACTTAGCATGTTAAAGGAAGTTGAAAGGCCATTGAAACGCTGGTCTGAATTCAATTCGCTATAAACTAGTATGGTCGAGACTGTTCGACAGCCATCAACACTGAGTAATACCTCCAACACACCTTGAAAGAAAACAATAAGGACGCCATTAACGACTGGGTAAGAGTTTTAATAGGTGAAACTACACAACACAACCATAGAAGGCAGAGCTTCATTCCAAATCCTTGCAGACCAAAACGACAATGAAAATGAAACATTCAAACATGCCAAAGAACACATTAAACCCTTTCAGTAACAATTGCTAGCGTGTAAGACAAGTAGAGGGCCGACGGGTCAGTGCAAGAAGATGAGGGACCTTTAAGATGCAATCCTAGTTTTCAAAAACAACATCATGTTACCAAAAAATACATCAATCCGAGCCTGACATAGCACTTGGTATGGTTCAACCCGAGCCTGACATGTCATGGAACATGTAGGATAGGAAGACAAATCGCGTACACGTTATATAACTACAAAACGTGCTCGCGGTATGTAGTTATAAAACACGTATGCGATTTGTAAATCATAAAAATAAATTTAAATACACAGTCCCGAACCCGCGGCCCATTTTCACAATTAGGAATGCGAATTCAACGGGCCATTGGAGCGTTTGGAGCAATACCACTGCTTGGGATTGTTGCAGGAGTTGATTCAAGTTGAGGGGAGGAGATTTCACTCATGCATTGTCATCCAACAAGGTAATTCAATCACCCAATGCATTTTTTTTTGTCAATTTTTACCCTATAATTGTCAATTTTTGTCAATTGTATTGTATATATTAATTGTAAAATTTTGGGAGCAGGTTCTGACCATGACCCAACCAAGGTTTGTTTGATATATTATGAACTTCTTCATTTGAAATGGAAAGATAATCGAGTTTATTTGGATTACCATGTATATTTTAGTGCATGTTTTAGGTTAATAAAGGGAATTGGGACCTATGGTGGTATTGTGGCATTTGGATTAAAGTATTGGATAGAATTAGAGTCATTACTCCCTCTAGTTTTGTCACTAATCATATATCTATTTGGCCCTCTTCTATGTCATTTTGTGCTTCTTGCACTTGTTGTCAGGGACTTGTGATCTTATTCACCCGAGTCATTTAGTTGGGTAGTATCTACCTCAATTCAAATTGGGAGTTGGGAGAAATTGCAAAGTCAACCTCAGAAGAGAGGTTTGGGCATGTGACTATCAGTTTATTTCTTTGGATCTTTTGTTCATTTGATTTCCTTGGATGCCACAACAAGTGTCAATAGGAAAACATGAAATGCAAAGAATGCTCAAAAGGCTTGAAATATTCATCAATGAAAAAAAAACCTCCATTGTCTCTCTCCAAGTGACGGTGCACAATAATTAAAATACATCACAATATGAGTTAAGGACTATTATCATGCATCGAGGAAAAATTTAAGCTTCAGAAGTTGGATGCATATCCTTAACGACCACAATGGAAGCAATTCTAAAAGGAAAATATTAAATAGCTTTCCATCGTTGGTCCTCTCTTGGTTCTACTTCGGTAGCCATCAAGGATGATGAAATAGTTTATAAGGTGATAGAGACCATGGATATTTAGATAGCAAGACAATGGTGAACCTGATGAAGCCTATAGTTAACACTCATTTCACTAGTTTGTTGTTAATGTGCTATGTAAAACTTTTTGGATTTTAGGTGTTACCATCACATGAACTTGTATCAGTCTCATATAATCTTCTATAAGTGACATTAGGACAAGGATAGTTTTTTTTGTTCCCACGAAGTTGTGGTGATCATGCCCATTTTAGGTGTTACCATCACATGAACTTGTATCACTCGCGTATATGGATAATATTTGTAGGTTGCAATCACAATTGAAGAAGGTTTTAGATTACTTATGTTATCAAAATTTGACATGATTGAATGAGTAGTTAGAAAAATTTATATAGATTTATTGCACATCATGTTGTTTAAGTTTATTTTGATATGTTTTACATTTATAATGTCATGATGTTTTTAGTAAAGCCCATGATAATGATTGAGTAAAGCCCATGATATTTTATTAGGTAAACACTATATATGTATGTGATTGGTTTGTTGTAGACAAAATTGGACTTGTGCTTAAGTTAGTTTTTCATATTTTGTTATGCATATTATTTTAAATGATAATATATACTTGTTGGTAGCAACCCACTTATTGCAAAGGCATGTTAAACACAGTTTATTTTGATGGGGTTTCACAAATTTTTGTTATCTAGCTTATGCTTTTGAATTAGTTATGTGGTGACATTTTATTTACTATTATATAGGTCTATGTGATGGTTGGATGTTCTGAAGATAATTGGATTTAGATGCATTTACATTTTCAATTTTGAAGAGATGTCATTATATACCATGTATACATTTCTAATTATTTTCTTATTGATTTTTTTATTGCGGTTGCAGCTATGGACCCCAATGCGGAAATATTGGTTGAGCTTGCCCAGTTGAGAGGGTTGAGTACTGCTTTTAGTGGTGGTGATAGATTCGACGTTCACTTGCATCCACTTTGGATGCAATTGTTGAGACCATCACATTGTCAAACAATGTACTATATGATATTACTTCATATAGGGAAAGAAAAAGACGTGAGTACGCTGATGGGCTTAGCTACAATGCAATAAAAAAGTTCAAAATCACCAAGGAGCATATATTTTCATTGTTTAGGGACTCTCGCACGGGGGAAATCCCAAATGCAAACAGGCCACATATCTCTAACGAGTGGTGCACATATCAACCATTTGTTGATAACTGGATGGAAAGATGGTATATGGTTTTTTATATGCCACCACACAACAACAAGGAAATCCCATTGTACTTCCTTTGAAAGATGTATGTAGAGTTTGTGTTGGGAAAATACGTAAACTATTTTGATTATTTGCAGTTTCAGGGGATCGGTGGGGGGATGCCCAATAACTGACCCAATGCCAGGCTTCGAGACGTTGATCGTCCTATCCCTGCACCTCGCAGGTAGTTGCCTGGGCCATATGCCCCACCTGTACATCATGTGATTCCACAGACACGTGAGGCATTTTTGAGTTTGGTACGGGCCATTGTTCACCATAGCACTATGGTTCAGCATATGGGTGAGGATGGGACATATGTCCCTGGTGTGGTACATACACCAGGTCCTCATGGTGCAGGACCAACTTCTAGTGCAGTACCACCCATTGGTGTAGGACCATCTACTACAGCACCATCTACTAGTGCAGCACCATCAACACATTCCCAGCCCACCTTTGAGCCTCACGAGTGCACATCGTGTGGTCGTCCATGCTATGGTCTTTCGTCAGATGTTGTCTTCAGTGGGTTTTTGAGTGATGTATGTATATGGTTAATTGTAATAAATTCTTCATTTATTTTGCTCTTTGTACACATATGTATAGTTTGAGCTAATATATTAATTTTGTGAACTTGCAGATGATGCTTTATGGTGGAAGCGACGCCCCAGAGTATCATGTCCCACACTCTACACAGGGGCAGGACATTCCATCCACTGATCCCGTATCTCACACTGAGGTAAACATTTTAAAATTTCAGTTTTTTAATACTTGTTAAATTGTTAATTTCCACATACTGTACATGTTAGTTCACTAATGTTATCTACGATCTAATATTTACAATTATTAAACTTGCAGATGTCGGATACTTCACGAGCGAAAGAAATGATGGAGGTAGGATCCATATCTGGGCAGATGCCAGATCTTACACGAGGGGATGCAATGATGGAGGTAAACATTTTAAACATTTAAAAAATGTCATTTTTTAAATACATGTATGTCCATCGAATCATCCATGTCTAGCTACATGAACTCTTGTTAACTATAGGCTGGTACCGAAACACCTGGATCACTTCTTGGAGTTGTATCTCCTTATAGGACATATGTGAACAAGGTCCTAGTCTATATGAGACAGCCTACTCCTAGAAAGAGTGAAGTTGTCTGTGACCATGGAGATATTGATACCATGGTAATTTGTATATCCTTCGATGATATTTCTTGGTTAACTTGAAATCCAGTGCATAAAATATTTTGTTAATGTTTGATTTGCATGTTTACTGCATCAGGAGCGAGAGTTCACTGTTGAAAACCTTGCAGGGATGGTTGATGCAGCAGTCAGTGATGCATCTACAATGGCAACAAGGCACACAGAGGTACAACTATTTGAACATGATATAGACATAGTGTGTTATTGTTGTCTATTGTTTATTCATGCACATTTCTAACTATTTCAAGATTTGGTGATTGTAGCCACCACCACCACTAGGTCCTTCCCCCTTTGGTTCGACCATGGATGTGACCATCATTCATGTTCAACCAACAGCTCCATCTGCTACACAAGAAACCCAATCCCCTTTGTCACAGTCTCTCACTGAGGTGAGATGT
>LPNX011200567.1:5328-26993 GCA_001517045.1 Pseudotsuga menziesii
GAAATCAAAAGAAGGATGGAAACTAAGTGAGAAAGAGGGCTGCAAATCAGAGAAAGAGGGTTGCAAAATGAGGGTGAAAAAGGCTGAAAGTACAGCCCAAAAGATGGTTGAAGAAAATGATGGAAAAGGGCTGCAAAAAGTGGAAACAAAGAGGCAAAAGAGGGCTGTCCAAAAGGGTAAAAATGGGGAAAAGTGGACAGCGAACAAAATGAAGGAAAGACTGCAAATAAAAGGCCTAAAAGGCTGAAAATACAGCCCAAAATATGGCCCAAAAAGAGGATGGAAAGGGGCTGCAAAATGTGGAACAAAGAGGCAAAAGAGGGCTGTCCAAAAGGGCAAAAAGTAGGGAAAAGTGGACAGTGAACAAAGGGAAGGAAAGGCTGCAAATAAAATGCCTAAAAGGCTGAAAGTAAAGCATAGGGAAGCCAACCGGGGCAAAGGCTAAGTGAATGAATGTTCACTTTAGCCCAAATGTGCCCTAATCCCAAGAAAATAAAGACCTTTTAATTTGAATGATGAATAAAAGCAAGGAGAGAATGGTCAAACCTGTGGATCTTTTTAAAGCACTTGGATCTCATGAAGCATGCAATTACCGGAAAAACGTACTTGACTCCAAGAGAAGAAGATGCACCTGAGCTCGAACTTCTACTTGGTTGGATGGAAGGATCTGCAAAATAACATTCATAGACTTGCCATACAAAGATTAGATCATGTATTGTTCACAAATTGAAATAAAGAAGAGCATGAACTACAACTGAATAAAACAATGCTCTTTTTTAAATTCTAGAAGTAAATCAATAAACAGCTAACTTGCAAACCGCAAATACCTGTTCTTATGTGCTTACAAAAGCCTTCTAAAGCATAACATCATAATCTCAAATAAACAAGAAAGAACAGCATTAAAACAACATCACCTCATCCATCAAGTGCAATCATCCAAAGAATCACACCACATGAGCCTCCAAAGCCTTAATTTTATTCCAATGGTTGCATAGAAGCAACAAGCAATTACAAAAGTTTCACCAGAGTTTCTCTACACCAGAATCCATCCTCAATAGAGCTGAAAGAGCCTCTTTTTAACAAATGAGAGAGTGCTAAAACCCTAAAACCAAAAAACCAACCCTAACCAGCTTAGCCACCTAACAAAGAGCCCAGACCTAAACTGGAGAACCGGGAGTGAGGGGAGGCCTCCACCCAGGAAAAGCGCCCCCACTCCAAACCTGTGCACTGAAAACAAGCCAAGGATGAGCCCACATGTGTGATGTAGGTAAGCTCATCCTTAGGTCTGGCTGGAGCCTCCGTTAGGTTTGGGAAGCCCACTGATGGTGCAAGCTTTAGTCTTCACCTCGATCAAATCACCGGACCAATGAGAGCTCTCCATCTCATCTTTAGCTGGAGATGACATGTCTGATAACTGATAATAAATTAATTGCTCTCTTAATGATGACTGAAGCTGAGTTATGATAACTCCGATCATCATAAGTGTTCCATGAGATGTCATTTAGCCTTTTATTTTATTAAAATTGGATTAATTTGGAGAGTTTTAGTTTTCTCCAAAATAATCATTTTTTTTAATAAAAATCATTTTTTTACTAAAAATCATTTTTTACTCAAAACTGACGTTTTTGAGTAAAAAGGCATTATGTGTCCGATTGCTGATCTGAAAGTTGGTTCTAACTGGCTGGCTGATCAATAATGATTTTTGGCTTAAGGTTAGAGCCTTCAATCACTGAATTCTGAGTCCAGATCACGAACGGGTTTTTTCCATTTAATTTATGGAAAAATTAACCCAAAAAACTTAGGAAAAGTAATTAAAAAATTAAAAAATATTTTTTCACTGTTTGAAAAATATTTTTTCGAAATTTTTTTATGTGTCCAGATGACTTAAGACATGACCATGATCTATCTAAATAATTTCTAGTAGGCTTATAACACTCAGTTGGGCTCTAATAACCCCCCAAGGCCCAGAATTCAACATCGGACATTCTAGCTTTGGAGGAAGCGGGAGAAAACCTCGTCAATTATACTCGGCTGAAGGCAAAGCATAATTGTCAGGGGCAAAAAACTCCCTGGAATACCCTATTTGAGATTCTACGTCTCAGGAGACCGAACCACTCAAAAATATCCTACTAGCACATTTTATTACAAACCCCGCGGGGCCATGGTCAAAACTATTAAAATAAAAGAGTGACTAGCCAATATTGGCTAGACAGGCAGACGGATCAACTGATACACTGGAATCGGGCTTTGAACAAGTCTGTCAACTGGCGGCTCCTCAGGTAACCCAACTTATGGTACAAAAAGTTGGATAACATATTGCATCATAATCCCCTACATTAACTCCTACACACTATTCCTCTAGGAACTATACATTCTATTGTGAGTGTTTTCATTTGGCTTATGGTGTCTCTATTGGATAATGGAAAAACTAATGAGAATAGTATCAAATTTTACTCTCACACAATGTTGTTCTAGTTTTGTATGGGATTGTTGTGTTATGGTGGTTATTTTGTCTATTGTGGTTGGAATATGGTAGTTATTTTTGGTTTGGTGTTCCACCAATTTATCTTAGTGGCATGCTTTCCTGGTTACCTTGTGGGTTATTATTACTAGATTTGGATAAGAAATTAATTAATTAGTTTGAGTATTTCCGCTTGCATTGACTATTGTGCAAGGTCATTAGGGGTTTTAGCTAGGCTGTTGTGCCAATATAGATCATAATTCACAAGAGTAAGCATTAGATCATAATTCACAAGAGTAAGCATTGGTTAAAGGATTCAGAGTTTGCTCTATGGTGGAGTTCATGATCATTGTCAACGTTTCAGGCTTACGGCTGTAACCCTTCATCGGGACAAAGACTATTGAAGGGTTACAGTCATGAACCCGAAATGTTGACAATGATCATAAACTCCACCGTAAAGAAAAATTTGAATCCTTCGACCATTGATAATGATGTTACTTTTCATTCTTTTGTGGTATTATGTTAACACTCTATCTAAGTTCAAGTGAAAGAGATTAATCTACAATTGTTTATAGTGGAAATAAACTATAATTTTTTTTGGAACTTAGTCATATGCATGAGTTTGAGTTCTAGGTTGTTATTTATTCTTTGCTTTCACGTGAGTGACACATGAAGAAAAGGAAATGGAATATTGTTATTAGATTTAAGTCCATTTGTTTTGCATTCTTTCCTACAAGGGGTTATTTTAGGTTGTTGTTGGATTGTTATGTTGTCTTTGTTATTTCACTTTTGGTTTAGTTAAAAAAGAAGTTGCACATTTCTCCTTCTTCATATGCATGCATTTGACTTAGTTTGTTGTGTTATGGTGGTTATTTATCCTTTTTCTTTGAATTGAGTGACACCTAAAAAAGGGAATGGAATATTGTTACTAGATTTAAGTCCATTTGTTTTGCATTCTTATATCAAGATATTCATCATATGAATATAGTGAGAGGAAATTCCCATTCTCATCAGAGGAAATTTCAACTCAAAATGGGCTTCCTAATTTTTTTTGATAAAATAATAAAATAATATTTATTAATTTTGGAGGATTATAAGCAAAAAAAAAAAACTTTTTTGTTTGTATTTTCGACATATCTTCCCGTGTTTTTACTCAAATTTCGATTGGGAGAGCTCGTTGGATGTGGAATTGTTGGATGTGGAATTAAATTTCGCATCCAACGAGTACCCACTCGGCATACTTTTGACGGACCCCGCTATCCAAAAAACAAGAAATACCTGAAAAAATGGGATGAGCATACTTTTGACGGACCCCGCTACCTAAAAAGCAAGAAATACCTGAAAAAATGTGATGATGACATCATCTTCACATTTTTTCAGGTATTTCTTGTTTTTTGGGTAGCAGGGTCTGTCAAAAGTATGTCGAGTGAGTACTCACATCATCATCACATTTTTTCAGGTATTTCTTGTTTTTGGGGTAGCGGGGTCCGTCAAAAGTATGTCGAGTGGGTACTCGTTGGATGCGGAATTAAAATGTCATCATCACATTTTTCCAGGTATTTCTTTTTTTGGGGTAGTGGGGTCCGTCAAAAGTATGCCGAGTGGGTACTCGTTGGATGCATAATTAAATTCCGCATCCAACGAGCCCTCCCGATCGAAATTTGAGTAAAAACATGGGGAGATATGTCGAAAATGCAAACAAAAAAATAGTTGTTTTAATGATACCTATCCCCAAATTTATATTAAAAAACTGTTTAAGACCTATACGGTATTTCAAATTTAAAGAAATTCCATTGGCTAACACATGATGACATGGAATTTGATTTAAAGTTAAAAAACCAATTTTGAGTTGAAATTTCCTCTAATGTTTGAATATACATTGCAAACTGTAATATAAAAACATTTTTTACTCTCATAGTAAGTGCTAAGTCTTTTATGCTCTTGTTAAAATATATGTATGTTGTATGATAAATCAAATTTCTTGTAAAAAGAAAAAATAGAGTTCTTGTATGCTTATGATAATAAATATATATAAAAATTTATGTGCAGATTCCATGGCTTACAATAAAATGCTTGCTACAACATAACTACAATTGTAATAGAAAAAAATGCATAACACAAACATAACTACAATTGTAATATAACTACAATTGTAATAGAAAAAAATGCATAACACAAACTAGCTGCAATTGTAATGGAAAACACAATTACATTTGAACTATTTTATATTTTATATTTTAATTTTTGTCCTTTATAATACATGTTCTATTCAGTCAAATAAATTTGTAAACAAGGTGTCTAGCTTACAGAAATTAAGTTATTTTTATCAACATTAAGCTCCCAAATAGATAAAAGCACACCCAAATGTCATTAAAAAACAATGTCAATTCTTGATTTGACTCCTTCACATAAATGTGTATTTCTAGCTTGTTGGTTGGGCCAAAAAGGCCCATTCTACACCTTAGTAGGAGGAGATGTGTAACTCCTTTGGTGCTCATCATGGAGCTCACATTTTTCCTTTTAAAAACATAAATTTTTTTATTATTAAAAATAACATGTTTACTCAAATTATATTTAAACTATTTAGAATTATAAATATATAAAACCACACAAACTAGATAAATTAAAACCATAAACATTGCATTACATACTTTGTCAACATCTTTTTTATAAAAAATATATTTTACACTTTCAGAAATTTAAGCTCTCTGAACCCTTGATAAATCTCCTTGAGATAAATCTATACTGGTTAAATATAATATCGTTTAAAGTTTACATTGTTTCCAAAACAATGAAATGTTCAAACACATACAGGAAATTTCCCAAAACTTTCTCACAATTATTATAAATGTCCTCCACTTCTAACTTCAGTCCCTGTCACTTGTTGATTTGACAACTCAGTAAATGCAAAGAAATCTTGGAACGATAAGATGAATCATGAGACGTTCCCATGTACAGCTGCTCATATAGCTACAAGCCTCTTGATTGCCTGCCTGCCTGTCACTTTCGGATTTGACAACTCAGGAAATGCAAAGAAAGCTCTGTGAGTCTGCACAGCCAGCCACTCATTATCATGCTCAAACCTAGCCCACTGGACAATCTAGTTACGCCAATGTTATATGGCTTGTTCTTGCACTGGCTGCGCGTGAGATGCGGATGTCCGCAGGCTTCAGTTACATGCAAATTGTCACAATACAATTTTGTTCCAATTCATTCAATAGCAGTGTCTTGTACTGTACACGTATACAGGGACGCCATTAATGATTACGAGATGCCTTTCAAAATAAGATAAACGCCGTTCGTTAGTGCGTCATGTCAACTTAGTCATCTTGCAGATGAATACATTATACAACACATCTGGTTTGTATTTTTTCGTATAGAAAGTCACATGCCCACAGGCAGGGATGGAATTTGACGGGTAAATGCCCGTCATAGGCCAATTTACCCCTGAGATTTTCCGGAAACCGTCAAAATCTGGCTTAAAATACATAAGATATTTCAGATTTTCATTGTTACTTGCAATTTTGACGGGTGTCCTTGAAATTCCAACCCTGCCCACAGGCCATGGGCATTGGGGCCCATGAGTCCAAGAAAATGAGTCATATTCAAGACAAGACAAACTTGCATTGCAGCTTATCCAGACCATGACAATTTACTTTCACATGGAGATGTCTTCCGCATAAAACGTCATCGAAGCGATTTGATGTCCTTTTGCACTAAATGCATGCAAATTGTACGAGTAATCAACTATACAATACCGCACCACCTATATCTCTATTTTATTTCGTACCTCTCCTGGCTATGTTTAGTTACTTCCGACTCTCTTTGACAGATCCCTGCGACAGTACCCTCAACTGTTTTCTTTGAATGTGGAACCTCTCCAGCGATCATGGTTAACTGCACCACCTGATGCCAAGGCCAACTATACAAGCTTTTCTGGGACATAGTCTACATATACTATATCTCCCACCATACTTCCTAAGCAAGAAGCTAAACAAGACTTCCATCAAGACAGCCATCAGACCCCACCGCTGGCTCCTAACGTCAACCCCAAAGACAAGTTGGTATGAAAATTTTAAAGCCAATGGACTGGACAGAGGGACGTGGCCAGCTAACGAACATTCGAGAGATATGTATGGCAACACAGCCATGCCATGCAACAAGGAAAATGGCTAACCCATGCCTTGAGCCTTTCACTGGGTAGAATTTGATCCGTACTTCAATTATATTCTCTTTTGACTACAATATAAAACTGTATAAACAGTGCCTCTTAATTTATTCGCAATATGTGTATGTAAGCCTTCTAGGAAAGCCCAGGGTATTTACAGCCCCAGTTGATGCCATGAGTAATTCAAACAATTTTCAAGACGCTAGTTCGGAGATTGAAGCAGAGCATGAGGACTATAACTCCCAAGACCTCATCCAGTCCTCCGGGGTAGCAATGAAAGCAGATGGATTCCAACGCAAGGGTCAATCCTGGTATGAAATTGAAGGATTGATATTCTATTGATAATATGCTAAAGTTGCCTCCTTTTTCCTTCCTAAACCTGTAAAACCTGCATCATATTATAGTTTGTATATCCATAATGTTGTTGATCTGAGGTCGCTGTTCTTTTCCATTCAGTGTTTCCCAGTTTTTACAAGAGTATTGGGTGACAACACATTAACAAATTTGGTATCTGAGAGAGTAAAAAATTTGGTTTAATTAATGTGCATAGAATTATTGGTTTTTCAAAATTAGTAGAAGCTTTTGAAGGCCGGTTCATCTGCAAAGGAATCATGATAAGGTCTAAGAAACCATACCAAAATCTGCAAATATTGATGAACATTTAAAACCCAGCACAAGACCCTAACACCAAAAAATTCCCAGAAATAGGACAGTTATACCATGCCGTTGTACTCGATAATTAATAAAACCAAACCCTTCATTCATCCATTAACAAAACCAAACCCTTCATTCATCCATTAACAAAGAAAACATCAATAATGAAGTTGGTATTGGTCAGTCTCCTATCTTTACTGTAATAAAGAAAAGAAATTTGAAAGTTAGGTTTGGTTTCACAGGTTTGTAGAGCTAGACCTTGAGAGCGATGTAACTGTGGAGATCAATGGTTGGAGCTTCCATCTGCACAAGGTATTGAAAAAACAAATATTCTACATTTCTACATCTTAAAATTATTTCTCCACCATAAACTTCTTCCTATTATGATTTTAATTATACATGTTTCAACAAATAAACTTTTTTCTATATATAAATAACATAGGCCTGCAGTGGTATGGTTTATTGACGATTCCCTGGATATGACAGGTATGGTTTATTGACGATTCCCTGGACATGAAATCACAAGTTGTAAAATTCTTTCTATTATGATTTTAATTATACATGTTTCTACAGATAAACTTCTTTCAATATACATATAACATGCAGACCCGCACTGATGTGGCTCATTGACAATTCGCTGCTGGATATAAAATAACGATAACTGTGAAAAATTTGTCCATAGGGTAACAAATTTGTATTTCATGGTGTGCTAGTTCCCTCTGCTGTCAAGAAGCGGACGACTAAATCAACTGGTGGTGTTTAGCGAGTCAGCCGGTAAGGATTGTATAAAGCTAGACGATATTCCTGGTGGTGAAAAAGCGTTCGAATTAGTGGCTAAGTTCTGCTATGGAGCATCAATCGACCTGACTGCAACGAACATAGCTGCTTTAAGATGCGCAGCAGAATACCTGGAAATGACAGAAGATCTGGAGGAAGGAAATCTTATATCTAAAACAGAGATCTTTTTGGGCGTTGCAGTGTCGTCGTCGTGGAAAGACTCTATAATTGTACTAAAGAGCTGCGAGCAGCTTTCTCCATGGGCAGAAAACCTCCAGTTAGTCAGAAGAAGTTGCGATTCAATAGCGTGGAAGGCATGCACAGATCCAAGGGGCATAAACTGGTCATATACTCCTCCAGCCAACAACAAGCTCATTGACCAAAATATCGACCCTCCTCCAATTTGGGATGAAATGAAAAATCGTCATGGATTTTACAATAACATGGAACAATCAGCTCCACAAGATTGGTGGTTTGAAGATGTCTCTATGTTGGGCATTGACCATTTCGTTAGGGTTATCTCGGCCATCAAAGTGAAAGGCATGAAACCCTACTTGGTAGGTGCAGCCATTATGTATTATTCCTCCAAATGGCTTCCAGGGCTACTAAATTTAGTGGAAAGCAGTACTGTGACAAGAATAGATCAGGACATGAGTACTGTCAGTGATATTGGAAGTAGTGGCCTCGTTAAATTCAGAATCACAGGAGGGAGGAGGAACGATGACAGCAACAAAGAGAAGAGAATGATGATAGAGAGTATAATAAGCATAATTCCTCCTGAAAAGGACACAGTATCGTGTTCTTTCCTCCTACGCCTCTTGAAAATGGCAAACATGTTTAATGCCACTCCTGCGCTTGTGACTGAACTAGAAAAAAAGGTAGGGATGCAGTTGGAACAGGCCACGTTAAGTGACTTGCTGATTCCCTCTTACGATGCAAGCGAGAGTGCTCTGTATGATGTTGATCTGGTGAGGAGAATATTAGAGCACTTTCTGATCCAAGAGAAATATGGTTCCAATACTGAACCCTGTGCCTATAATGCCAATGAAATTATTTATATTGTGCAACAGGGATATCATGATGAAGGTCTTCCCAGAGTCCATGCAGGCCATCCTGATGCTAAAACGCTCGTCGCCAAACTTGTGGACAGTTACTTGGCCGAAGTTGCAAGAGATCCCAATCTCTCCCTCGCTAAATTTCAAGGCTTGGCCGAATCATTGCCAGAAAATGCCAGAACCTGTGACGATGGCCTCTACAGAGCCATTGATACTTATTTCAAGGTATTCTTAATCTTCATACATCATTCTTAATCATTATAGCCTATGTATTACTGTGCAAACAAGAGAATAAAAATTAGAAAATCAAGGTATTCTTAATCTTCATACATCATTATTAATCAATAGAACCTATGTATTATTGTGCAAACCAGAGAATAAAAATTAGAAAATCATAAATTTATAGCTTCTTAAAGATTAAGGTGCTTAAAACATTAAAGTTATTAAGGATATATATTTATTTAATTATTAATATAATACATTTGGTTTTAATTTATTTGTAGAATTATTTATTTTTAGTTTAAAAATATTATGCAATTAAATATAAGATAAAGGTATATGTTTAGTAACCAGAAAATGGTTTTATTATAAAGAGTAATATGTATTAAAAAAAAATTATGTTGAAAGAAAGTAGAATATGTTGAAAGAGGTTAGACTATTGGAGATAATTAAAATGTTGCATTGCAAAATATTAATAATATTAAAAATGTGGTTACTTCTAAGTTTAAAGACAAAATGTGGAGTGAGAAAGATTTAGAGGCTAAAAGAAAATAAAGATATTATAAGGAAGTCATCAACCTTATTTTAGAAGATCAAAAGTATCTCTTTGTTTTAACTAGTTCAAATAAAAAAATTAATATAACCAAGATAAGAAGGAACTCTCATGAGCTCCATAGTGAAACAAGTAGTAGATGGTTGGGCAGTTCCTAAAACACCATGGGTGGAAAGGATTTGCCATTTCTTTGAGAATATGAACATTGAGGATGAAAATCACTTCTTCTTAGAGTGCCCTACGTACACCCACATTAGATCTTAGTTTCATAATCTTTGTTGCAATACGGACCTTCCTAACCTTTTAGCATGTCAAAATTATAGTGAGCTCCGGAGGCTTTTCTGCAAGCTCTTTGAGCATAGGAATATATTTTTAAAACAAACTAAATAATTCATTTCTTTAAGTCCAATAGACCAAAGTTTGGTCTCACGGGACTTAACCATGATCATCATCATCATATATATATATATATATATGGAGTATGAAAATGTTAGTATATGTATAAGTAAAGTGGTAAGTAAACACTTATCCTTGGTGTAGCTAGCCACTTAATTTTGTAGAGATAAGTGGTTGTTAAACAAATACTATTTACATTAAGCTAATTAAGAAATCTTTATAAATATATCCATAAATCATAAAAAAATACAATTTAGTAAACAAAAAAACTCATACATTTTCTAACTAAAGCTTATGAAGAAAAAGACGAAGACCATGAAATAAATCACACTTGTTGATCGGCTCAAAAAAGTCTAATTATATGATGACAATCTTCTGATAACGTTAGCTTAGTTTTTAAATTAAAAATCAGAAAAAAAAACTTTCATAAAACCCCAAAAAAGCTATTATGAAATTAAAATATAAGGGTTTAAATAAAAAATTCTTACTTAGATGTTGAAAACAAATTACCTCTTCATTAGAGTTCAACTAACATTAAAAATTTGAATATGTTTCAAAAATTATAATACAATTTAATTCTATAAATCTAAACATAACTATCAGAAGATCTATAATTATAATTACTTTATTAATAAGTTGTTTTTAAAGTTCTTGTAAAGTTATTCATGTTATCGTGCCATTCTTCATGTTATCCATTTATCTACTATTTGTTATTTTTTATACCCTCTTTTTTTTAATCTCACATTTTTCTAGTTATCTATCATGAAGTGTTAGTTATCCCGTCATCAACAATGAGTTATTCATGCATGGCTATTCATTCATCAGTACCAGTTATATATATATATATATATATATAATTGTCATAAAATCAATCTTGACATTTGTCTCATCTTCTTCCGTAAATGAAAAATCATAGGCCTAGAAGACCTCAAATCTCAAATAACTAGCACACCCACACAGTTTGTGGCTGGATCACCTCCATAGGGATAAAATGGTTGAGAGAGGCACTTTGAATTTTTTTTGTATTCCTCATATTCTTCTAGTTAAACCGGTTCAACTCTGAAGTATCCATGCCTAGCTACATGTAATCAAGGACATTCTTCCTGTTACCCATTTATCAACTATGGTTATCCGTTCATCAGCTATGACTTATCCATGTGCATTGCTAATAGTTATCCATTCATCATCTACCAGTTATTTTTTATGTGCCATAGAATCAATATCAATCTGGACATTGCACTTGTCTCATCCTCCACCCCAATTCTCAACTAAAGACCCTTATCTGCCTAAAAACTCTTAGCAACATAACTAGCACACCCACATAGTCAACATTCTTCCAATTATCCAATATCAATTATCAATTATTTTTTATATTGTTTTTCTTTTTATCTCTAGTTATTTGCCATAAATTATTGGTTATCCATTCATCAACTATGAGTTATCCATTCATAAGCTAGCTACCATTTATTTTTTATATTCTTTTTCTTTTTATCTCACATTCTTCTAGTTATCTGCCATGAATTATTGGTTATCCATTCATCAATTATGAGTTATCCATTCATGAACTAGCTACCAAGGTATTGTCTATATTCATTTTTTTATAATTGTTTATTTCAAATTTTAATCCACTACCATAAAATCAATTGCAGTAATACACTTGTCTCATCATCCTGGTTAGTAGATGAACAAGCATAGGCCATAACCGACCCCAAATCTCAAATAAAAATATCTATCAAAGTAACTACATTTTTTTTTGCCATCATTATACTTAAAAAAATTGGTTTATTTACCTCTGTGATAAGTGGAAAGTTAATAGAATATGTATCAATGAAGTGGGTTAAGAAATACTTAGTAACACAATGAACAAATTCAAGACTTGTAACATTTTTCTTTCCCACTTTGACCATTCAAAGTCAAGAAAATAATAATTAATTTTATCCTTATGCAAGTTAATACTATTCATTTGTCATTATCACAACAACCCTGACGCACCCTTGTGTTTACGACTTTGAACCCCATAATTGATATTGACAATGATGTGCGCATGCAGACACATCCTACACTGACAGAGCACGAGAGAAAAAGGCTATGTCGAATAATGGATTGCCAAAAATTGTCGGTTGACGCTTGTTTGCACGCAGCCCAGAATGAACGTCTGCCTGTGAGAAATGTACTGCAAGTTCTCTTCTGTGAACAGCTAAGGGTCAGAAATACTCTAACATCAGCATCAAATATTAATGATAATAATAATCATCAGCATCAGCTTGAGGTTCAGGTTCAATCTGGGAGTCCGAGGAAAAGCAATTATCATGTTTTGGAGCAAAACTACAACCTTCCAGCCGCTACAGGAGGAGAGTCGTTTCACGTGGAAGAAGGGAGGGACATTAAAACAATGAAGTATGATTTGGAAAAGGTGAAGCTCCAACTGAGGGAGCTTCAGCAAGACTATTCCCATCTGCAACACGAATTCCAGAAACTAGCTGCTGTTTCAAAACAAAAGAGCAGCGGCTCAACTAGTTCACATTGGATCTCAGGCTGGAAGAAGCTAAGCAAATTTAAAACCTCTTCTATTTTCCAAACCAAATTGACTTCCAATGACATTGATGATTTTGTTGGCCAAATGCAGCCTGATGAATCTAATCATATGCTTGCAACCCAACAGAATCAAAAGACAAGGCGTTGGAGAAATTCTGTGTCCTGATCAATCATCATATCTCACTCACTTCTCATTTGGCACCTTATTCCAGTTGTTTAATGTATATGTAATTACTTTTATCAGTTGCTCATAGAGTTGGATTACAGCAATCACTCAATTGTTTTGTTCTGCAACATGTAACTTATCATTCAAACTTTTTGTTTGACTCGTAGTTATTCTTATTGTTTTAATTGGTATTAACTATCATATATTCATTTTAAGTCAGATTTATCAAAAATTGAGAAATTTGTTTGTTTGACTCGTAGTTATTCTTATTGTTTTAATTGGTATTAACTATCATATATTCATTTTAAGTCAGATTTATCAAAAATTGAGAAACTTGTTTGTTTGACTGGTAGTTATTCTTATTGTTTTAATTGGTATTAAGTATCATATATATTTATTTTAATTCAGATTTATCAAAAATTGAGAGGTAGCAAATTAAATTTTCTAATTGTAATTAGTTCATCACTAAGGGGTTTGAACTAGGATTGTTTTTCTAACAATACCTACTCTTTAACTAAATGAGCTAACAAAATTTAGCCATTAATAAATTAGAATTTGATAAAAATCTGTGAGTATTTTATTTTTTTATAACTTTTTATATAAAATTTAATATTAGACATATCTATGCTTTTCAAAAGTTTTTATTTTATATGGCCTGTAAACCACCTCTTCTATCTTATTTTATTTTATGGTTTATCATTATTTTTTCCATAGAAATGGTTGATCATTATACCATACCATGTGAGGAGAAATTTTATAGTTTACAAAATAATTTATGATAATATTATATATTTATAATATAGTATTTTAGCTTTCATTTATTATTAGTATTAGTTATGGTTAGGTAGACTTAGTCATGGCCATTTTCTTTTTAATTTATATTAAAATAAATTTATCTGTATAAATATTTCACGGGTTATTATTCTTTTTTACTGACATTATTTTTATTTATTTATTTGCAAGTTATATGGCTAATTTGGTTTAGAACATTTGCTATTAGAGCATACAGTATTTGGCTTGGCTCCTTCAAAACAAGTCATGCCATACTGGTGGTAAAAACTTTAGGCTAATTCTATTAATTTGAGATTTTAGTTAAAATCTATGGAAGTTAGAATTTTTTACTACTCCAAAAATTATCTCACACATGTATTTACTTTTATAAGTTGCTCATAGAGTTGGATTACAACATTCACACAATTGCTTTGTTCAACATGTAACTTATCATTCAAACTTTTTTTTGACTGGTATTTATTATTATTGTTTTAATTTTTATTAATTAGTATATAGTCATTTTAATTCAGATCTGTCCAAAATTGAGAGGGATCAAATTAAATTTTCTGAATTGTAATTTTTTTATAAATTTGTAAAAAGAATTAAAAAATATATATTCAATAAAGTTGACTATTTTCTTATTAATAAATCAGAACTTAATATGAATCTCTATTTGTTTTAATTTTTTATACTTTCTATATAAAATTTAATATTGAACAAACATATGTTATCCAAAAGTTTTTATTATATGACCAATAAACCACCCCTTCTCCCTTATTTTTATTTTATGGTTGAACATTATACCATACCATTTCCATAATTTATATGTGATGAGAAATTTTATAGTTTACAAAATAATTTATGGTAATATTATATATTTATAATATAGTATTTTAACTTTTATTTATTATTAGTATTAGTTATAGTTAGGTAGCCTTAGTGATAGGTTAGAGCATGATCATTTTATATTTCATTTATAGTAGAATAAATTGATTTGTATAAGTATTTCATGGTTATTATTCTTTTAGTGACATTATTTTTATTTATTTGTTTATGTTATATGGCTAATTTGGTTTAGAATATTTACTAGAGCACACAAACTTTGGCTTGGCTCTTTTAAACCAAGTCATGTCATTTTCACTATATCTTTTTCTTTTTTGGGAAGTTTTAGATATCAAAATGTTTAAGATCTTGATGATACATACTGAAATACTGGTGGTAAAAACTTTAGCCTCTAATTCTATTAATTTGTGAAAGGAACAAAGTTCCTCAATAATAGAATAACCAGAATAAGTAACGTATAAATGCCATAAAGGGCAAGTAATGTAAAATAAGATGTATGATAGATGATAGATTACAATTTGTAGCCACCCTTATATATTGTGTGGACAACAATGAATGAAGGTCCGCGTTCTTTAACCTAGTATTACATATCACTAGTTAATATTTAATGTATTTATTATTATTGCTACATTGTCTTCCCCTTAAGGGAAGCTTTGTCCTCTAAACTGTATTGATAGCAATGTCTGATTTCCTTTGAATGATCATCTTGGGATCCTTTCCTTTTTGTATTTGCGACATTTGAGGAAATGAGCCGATACGAGTTACAGATTCCTCAGGCGAATTGTTGCATCGTATCTGCTGTGCTTCATCCTAGATCTATTTTTATTGGAGCTCTGAGATCATTTTGTGGAAGTATGTCGATATTTTCTCAAGTCCACATAAGTCTTATGTGAATATTCATTTTGACCCTGTCGTTGGTCAAAATGACGATTATAATTAGGATGTCTGTAAGGTGTAGGTGTTGTTTGTTCTTCTTTCTTTTGGACTGCGGCGAGGACCGTCTTCACTTCCTTGATTTGATTTTTAGGTGCATTTTCTTGGATTTGTGCTTCTTGGTTCTCCAGTAGTTTGTTATGATTTTGAATTTTTTCGATTATTTCATCTTGCGACATTTTTTCAATTTCTAACTCCTTGATTTGATTCTATAGTTCTTGATTACGATTATTTAGAAACTGGTTTTCTTCTTGTTTTTCCAGTATTTTTCTTTCAAGGTCTTCATCGGAGTGTTCCCTCTTGCTACTGTTTTTCAATTTTTTGATCTTTGTAATCAATGTTTTATTATGATTTCGTAGTCGACAAATATATTCGATATTGCTTAATAATACTTTGTTGACTTTTGTCAATTCCAACTTGTGTCTTCTTACTGTCGTCATGTTGTTGTTGGAGTCTTTATTTTTGTTGTTGATCATGACGTAATTCTGTTTCTTGATTTCCTAACTTTTCATGTACTTGTCCCAATTCATCTTCTTTGTCGATGACAACTTTGTTAAGATGACTAATTTCTTCTTCCAATTCGATAATATTCCGATACGGATGTTCTTCGACTATTTTTTGACTTTATTATCCAGTCGTCAAGTTTTTTAATGATGCATTCCAGACGTGATATTTTCTCATCTTTATCTACTAGCCTTTCTATGAGTTTTCTTTTACTATCTTCCAAAAATCCAATATTCATTTCCGAGGTAGCAATCCTTAGTTTCTGTTTGTTGATTTCGAATAGTAGACTATTATTGGCAATTCCGCACTCTTTTAGCTTATTCGAAACTGCTCGTAACTGTGATTGTAATTTTGGTATCATACTCGCCATGACTTCTTGAATTCCAATTTTTTGAATTGGTCTTCTTGTTTGATAGTGGATTTCGGTTCATTGTCTAGCCTTCTTTTCTTTCGCCTTTTTAATGATAGAAGATCTTCTTTGATTAGGTTAAATAACCTTCTTTTTTTTCTTCTTTTTTTCAAAAATAATATTCAACAATATTATTTCTTTCTATTTTTTTTGTTTCTTCCTTTTTTCTTTTATAATAATAATAATTAATCAATAATTATATTAATGTTTTTATAAACTATATATATAGTTTAATATATAGTTTTTTTTAACTAATAATTAATTATTGTATTAATTATTATATAATAAAAATATTTATTTTATTATTTTATATAATAAAACAAAAAATTGAACTATTATAAATATATTATAATAATTCAAATCAAAGTAAAAGCTGGTTGAAAATGGAAAGCAAAACCATGTGTTTGTTTTACTTTATCTTCTTTTTTTTTTTACTTTTCTTTTTCCTTTCTTTTGTATTTTTACATTTTTTTACGTTTTTCTTTTTCTTTTGGACAATGTTCAATATTTTAAGGAAACCCTAAAATAAGGCTATAAGCCAAAAATCAGACAAGGTCTGAGAATTAAAGCCAAAGGCCCAGATCAGCCAAACGAGGCTCTGATACCACTTGAAAGGAACAAATTTCTTCAATAATAGAATAACCAGAATAAGTAACGTATAAATTCCATAAGGGCCTGTGCAAGAAGATGATGGACCTTTTTGTGCACGTTAGATGCAATAGAAACCTGAAAAATCAGGCATCCCTCAACTTACTTGGATTTTTTGAGATACTTATGCAAAATATATTGCATTGAGTAAAAAACATGAAATGTAGGAAATTGAATTACCTTTCCAAATATATAACTTTTATGTATCGAAAATTTGCATAGCTATGTCAAATTTCATTTTTCCTAACAGGCACTTTTTATTTTTCAGGGAAATTATAAGGTATATGTTTTTGTGGGTGCAGCCTTTGAGGGCCTAAATGATCGAATCAAGCTACACAAATTTACATCCATGTAGATAACCCATAGAAATAGTGCGGCATTATTTTTCGAAAATTAAATTAGTAATTTTATAATATTTTTATAATTGTCTAAGTGAGAAAACCTCGAAAATGGTATGTGTTTTGTGGGTGCAGACTTTGAAGGTCTTAATGAAAAAATCATGAAATGGGGTTTTTATAGAACGTAGAGGTTAGTGTCTACTTGTGCACCATACAATTTTTGTTTGAAGTGATCAAGAATTGAAAAAGTTATAGAAGAAACACTACCAGTGTGTTTTTTGAGTTGAGGAGTGATGACAGAAGATAAATAAGAAAAAAATAGAAAAAATTATGTATTCTTATTAAAATTTACATATTTAGAATCTGCAAAAAAAACCATATCTGTTTCTAAAATCTCATAAAAAATGGAGGTGTGCAGAACAATCAGACGAACCGTTAAACATGAGCATATTGAAAATATGGATATAATGCTGAATTTGCCATGGTTTATCATACTCCAAGGCACAGGCATGTTGAATCCGAAGCAAAGTGCAAAGCAGACACATAGGCATAGGAATTCCACGAAAGCATGGGTGGAGGCTCGGCCTTATCATTTGGAGGGAATAAAAATTTAAATTTATAAAACGCGCACGCGATTTAACACTAAACAACGCGTGTGCGTTATGTTCATATAAATTGCGTGCGCGTTATGTCCATATAAAACACGAGCGCGTTATGTCCTTGTATATCGCGTGCGCGATATGTGAAACAAAAAATATAGCGCCAACATATTTTTGACATAATGCTTGGGATCATAATGCTTCTATTCTTCAAGTTGGTGTACACTCCACATATAACATAAGGTTTGTAGGTTCATTAATCTAAAATACATCAAATGGTATCACACAAATGATATAGAATGTGTGTGTATACTATTACTACTAGAAGTATTAGTATTAAACTAGTTACTAATTGTACACTGATTGGTGATGGAGAGAGGGATCTGATACATAACGATGCCTAGGGATTTCCACTAGTGGCCTACTGCAACCTCTTCCATAGCCCTAATGACCTGCTACAATTTTCCAATGCATCATGTCTCCAGTATCATGTCAATAGCGGCAACCTTAGCTCCTTCAATGGCGACATCTGATGCTCCCACAGGTGCTTTATATGATACATAAATAATAAATCCCTCTTGTAGTGAAATAATTCATCATCATCATCATCACCTTCCTCATCATCATCATCGCCATCACCATCATCATTATCCTCATCATCATTATCATCATCCTCATCCTCATCGTCATCATCAGGTTCATCATCACCATCATCATCATCATCAACATGATCATCATCATCACCATCAACATCATGAACATCATCATCACCATCTTTGTCATCATCATCATGAACATCGTCCTCATCACCATCATTTTCATCATCGTCAGCATCCTCCTCGTCATCATCATCACCTTCCTCATCATCAACATCACCATCACCATCATTATCATCATCAACATCGCCATGATCATCATTATCATTTTCATCATGTCCATCTTCATCATCATCATCTTCACCATCATCACCTTCATCATCACCATCATCATCATCATCATCATCACCATTGCCATCATTTCCATCATCATCATCATCAACAACAACATTATCACCATTGTCATCATTGTCATCATCATCACCATCATCATCACCTTCATCATCCTTATCATAATCATCACCATCAACTTCATGAACATCATCATCATCATCCTCATCATCATCACCATCATCTTCATCATCATCATCATCATCAACATCGTCATCATCAACATCATCACCATAGCCATCATTGCCATCATCGGCATCATCATCATCATCACCATCAACATCATGAACATCGTCATCATCATCATCATCGTCATCCTCATCATCATCACCATCAACATCATAAACATCATCATAATTCATCATCATCGTCATCATCATCATCATCATCATTCATCATCACCATCAACATCGTGAACATCATCATCATCATCCTCATCATCATCACCATCAACATCATGAACATCATCATCATCATCATCATCCATCATCACCATCAACATCGTGAACATCATCATCATCATCCTCATCATCATCACCATCAACATCAACAACATCATCCTCACCATGAACATCATGAACATCATCATCATCATCCCCGCCATCCTCATCATGAACATCATCATCATCATCATCATCCTCATCATCATCATCATCCTCAACATCCTCATCATGAACATCATCATCATCATCCTCATCATCATCATCACCTTCATCATCGTCATCATCATCATCATCATCACCGTCAACATCATGAACATCATCATCATCATCCTCATCATCATCATCACCTTCATCATCGTCATCATCATCATCATCATCATCACCGTCAACATCATGAACATCACCATCCTCATCCTCATCCCCATCATCATCATCATTCATCATCATCGTCATCATCACCTTCATCATCACCTTCATCATGAACATCCTCATCATCCTCGTCGCCATCAACATCATCCTCATCATCATCATCATCCTCATCATCATCATCATCATCACCGTCAACATCATGAACATCATCATCATCATCCTCATCCTCATCCTCATCCTCATCCTCATCCTCATCATTGTCATCATACACATCATCATCACCTTCATCATCGTCATCATCATCATCATCATCATCATCATCCTCATCATCATCCTCACCATCACCATTGACATCATCATCACCATGAACATCACCTTCATCATTATCATCCTCATCACCATCACCATCATCATTCATCACCATCAACATCACGAACATCATCATCACCTTCCTCATCGTCGTCCTCATCCTCATCATCATCATCACCTTGTACACCATCATCATCATCATCAACATGATCATCATCATCACCATCAACATCGTCATCCTCATCATCATCACCATCAACATTGTGAATATCATCATCATCATCCTCACCATCACCATAGACATCATCATCATCATCCTCCTCCTCATCATCACCATCAATGTCATGAACATCATCATCATCATCATCACCTTCAACATCATGAACATCATCATCATCCTCACCATGAACATCATCATCATCATCCTCATCATCATCCTCACCATCATCATTCATCATCACCATCAACATCATCAACATCATCATCATCATCCTCATCATCATCCTCACCATCATCATTCATCATCACCATCAACATCGTGAACATCATCAACATCATGAACATCCTCATCATCCCCATCACGAACATAATGAACATCCTCATCATCCTCATCGCCATCCACATCATCCTCATCATCATCATCATCCCCCTCCTCCTCCTCCTCATCATCATCATCATCACCGTCAACATCATGAACATCCTCATCCTCATCCTCATCCTCATCCTCATCCTCATCCTCATCATCCTCCTCATCATCACCATCATCATCATCATCATCACCGTCAACATCATGAACATCATCATCATCATCCTCATCCTCATCCTCATCATTGTCATCATCATCATCATCATCACCTTCATCATCGTCATCATCATCATCATCCTCATCATCATCCTCACCATCACCATCGACATCAACATCATGAACATCATCCTCATCATCCTCCTCCTCATCATCACCACCAATGTCATGAACATCATCATCACCATCGTCACCATCAACATCATGAACATCATCATCATCCTCACCATGAACATCATCATCATCATCCTCATCATCATCATCATCATCCTCATCATCATGAACATCATGAACATAATCATCATCTTCATCACCATCAACATCATGAACATCATACTCATCATCATCATCATCATCACCTTCATCATCATCTCCTTCATCACCATCATCATCACCATCAACATCATGACCATCATCATCAGCATCCTCATCGTCATCCTCACCATCATCCTCATCATCACCTTCATCATCATCATCATCATCAACATGCTCATCATCATCATGAACATCATCCTCATCATCATCATCCTCATCATCATCACCTTCAACATCATCATCATTATCATCATCATCCTCATCATCATCATCACCTTCATCATCCTCATCATGAACATCATCAATATCACGAACATCATCCTCATCATCATCATCACCATCAACATCATGAACACCATCATCATCATCACCTTCATCATCCTCATCATCATCGTCATCAACATCATGAACA
>LPNX011200571.1:8598-19376 GCA_001517045.1 Pseudotsuga menziesii
AGAGAGTGGGCACACTCCATCTATTGCAAGCCCAAATCTAATACTATGGGGTTCATCTTTGAATTTTCCTGGCCATTTTTCCTCTATGTGTTTCATTGCTTTACAGTCTGCTGGAATTCGCATGAATCCATCTTTACTCCTATTCTTTGCATGCCAGTCCATCAATTGTGCAAGTGACTTGCAACGAAACATTCGTTGAATTCTAGGTATAATTGGCATGTGGCGTAAAACATTATTTGGAATGGTAGGACTTTGTACATCTGTACGATATCTCTTCTCTTTGCATAAAGGACATTCTTGTTTATTTTGATATTCACCTCTATATAAGATGCAATCATTTTGACATGCATGAATTTGCTTATATTCTACCCCCAACTCAACCAACAATTGACGTGCTTCTCTACAAGTTGATGGCAACACATTATCTTCGGGGAATATTTTATCCTTTAGTGCCCTGTAATATTGTTTTCAGAGAAACATGTTAGAAATGTCATTTAATATCATTTTTTATATAACATATACCCATTTAAAGTCCACTTAAATAAATTCGATTGAATTTAATACTTATCTACTAATTGTGTAAACCAATTAACAATGCAAATCTATAAATATAATTCAACGTACTTTAGCAAAGTAGTGAAGCTCTTATCTGACCAACCAAATAATGACTTGATTTCCAATAATATTAATGTGCATGAAAGCTTTGATGTTCTACTTGCACCTGACTTGAACACGACTGTCTTTGTTGCTTGCTTGATTGATTCATGAATGTTAATATCATCAAATTTTTTATGGTGGCAATTTCCCTCTATATCATCATTAATGTTATGCATAGGATCATCACCCTCATCATTGTTTCCATCCCCAAAGAAACTTGTGAGCATTTCATTCAATCCTTCTTCGTGCATTTCATTCTCATCATCATGTTCACTATGAACATGATGAGGCATGCCATCAATGATGAGGTGTAAAATGCAAGCCATAAGCATAAAAATGCAAGCTAGGAATGCATAGCATTCAACTTGAATAGGAATGACTAAAATTACAGGTATCTTGGACAAATTCAAAATTAATGACTAAAATTCAAAGTTGTTACGTAAAAAACAGTGTGTATTCAAAACCAGGCTTAGGAAAATGCACGCCACAGTTCGTACAATTGTCATAAGTTGAGAATAACACCATGGGGTTGAAGCTAGATATAATTACATTTATTAATAAAATTTTATACTGTTAGGTGTATTCTATATGGTGAATTCTACTATTTAATGCATATGAATTATGTATTTGTTCCATTCAATTATGTCTGGTATATATTATTGTTATGTTATAATTGGTTTTTCTTTTCGAATAATTTTTTCATTATATATCAAATTTGTAAGTTTGAAACGATAATATACATTTCCTAGCATGTGGGTTATTGTGAAGATGCTTTTATACTGTCTTCAAACTATCCAAAAAACCTCTTATTATAGCCTTCTAGATATGGTTGGATTCACCATACAACACTCTAGAGATCCACACTCTCAGAATATTTTTATCATCATCCTATGAGCTGTGGTGGGAAATTCCCTAAGGCCAATTATGCAGATTTTACCAATAATTCCATACTTGGACAATTTTTTATCTTCTCCTAGGCTCGGTCTAATTTCCCTAAACCACATTTTCCAGGCTACTTGGACCAATATTCCCAAACTTAGCCAATTTCTTGATTTTAACTAATTTGCCGTATTTCTCCAGAACGATGCCATAATGCGGGAATCATCCTTAGGGCGGGCATCGACCTTAATACGGGCATCATTTAATCCCTTTAAAACACTTAGCCATTTTTTCTTTTTCTTTAGTATGCAAATTAACATTTTTCTTCTATTTTCGTAGGTTGATATTTTCCTTATCTGGCCACCATAAGAAAAACCAAGAGCATGAATATATATCCATTTCAACAATGAACAGGACCATATCATCTGATGAATTTTATCATCAAAGGAACACCCCCTTTTGGTCATTTCGAAGTGGTCTCTCAAACGTTTTGTCTAACACTTGAGCAGTTCTCTTTAAACCCTAGGTCACCAAGGTAATTTCATTTTTCCTTAAAATTTGGCAAGTCATATTCCCAATGGGTATAGTTCAACAAGGTGAGTCTAGAAAAACCACTTTCATCTTCTGTAGCTTCTTTCTCTCTCCTAGGTGCGCATCTTTCTGGAGCAGTGAAAATATGGCTAAGAGGCACTTTTGGCAGATTGATATCTTCTTCCTGAAAGACTTTTTGGTCAGGATAATTATATGGTTGGATGCACCATACAAGTTTCTAGAGATCTACACTCTCATAATATTTTTATTATCAACCCATGAGCTGCGGCGGGAATTTCCCTAAGGCTTGTTAGGCATATTTTACCAATAATTCATACTTGGACAATTTTTGATCTTCTCCTAGGCTTGGTCTAATTTCCCTAAACCAAATTTTTGGCAGGTCCATAAATTCTTCTTTAGTGTCTCTTTGGAAAAACTGAGACCATGGTTGAGTAGACAAAACAACAACCTACAATATCCCCATATGGTGCGGGTATTTTCTTCAACAAACCATTTGTGGCGGGCATCCTCTTAAGGCTACTTGGACCAATATTCCCACACTTGGCCAATTTCCAAATTTTCACTAATTTGTCGTATTTCTCCAGAACGATGTCATAATGCAACAATGATTTCAACTTCATGCCACATAGTCATCTATTCCATGCAGGTATAATTTTAGGGGCGAATTTTAGCCCAATGGGCTATTTTTCCATGTTTTTCTCCCCAAAAAGATTCGCCATTTTGCATTTTTTGAAGCCCTGTTTTGCCCAATTTTGATGGGGTAAAATTTTTTCACCCTAAAAATCACCAAATTATTATATAAACGATATAAAATCCTTGGAAATTAAATATTTTTTGAAAAATATCGCCACTCATTTTATAGTTGGCGTTTTAAGAATTGGTAATATTCGCCAACATTTATACACTTTTAAATAAGTATGGTTCCTTAAAATCATCCTTGATTCCATGCCATGCCATGCAGGCATCATCTTTAGTGCGGGCATCACTTAGCCCCTTTACAACACTTAGCCATTTTTTCTGTCTTTAGTGTGCAAAATAAGATTTTTCTTCTATTTTGCGAGTTTGATATTTTCCTTATCTCGTCACCATAAGAAAAACCAAGAGCATGGCTAGATATCCATTTCAACAATGAACAAGACCGTATCATCTGATGATTTTTATCATCAATGGAACACCCCCTTGCGAGCATTTCCAAGTGGTCTCTCAAACACTTTGTCTAACACTTAACCAGTTCTCTTCAAACCCTAGGTCACCAAGGTGATTTCATGTTTCCTTCAAACTTGGTAAGTGAGATTTCCAATGGGTATAGTTCAATAAGGTGAGTCCAGAAAAAAACACTTTAATCTTCTGTAGCTTCTTTCTCTCTCCTCGGCGGGAATTTTTCTGGAGCAGTGCAAATATGGCTAAGAGGCACTTTTAGCAGATTGATATCTTCTTCCTGAAAGACTTTTTGGTTAGGATACTTATATCATTGGATGCACCATACAATTTTCTAGAGATCTACACTCTCATAATATTTTTATCATCAACCTATGAGTTGTGGTGGGCATTTCCCTAAGGCCTGTTAGGCATATTTTACCAATAATTCATACTTGGACAATTTTTGATCTTCTCTTAGGCTTGGTCTAATTTCCCCAAACCACATTTTTGGCAGGTCCATAAATTCTTCTTTAGTGTCTTTTTGGACAAACTGAGACCATGGTTGAGTAGACAAAACAACAGCCTACAATATCCCCATGTGGTGTAGGTATTTTCTTCAACAAACCATTTGTGGTGGGCATCCTCTTAAGGCTACTTGGACCAATATTCCTACACTTGGTCAATTTCCCGATTTTCACTAATTTGCCATATTTCTCCAGAACGATGTCATAATGCAACAATGATTTCAAATTCATGCCACATAGTCATTTATTCTGTGCCATGCCATGCGGGAATCATCCTTAGTGCGGGCATCAACCTTAATGCAGGAATCATCCTTAGTGCGGGCATCAACCTTAATGCAGGCATCAATGAGCCCCTTTACAACACTTAGCCATTTTTTCTGTCTTTAGTGTGCAAAATAATATTTTTCTTCTATTTTGTGAGGTTGATATTTTCCTTATCTGGTCACCATAAGAAAAACCAAGAGCATGGCTAGATATCCATTTCAACAATGAACAAGACCATATTATCTAATGTTTTTTATCATCAATGGAACACCCCCTTGCGACCATTTCCAAGGGGTCTCTCAAACACTTTGTCTAACACTTAACCAGTTCTCTTCAAACCCTAGGTCACAAAGGTGATTTCATGTTTCCTTTAAACTTGGCAAGTGAGATTCCCAATGGGTATAGTTCAACAAGGTGAGTCCAGGAAAAACACTTTCATCTTCTGTAGCTTCTTGATCTCTCCTAGGTGGGCATTTTTCTGGAGCCGTGCAAATATGGCTAAGAGGCACATTTGGAAGATTGATATCTTCTTCCTGAAAGATGTTTTGGTCAGGATAATTATATGGTTGGATGCACCATACAAGTTTCTAGAGATATACACTCTCATAATATTTTTATCGTCAACCCATGAGGCTGTGGTGGGTATTTCCCTAAGGCCTATTAGGCATATTTTACCAATAATTCATACTTGTACAATTTTTGATCTTCTCCTAGGCTTGGTCTAATTTCCCTAAACCACAGTTTTGGCAGGTCCATAAATTCTGCTTCAGTGTCTCTTTGGACAAACTGAGACCATGGTTGAGTATACAAAACAACAGCCTACAATATCCCCATGTGGTGCGGGTATTTTCTTTAACAAACCATTTGTGGAGGGCGTCCTCTTAAGGCTACTTGGACCAATATTCCCACACTTGGCCAATTTCCTAATTTTCACTAATTGTCATATTTCTCTAGAACAATATCATAATGCAACAATGATTTCAACTTCATGCCACATAGTCATCTATTCCATGCCATGCCACGCGGGCATCATCCTTAGTGCGGGCATCAACCTTAATGCGGGCATCACTTAACCCCTTTACAACACTTACCCATTTTTTTTGTCTCTAGTGTGCAAAATAATATTTTTCTTCTATTTTATGAGGTTGATATTTTCCTTATTTGGTCACCATAAGAAAAACCAAGAGCATGGATAGATATCCATTTCAACAATGAACAATACCATATCATCTGATTATTTTTATCATCAATGGAACACCCCCTTGCGACCATTTCCAAGTGGTCTCTCAAACACTTTGTCTAACACTTAACGAGTTCTCTTCAAACCCTAGGTCACCAAGGTGATTTCATGTTTCCTTAAAACTTGGCAAGTGATATTCCCAATGGATATAGTTCAACAAGCTTAGTCCATAAAAAACACTTTCATCTTTTGTAGCTTCTTTCTCTATCCTCGACAGGCATTTTTCTGGAGGAGTGCAAATATGGCTGAGAGCTACTTTTGGCAGATTGATATCTTCTTCTTGAAAGATGTTTTGGTTAGGATAATTATATGGTTGGATGCACCATAGAAGTTTATAGAGATATACACTCTCATAATATTTTTATCACCAACCCATGAGTTGTGGTAGCCATTTCCTTAAGGCCTGTTAGGCATATTTTACCCATAATTCATACTTGGACAATTTTTTATCTTCTCCTAGGATTGGTCTTATTTCCCTAAACCATAGTTTTGACAAGTCCATAAATTCTTATTCAGTATCTCTTTGGATAAACTGAGACCATGGTTGAGTAGACAAAACAAAAACCTACAATATCCCCATATGGTGCGGGTATTTCTTCAACAAACCATTTGTGGCGGGCGTCCTCTTAAGGCTACTTGGACCAATATTCCCACACTTGGCCAATTTCCTGATTTTCACTAATTTTCCATATTTCTCCAGAACGATGTCATAATGCAACAATGATTTCAACTTCATGCCACATAGTCATCTATTCCATGCCATGCCATGCAGGCATCATCCTTAGTGCGGGAATCAACCTTAATGCAGGCATCACCTAGCCCCTTTACAACACATCCATTTTTTCTGTCTTTAGTATGCAAAATAAGATTTTTCTTCTATTTTGTGAGGTTGATATTTTCCTTATCTTGTCACCATAAGAAAAACCAAAAGCATGGCTATTTATCCATTTCAACAATGAATAATACCCTATCATCTGATGATTTTTATCATCAATGTAATACCCCCTTGCAAGCATTTCCAAGTGGTCTCTCAAACCCTTTGTCTAACACTTAACCAGTTCTCTTCAAACCCTAGGTCACCAAGGTCATTTCATTTTTCCTGCACACTTGGAAAGTGAGATTCCTAATGGGTAGAAGCCAACAAGGTGAATCCATCATGATCACTTTCATCTTCTGGAGCTTCTTTCTCTCTCCTCAATGGGCATTTTTCTGGAGCAGTGCAAATATGGTTGAGAGGCAGTTTTGGCAGATTGATATCTTCGTACTGAAAGAATTTTTGGTCAGGCTATTTATATGGTTGGATGAACCATACAAGAATCTAGATATATACACTCTCATAATATTTTTATCATCATTGTATGAGCTGTGGTGGGAATTTCCCTAAGGCCAGTTAGGGAGATTTTACCAATAATTCCACACTTGGACAATTTTTTATCTTCTCCTAGTCTTGGTCTAATTTCCCTAAACAATAGTTTTTGCAGTTTTTGCATGTTTTTGCAGGTCTAATTTCCATAAACCACAGTTTTTTCATGTTGGGCGTGCATTTGAGTAGAGAAATCCAAAATTGAATTGCTTCAGTAAAATCCACGCACATGCATGGTTTCATTTTCCCATACCTCAACCTGTCATACACGTGCTGAAGGTATTGAGTGTAAAATATGTCATATAATCGTCTAAACCTGTAAATGGCAGTTCTCACTTTTCCCTACCTATCATATTCTGAACTTTGAACCGACTATCAAATACGTCACTTAACAAACCATCAAATTCTATGATTCAATGAACTTGAATTAGGTCGTATTATGACGGCATTAAGAATGATTGCATCACCCAGACGTGAACTCAACATTTCATCATGATTAACCTTTTTTTCCCACCTTTCAATTATTCCAAGGGTCAACATAGTACACATATCCAGATTTGGCCTGACCCCATGGATTCCTTTGAAGCAAATGTAGTTAATTACCAATCATGTTGCTTCTTATGCAAGATTGATAAATAGGGGCCACTATTATTAGTAGGCTATGCAGTATTCAATCCATTCTCTATGTTCATTAATTTTTGTCTAGTATGGCCGCAGATGTGCACAAATTTGAGTTCACTTATAGTATGAGTGAAATGGGTAGAATTGGAGACAGTCTCATCCGAGTTTGATGGATTTCAGTGGCAGTTCCATTCCATCTTATTGTTTTTATGTTCGTTTGACATTCCTTTCCCATCACTCAATGAAGTCTTTCCTACCTTGAGTCAGCACCTTGTCCCTCTTCAACAACCCAAGCATTCCCTCTCGGTGGCATAGCAGGATTGATTTCTTCAATTCCAGCTTTTAATTTGTCCACTTCAGATGGGTATTGCATGTTGTTTTTCGCTGAGCCATATTTGTTAGTGGAATTTCTCTCTTCCTTACCATTTCCTTCTTTCATTGGTATTTCCCTTTTCTCCTTAGACACCTCTCATGCACTATACATCTTTGTTATAATTCTTCTCTACTCGCATCTCCCATCCAGATAATTGGAATGCAACTTCCTCTTCTACTCCCTTTCTACCCCTACTGTTGAAACATGTCCACTTCAACTCTGTTTTCCCCCCTGTGTTGCACTGTCATGTTTTCCTTGTTCCATAGTAGCTGGTATCTTTATTTAAAGCCAGGAAAGTACATCAGAGGACAGGTTGGCTGGAAGGTGAATCCACATTTCAGTTTCACTCAAATGAAATCCACTTGTAACATGGTCAATCCGACCCTTAAGGTCTATAAATAGAATTTAATAGGTAGTAGGGACAATTATTATTGAAGGAGTTATTTGATGTTACGGATTCAACTGTAAACTATCCCTCTACTTTGTAATGAAAGCATGACATAATAAAAAATGGTCTTGGGCCCCTTTTAAAACTTTCTTGAGTATCGATCTTGTTATATTTTTGCATTATCTTTGTTTTTTTCCTTGGAATGTATTATATATGTTAGGTTCTCATTTATTAATTTCTACAAGGAACGATGATGATTTATATTATAATAAAAAAGAAACAGACCATACAAACTTGTAGAGCCATGAGATTGGTTTCCAAACTATGATGCTCGTCAACAAGAAACCAACATTTACAGTTGTTCTATTCTCATTTCAAATGTTGGATGCATTCTTATTTCACAATAGAAGTTTAATTTATGTCTGAAATTAAAACTATACTAGTCTAATTAGGTTTTTGTATGCAAAATTCCAAATTTCATACCTACAGTGTACTTCGATTGGAATTGGTGTGCAATTTTAGTTCTAGCCATGAAAAAATGGAAAATACTATCAATTGTTGTTTTGGATGACTTGGATTTTACTGTAGATCTTACAATTTACAGAAATGAGTACAAGAGTTTGTAGAAAAGGTTGGTATGTCTATGTTATAGTGCAATTTATTCAATATAGCATGAAATGATGATCTGCCAATTCATTTGTAGAATATATTTCAAGAATATTTCATATGTCAATTCATTTGTAGAATATATTACGAAGAATATATTTCATCATTTGTACTTTCATACACACTTCTCGATGTGGGTTTCCCATTAAACTCTCTTAGACACAGGAAAAATGCATGTATGGATTACACATTAGAAACGCATTAACTATATCAAAATATATGCATTTCCAAGAAATACTAACAATTTATATTACAACAATATTAGTATGTACATAGACATCAAATGTACACCATATTATTTTAGAAATCTAGGCTACTTGGAAGTTGGGAGGTTTTTGCAATTCCTCCTTTTTAGAATAAGAAAATTTGCTATAGCTTCTCTTTCCTTTTCCAGAACCCTCCAGTTCTATAGAAGCTTCATCAGCCATATGTTTTAATTGTTTTTCTTGCTCTTTCACTTTGTTTGCAAGATTTATCACTTTTGTATGCAATCTATCTTTTTCTTCTAGGAATTTCTTCAACATCTCTACATTATTATTTTTCTGATTTGAGTGCTCATCTTCCTTTCTTTTAAGATCATCATCTGTCCACTTCAGGTTAGATTGAACTGCACTTAATTTTCTCTTGACCTATTGTACCTCCTTCTCGAGCTCTTGTTCCCTCAAATCGCTATCAGATGGAGTATACAAAATTGCTTCTTCCATAGGTTTATTCTACAAAGCTTTAATTTGGGATTTCAAATCTTGTATCTCACTATCACATCCCAAATGTTGTGCTTTTCTCTTCTCCAATATTTTTTGGTGAAGGTCTCTAATTTTGGCCACCTTCTCCTCTACATTCTTCTTCAACGTTGGATCTAATGAGACAAATGTAAACTCTACAACATTAATTGTTGAAGCAGCTTCATTCAAGGTCTTCTCTCATTGTTGCAAGGACCTCTGAAACTGGAGTAAGCTCTCCATAGTTACATCACCTAGTTTTGTACTGCCAAATTTTTTTGGTGTGATGGGATTTTTAACCTCCACTTTGGATTCTTTTGTTGTGTTGACCTTTTTACTCTTGACTATTTATTCTTCTGGTGTGCAGACCTAATTACGCTTGAATGTTGATTCTTCTAGTGTGCAGACTTATTTACCCTTGACTGTTGATTTTTTTGGTGTGCAGACCTGTTTACCCTTGACTGTTGATTCTTCTGGTGTGCAGACCTGTTTACCCTTGACCGTTGATTCTTCTGGTGTGCAGACTTGTTTACCCTTGACTATTGATTTTTTTCCTCTTCCAGAACTTTTAGCCTCGAGAGTTGCTGAAATCCTTTCAATTCTCTTTTTTTGTAGCAACTCATTTTTGTTTTTTATTGTTTTATTCAATTTTTCCAATCTTACTTCATATTCTACAATCTCATTTTGTTGTTTAATGATCATTTCTCTCAATGCCCTTTGAAACTCAACCTTCAGACCTGCAATAAATGTTTCTTTTTGCTTCAATTCTTGCTGAAGTTCTGCTTCCTTACCAAATACAGTTTTTAGTGGTGGCATGTTCAAAACTTCAGGCCTGTTTTTCAGCTCATTTTCAAGTCTCCCTATAGTTTCCTCATCTTTTTTCTTTTGAGCCTGATACATGTCTTTCAGTCTGTCAAGGTCAGAAATCGATTCTACTAGAACTACGGTAAATTTAGAACATTGATCCTTAATAAGTGTTATAGCGGATTTCACCACACTAGGTGAATCACAATTTGTATGGCCTTCCCCTGTCTCGCTGCAGACTCATTAGCCCCTATGGACCACTTTTTGTCTTTTGATGTATCATTGACCATCCCTAAAAACATTAGAAAAATGATATACGCAGCCTTTTTCCCGATAACCGCGTACATACGCGGATATTCCCTCTATAGTCGCGTACATCAGGATGTGTGCATAATCCAAAATCCTTTGGAGCGTTCCTTGACTTGGATCCGACTCATATGACTCCTGGCCTTCCATATGCCTTGAGATCGCACGGATTTGACCTTTCAATATCCATTTGAAAAGCTATATAAGGAACCCATTGAGACATTGAAAGCATAAAAGAGAATTGAGAGTATCGAAACTATAGTCCATTGTTGCCAGAACTTA
>LPNX011200571.1:43356-64941 GCA_001517045.1 Pseudotsuga menziesii
AGAAAACCTACCCATAACACCTATATCCCACTCAAAGGATTGGGTATAAACATTACAAAGAATTGATGTGATGGTACAAAGAATCATTTAAGAATATTGAGTCCAAGAAGATTCAAAAATATTCCTAAGGCACTTGTTTTCCTTCCTCAACCATATTCAGGGTCGTACAACCCATCCTCAATGTGCAAAATCTATTAATGGCATTTATATCCAATATTGATTCCAAAGACCCCTAAGAGTGGGGGTTTGTGTGTGGTTTATAGTTGTTGTTCATGGTGATTGTGCTTGAGAAGTGGAATTTAGGGAACAAGGCTCATTATCATCCTCTTATGACAGTCAATAGAGATTTATATATAATCCCGATCCACAACTAACCTAATAATGGAACACATAACAATTTTGGGAGATTGATAAGGAATAGAGGTCACATGTGGAGGTTTGAGGGCTTATCAATGGAACTTGAGTATGAGAAGCTCTGATTATGGATTAAAGAAACTTCTTCCCTCACCCAACCAATGTTAAGTTCTTGAGGATGTTGTTTCCCTACAATGACTATGGTTAATGCCTTAAGACCCATCCACAAGGTGTGAAATGTTTTAATGGAACCAATATGTATCTCTTTGGGAAACAACCCCATATTGAGGGCTCATGTTTCTATATTTAGGGTTTGTTCATGGAAATTGAGCTTGAGATGGTTCAATTAGGGTTTATATACCTTATTCACCCCATTGACCACCTGGCACGATGGCATATCCATTTCCAGTGCACAAATACTACCCACAAAACATGTATCCCACTTTAATGTTTGCATATAACCCATACAAAGGATTGATGTGTTGGTATGGGGACTCATTCATGGATCTTGAGTCTGAGGAGATTCAACAATATCCCCAAGATCATGGTTTTTATTCCTCAACCATGTTTAAGTCCTTGTAACCCATCCTTGATGTGAAAATGCTTTTAACAGAATCCATATCCAACCTTGATGCCAAGGATATCTAAGAGTGGGTTTGTGGCATACATAACTAACCCATTGATGGCATACATATCCTGCTTAGAGGTGTTTTTTAACCAACATAGGTCTTATGTAAAGGTTTGAGGGATTTCCAATGATGCTTGAGCCTAATAAGAATTGTTTAGGGCTTTAGGATAATGCTTTCCTCCCCCAAAAAATGCTAACGGTTTGTGGATGTTGTTTATATCATGACTATATTTAAGGTCTCAAGACCCATCTATGGTGTGTGAAATTTTTTAATAAAACCCAATCCATCTCCTAGGGAAAATACCCATCTAAGGGCTCATGTTGTTGTGTCTAGGATTTGCTCATGAAACTTGAGATCGAGAAGGTTCAATTCAGGCTTCCATAAAACCCCTACAAAGGAATTATGTGTTGGTACAAGGACTCATTCAAGTATCTTGAATCTACGAATATTCAATAATATTCATAAGTTTCTTGTTTTTATTCCTCCTATCCCTTACATATTTAATTCTTGTTTCCCCTACCAGACCTTGTACCCCACTGCCCCTCTTGGTCCATATCCTCCTCACCCAACCCTCTATTACCTCCTTGCCTTGTCATTATTTTGACATTTCCACACCTAACCAACATCATCCCTTTGTTTAATATCGCTACTTCCCCATACTACCCTTGTTCACACACTCCACAGACACATTTACACATTGCCTCCCACTCACTCTTACCTCATTTATATCCCTTCCCATCCTTATTACACACACTAAATCCATATTCTCTCCATCACTACCCGCCTCATCCTCTGCACCCCTCGATTCATATCGCTCATCCAATCCTACCCTTTATATCCCACCCCTCCATTCCTATCGCCTGTACAACCCTACCCTTTCTATCTCACCCCTCCATTCGTATCATTTGTCTAACCCTACCCTTTATAGCCCACCCCTATGTTCTTATTTTAAATATATCCCATATGTCCCTTAACATCATAGGTGATCACATCCTCTTTCTATCACCTATAATTCCTACACATCCTTAACTACCATTCACAACCCTTCTTCACTTTCCTCCATTTCTTGGGAATATTATCACCTATCCACCCCTACCCCTGTCATGTTCCCAATTTTTGCTATGGTCCAAGACATAATTTTAGCCTAATTCACCTAAGTTAAAATGATTAAATTGATGTTTGAGGGTGGAAATTTACCTAAGTAAGATTTCCAAGGGTGTAATTGAAGATAAATTGGACTAAGGTGGGCCACATGAAGGATATAAAAACAATGAATTCGAGTTTTCTAGGAGAATTATTAATAATTTGGGAATGATTGACCAACAATATTTTACACAATATTTTAATCAATGTTGTTCTAAAATGAAAATTAATAATTATTAGCGAATTGATTGGGTCATGAGGACGCATAAGAAGATTAGGTGGGCCTCATGAGTTGTCTTACACAAGGAAACTAGATGAAAATCAAGAAATCCATTAAAAAGATGGAAGACAACATTAAAGTAGGAAAGTAATAAAAATCAAGAAAGTGGTAGAAAGCAGGAAACAAAGGAAAATCATGAAAGTGGAAGAAAGCAGGAAATAAATGAAAAGCAGGGAAAATCATAAAAATCAAGAAAGAAAGGAAAATCCACACAAAGCTGCAAGTCTCCAATTCAGTCAATGAGGGTGCAATATATTGGATGAGCTAAGGGGTCAACAATAAATGTAACTTGTCCAAGAAGCTACCATAGCTTATAAAAGAAAGGTTGAGTGCATTGTTCAAATATTTTTCTAGTTTTAATTTCAAAATTGAAGAGCTCTGATGTTTTTCATGACTTAGTAGATGTGACCCTAGTCACCAGTCGGGAGATGTGCCCCTTTTGTTCACCAAGCTAGTTGAGGAATCAGATAAATTCTGAGGATGAAGGTATCCAACCTTATTCATTGAGGACATTTGTAGGTTTCTTATGTTATTTTTAGGTATGATCTAAGCTTCAATATGGTGTGGTTGAATTTCATATGGATGTGGTAGAATCCAATAGTAGTAGTGCTCCATTTCCAGTGTGTGGTAGCCAATAGAGGGATATTGATGAATTGCAACCAATGGGATCTATTACTATTGTTCATGTGAAATCATAGGTGTGGAATATGATGTAATTATGCATATTTATCATATCCAATCCATTCCACTTGTTTTCAAGAAAGCTATCATTCTAGCAGTGTGAAGATTCAACAGTTGTAGCTTGTTTTCTTCAATTCTCTGTATTTGTCCATGGGGTATGGTGATTTCATGAGTGTTTGATTTTATACTTGCATCCCTGTAATATAAATGTACTCCTCTACAATTTCATAATATCAATCTGCTTCTTGTTCTGCAAATTTATCTTTCTCTTTAATGTATTTCTACTCCTATGCTCGTTTTGATGCCAATTTTCACTAGTTCACGTTTTTGGAGAAATATACAAACTTCTACTTCTCCAAATATTTTTCTGTGAGTTGATGCAAGTTTATGGGACAAATTTGAGTCTATTCCATCCATCATGTCTTCAATTCATGATCTTCTAGTGTTGTTTGGGTTCTCTTGAAAATTGTCTAGTTAAGCAGTCCCGGTCTGGTCTTTTTCTTTCTAGCTCCCAAAATCTACCCAATTCAAGTCCAAATATTTATTTCAGTATTTATATTCAGGTTAGATTTTATATACAATCCATCCACTTCTATTATGCACCATAATCCATTAGGTTCCACGTAAATCCTAGGGCCATTACCTTAAATCCTTTGGGTTTTCCAAAGGAGTCTACCCAAGCATGACGAAGCCCATAAAATGTGTAGCTGTTGAATTTGGGAGTCTATTTAGGAATATTTACAATATCCTAATCCTTATCATGTCCAAAACACATCCTTATGGGCAAATTTGGTGCATTTTAGTTGTGATTGAGTTTGGGTTTTAAAACTTATTCCAAAACTAGTCATAATTGAGCTAGTGTGCCTGGATATCCATTTAGGTACATTACAGTGGTATCAGACCACTTTCCTCTACTCTTGTGGAAAATAAGCCCTCAGTTGAAGGAATATTGTAGATCACATATTCATGTTGGTCGCTATTAGGCTCATACCAGTGGGTGATGAATATTTTGAGCCATGTGAGGAAGAAGAAATCATCTACATAGATGGAGGACTAGACAAGATGAGGATGGTTACTTTTGTCACCAAATGGACAATGGATATCAAAGGGGTGAACCATCAATGTCTAGACCAAAAATATGATTTAGCAAGGAATATAGAAACAAGTGAAAACTTGCCTCATCATTATCAAGAGTATCTTTCTTTGAGGGAAGAGATACGTGAGGCCATATATTTTAAATATCATTTTCATTGTAGCTATGGATTTTGGCCTGAGTATGTAGATCAGGAATCATTGAAGGAAAACAAACCATCAAGAGAAGAATCAAGTTTTCCCAATTCTTTGATAAAAGAAGAAGAAAGAGAAATAAAAAGTGAAGCTTCATTGGATGACATTGTTTATAGCATGAAGATATTTTTTGGATTATGTTCAAACAAAGTTTCAAAGAATCTTGATCCCAAGGAAGCCAAGGAGGAAGATACATCCATTATCTTTAATAAGCAATAGAAAAGAACAAATTATCCATACACAGTCATCGAGAAGAGCCATGAACGACCTAGTCCTGTAGGTGGTGAAGCATAAGGAGAAGGTTCTCCAAAAGAAGGTCTAGACACTATAGACATGGATAGTAGAGAATATATTGAAAGATGCATAAGTCTCTATGTTGGTGACATAGAGATAGATTTGGAATATCTTGCTGCAGGAGAATTTTTCAACGAGCATGAAAAAGAAGATCTTGCAGCAAAGGAAGAAGGACAAGGATCAACTCTCGAGTCACCACATGAGCGTCATCATGAAGTTGATCCAAAGAAGGAAGAAGACGATGTTTATCATCAAGAACCACACTTTATTGCAAGGATTTTGAATATGAGTGAAGGGAATATCCATGAGGCCTTAAGCATTCTACATGACATATTTTCATTAGTGCCAAATTCTTGTTGAAGAGATGCATCAATGGAGGATCCATCTTCTATTGAAGACTTGGAATCCATTTAGGAAGAAATGATAGACATAAAAGGTATATTTTTGCATTTTTTTTCTAATAGATATCATTTTTTCAAGATTGTGGGGATGTATCATAGTGCATCTTTGAAGGATGCAGAAGAAATTGGAAATATCACTCTTGAGTTGGGGTCCACCCAGGATTATTTGAAGAGTTCTCATAGTGCATTTCAAGAATCTAAGATTTAGATTGGGAAGCTTCATGAGAAGTTGCCAATATCACATTCCTGTTCCTACATTTATGATAGTCATTATCATACGAATTATTTCATTCATGGAACAAAGGAGGATCCTCAAGTGACGGTGGTACATGAGATACATTCTTATTTGCATATGCTTGAGGAGGATCAAGAATTTCAGTTTCCTTTTGAAGTGAGTCACACCTTCAATGAGGAGACAGAGAAGAAAACCATTGTTGAACCAAGTAGTGGAGGAGCACATGCATTTGTGAGTTTGGTGGATGCATATCACAAGGAGATGAGATTTGTTCATGCTCCTTCATCCCACATACCTATGGAAGCCATGACACATGGGAATGCATATTGGGTGAAGGGATTATTTCTCTTGGTGTTATATGAGGAGAAGAAGATTCCTACACTTTATGTTTATGACTCAATGGAAAGACCTTGGGGTTTGACAAGCACACCAATACCGTACCATCTTCATGAGTAGTAACAGAGGAATCTATCTGATGTACCCATCATGCATAGTAGTGCATTGGAGTTAAATTTTATCTAGTTGAGTGGAACAAGTAACAGAGAGTTGATCTATTTGTCCAAAGCGAAAATTGCACAAGGAGAACCTGCATGCTTTTCTCTTGGACGAGTCAACAAGAGTCTTTATTCATCCATGGATTGTGTGGATATATACTTGATTGAGATGAGCACCCTAAAGGGTAGCAGTGATGTGAGTCTTAGTGATAATATACACATTGAACATGAGGAGTTCCATACTTGGTTGTATAAACTCATAGATATTCGGTTTTGCATTGGGAGGAATGATCTTCCAATGTGATGGTCAGATCCTGGCATATTTCATGATGATATATCATTCATGGTGAGAGGGATGTTTTGGAGGATGAAACAAAGACAGTGGGATCCAGGAATTCCTTGGAATGATGGACTATCTTGGATGACATTGATGACTCTTGAAGTGCAGTACAAGTAATGGGATCCTGGAATTGCTTGGTTCAAGCTCTGTTAGATCAGCAATTTGGTTATTGGCTTGATATATCTAGCCAACATCCTTTTGTATGAGTCTATCTATGCAAATACTTGTTCCATTTTCCTATGCAGGGAACCAACTTTAGATGGAACTGATTTCCTCACACTCGGTGCTCTTACGGAGACACCTGACATTGCATTGATGGTAGCAGACACCTTGCATTTATCAAGATCATTTTGAACCCTGGTATTTTCATATTGGTGCTCAATTTTTCTCATTGGGTAAGCAACAGGATGGTGATGGAGCTATCTCTTGGGAGAGTTCATGAGAAATTTATGATTAGAGTTGAGCAGAAGTAGCACAATGGACCCTCTGAGAGCTTAGAGATACATTATGAGCACATTCCAGTATGCATTCATGATATTTCATGTTTGTAACTCTTAGTAGTCTTATGGATGGAGGGTTGATGAGTGGTTATTGTTCTCCTTGATGCTGATTGATGGAGAGTTTCCTATATCAGTTGATTTGCAGGAACATGCATTGAGCACAGCATACGTTTCACTTCCATTCATTTGCTTAGACCCATGATTTTGATGATTTCAATTGTGGTGCACAGAGTTGGTGACTTGGTATGAACATCAATATGATGAGAGATATAAAATACATGAGAATTTTTTGGATGGAGATGTATTGTTAGTCCTTGGGCTAAATTTCTTGATGACGGGAAATCTTAGAAGGGGAGTATTTTTCATGTTCCCAATCTTTACAATGGTTAAATACATCATTTTAGACTAAGTCACCTAGGTTAAAATTATTAAATTGATGGCTAAGAGTGTAAATTTACCTAAGTAATATTTCCAAGGGTGTTATTGAATAATAATTGGACTAAGGTGGGCGATATGAAGGATATGAAAATTCCCAATTTGATTTTCCTAGGAAAATCATTAATAATTTGGGAATGATTGGCCAACAATATTTTGCACAAGTATTTTAATTAATTTCGGAATAAAAACACAAATTAATAATTATTGGTGAATTGATTGGGTCATTTGGTTGCATAAGAATATTAGGTGGGCCTCATGATTTGTCTTTCACAAGGAAATTGGATGAAAATTAAGAAATCCACTAAAAATATAGAAGGCAACATAAAAGCAGGAAAACAATGAAAATCAAGAAAGGAAGGAAAATAAATAAAGTGGAAGAAAGTAGGAAAGAAATGAAAATCATGGAAAAGCATAGTTCCCAAAAGCAAGAAAAGAATGAAAGAAAGTAAAGAGACAAAAATATGCATGTCTCCAATTCACTCAAGGAGGGTGCATTGGATGAGCTAAGGGGTCCACAAGCAATGTTACTTGTCCAAGAAGATAACCTAGATTATAAAAGAAATGTTGATCACACCATTCACATATTTCTCTAGAGTTAATTTCAAAATTGAAGATCTTTGATTCTTGTCATGACTTGGGATTTGTGCCCCTAGTCACCAGTTGGGGGATGCGACCCTTTTGTTCACCAAGATGGTTGAGGAATCAGTTAGAGTCTGAGAAGGAAAGTATACAACCTTCTTCACTGAGGATAATTGTAGTTTTCTCATGCTATTTGCAGGTCTTATATGAGCTTCAATATGGCATGGTTCAATTTCATATGGGTGCGGTAGAATCCAATAGCAGTAGTGCTCCATTTCTAGTGTGTTGTAGCCATTAAAGGGATATTGATAAAAGTGATAGCTTTAACCAAAACCCCGAGGAAAAGTAAGTGAACAATAAGTGCCAAGATATGGGTCTAGCTAGAATTTTATACTTGTTAACACCTTATATTATTTGGTTGATTAAGAATAAAAATTGAGTAACCAACAAGCAAAACAAGTAGCCATTAGCAAACAAAATGACACCAAGCTACACAGTGTGATTTCCCTCAAAAAGACCAATGCTCAAATTGTTGGGTAAATAGAGTAATAAGCATTGAAATATCAAGTCTATTTGATTGCCCTAGAATGCTCTGTTTCCCACCACCATCTATAGGTGCAATGGAGTTACCACTTTCTTCCATTGTAGGGACAAACGGCCTTACATCATACAAAGGATGAGTACTCATCCCTTGGCCATTGACTAGCTACAAAAGGTTTATTTAATTTCATTTCACTTAGGCCTAGTGTTAAGAAACACAACTTATCATAGCTGGCCTTTTTACAATCATTTTGTTATAACATTTTTCCACATGTGAATTTTTGGGGAGTACATGCTTTGAGAACTAAAAGAGGCAACCCGATGAACTACATGGTCCTACATTGCACCAAACATCAGGGATAACTGACCAGAAGTTGATTGATGATTCAAACCATGCAACCACACACTCTAGAGCCAAGACACATGCAAAGAATGGAGTTTATCATGAACAGAGGTCAGAAAAGGGGGAAAAGTCTTTGATTTCACAAGTAAGGTTCCAAGTTGAGGGTAAAGTCTCATTGATCAAATTAATGGATGGATGAAGGAGGTGAGAAATGGTGCCAAGCATAGCAGGGAGAATAGTCAAATTTGTATGAGGTAAGATATACTAGTGAGTATATATTCGGGTCTTTACAATCGAAGCCATTGAACTTCTCATGACCCAAATTCACAATAGAAGCAAAAACATATCATATCACCATTGTTAGTCACCCATGCCTAGTCAAATCTAGTAAGATAGACTAAAGAGACAAACGCTAGAACCCAAATGCAACAATGTATAACTGCTCAGCCATATACTTGTCTCTGAAAGTAACCATGAAGACCAACTCTGAGTACATAACGACAAAGGACTACAGCAGTTGCCTCGCTCTGATACTTTGAACCATGACTCAACTAGTACATCTCATAGGCCATGCAAGGCTCAAAGATAACAAGGGAATACTATAATAATGCTCTAGATGCTCTAAATAGCTCAGAAATATAGTTCCACTGCTAATGGAAAAATAGATACTCATCTCATGTAACATGGAATGGCTCATGTCTCTGACAGGATGATCTACACCATGGTATCCCAAATACTATGGATGTGATAACACCTCCATAATTTTGACAAACTCCTCCACATGCCTTAAATGCTCCTTCCATCTACTACTATAGATCAATAGATCGTTGAAGAACACTTGTACAAACTTCCTCAACTGCTTGTTGAAGATGTGGTTCATACATGACTGAAAGGAATGACTAGAAAATTGCAATGTATGTTAGCACTTGAGTTGTACTCAGTTGGAATTTCAAGTGAGCCACGAAAGATGAACAATTACTTGTTCAAATACCGAGTTCAGAAGTCCATGCAGGCCTTCCTAGGAACTTTTTATTTATTTTTAACATGTTCATACCCCATGGGGAATTGTAATAAAATGACTTAGCCTGATGAATTTATGAAAAAAGTTTCGATCCCTAGGACTTAATTATCACTACATTATTCCAGGGTGTTTTTTCCTTGTTAATTATCTATTGTTTTCAAACGATTTATAATTTTTGAGTTTTTCAATCAAGCCTCAAAGTTGGAATAATTGTTTTGGTAGTTAGGCCTTGGGAGGTTATTAAAATGTAAGTGTTGATGTATATTACCATGTTAATCATTATTTTGAGTCATTATGAACATGTACTAAGTCCCCCATAGGTTTTTTTTTAATTTTTGGAAAAATTATCTTTTCCATTTTTACAGGCTTATTTTTAGTAAGTTAATTGTAAAAGTTCAAAAAATCATAAAAGCAGGGCTAAGAGGTTGTTTTTTTCATGGGGGTGGTCATTTTATAACCCAGATAAACCACTTAACCCCTAAATCCACTTTCCTAAATTTTCGAGTAATTATTTATCTCCCAAATTAATTATTACTCGAACCCCCCCCCAAAAAACCCAAAAAATGAATTAATTAAAAAATCTGGCAACTCAAAAGATAAAAGAAACTTGCCGAAATCAATTTTGGTGACTTGGAAAAGCAAGGTGGAAAGTACCCGGGAAATTTTGGGAATTCAAACATTGTCATTTCAAAGAGGATCAAGCTTTGGAAAGTTTTCTCATCCAAGAGGGGCACATTTCCCAAGGTGGGGCACATTCTCCATGAGGGCATGCATCTTTGATGAGTTGGCTATCGATTTTGGAAAGTAATGATTTTTCCATGGAGATGTTTCCACCATCCAACCACCAATCTCTCAACACCCGAGTCTTTCCTCAACACTCGGCTCTTTCCTTGAGCAAGTGTCCCCCCCCCCTCCCCCTCATTCTAAGTTTTTCTATTAAAGAGAGCAAGTTCTCTTCATTTGGGATAAGAAGTGTGGATCCTGTATTCACTGTAACAATTGTTGAATAATTGAATGAAATCAAAAGGATTTATAGGCATACTTGCGTCGGGCATCAGTGTGTGGTGGTTTTTGGTGTTACATGAGGTATAACTATATCGGTTTCTTGCTACATTCTTTGTTGTTCTAACCAGTCTTTGAAGGATTAATGATAATTGGTAGAAGAGGATAAATAAGTAGTTTCTTATTTGTTTCTCTGATTTATTTATGTGAATAGATCTTAGAGTTGTATGATTTACTTGTTTGTATACATGCTTTCTAATCTTTTGTGTAGGTACTCCTGGGCATAACGCTTTGGTGTAGTCATTGTTCAAACTATGTAGGGATATCTAACATAAAGGAGTGTTGGTTCTTGTTTGATTCCATCACACCTCTACGTTCATTTGAAGAAGATCTTAATCCCTCCACTCTCCACTTGAGGACTCCATTGCCCAAGTTTCTTGAATCGGGGCTTTCTTGCTACTTTCTTGATTAATTCACATTATTTCTTGGGTACTTTAATTTTTCTAGTTACGAAGTATTTCTAAAGAGTCAAATCATATTTTAGGAATACTCTTCTAGTATACGTTCTTTTAAGATAAGATCTAAAGCATTTAAAGTTTAAATATTTCATTATAGATCTATCTTTTGCATCTAGTTTTAAAGTCTAACAAAAAAGTTTATCTTTCGGTACTTAAAGCTATTAAATTTTTATGCTTTTAAAGTATTATTTGGCATCTTAGCGTCATCTTTAGTTGCTGTTTTTTTCATTTTGATGAATAAGTAGAAGGAACTGTTGCCCAATTTTTGAAGAATCAAGTGATCTGAGACTTCCTTTTGTTTTTGTAATTTTCATCAATCTTCTAAAGCTTCTAAATATTTGTAAACTAGATGCTCTTAACCTATAAAGCACCACAAGAATTATTCATTTTAATCATTTTAATAACAAAGAGGCAAGCAGGAATCCAAGTGCCTACACCCCATCCCCCTGGGGGGATTCGCATCTTTTTCATTGTTTTAGATTAGTTAATTTTATTCAAGCTTTTATTTTTGTTATATTTAAAATTAATAAATCTGACTGTGTTCTCGAAAACGAGAGTATCCATACTGATATTTTAAACAATTCACATTCATTTTTTAAATTCTTAAAATTCTTAAAATTGGTAAGGCTTCAATTCTTGTATGCTCTTGTGAACACTGCAGGCCTCTGGCTAGAATGGTGGGATAATCATAAAGGGATTGGAGTGACTAGTAATTAGTTTCACACTCCAATTAATTCCCAAAAGCAAAAATCCGACACTCATTCGTTATTACAAAGTTGTGGACAACTTCTTCAAGTGGAGCGAGAACTACTAGAAAGTGACTATGTGGCCCTGTTAGGCTACATCCTTGTTGGTGTAGTGTTAAACATGACCCCATGACTCCATCTAGACCACACATCACTGTGAGCCACTTCCAAGTAAATACGAACATATTCCTCGTACCCCTTGGGTATATCTGGAATACCATTTTTCCCTTAATAATAAGATCATTACCTTTTTTTAATAAAATTGATCAACAATCAACCCAATCCTTAATTCACTCATTTAATTAATTTAAAACTGACCAACCGAGACAAGTGCAATACTTCTTGAGACATCACCAACAACCCACTTACACACAAGCACTCCATTAGCATTGGTCTTTTTTGCATTGTTATTAATTGTTGGTATTTAAGTTAATTGATGTGTTGAATGGAATGTTTATTTTATATGTTGTTGACTTTAATTATTTGTGGATATCTTAGTTTCAGTAATTTATATCATCATATCTCCTATATTAGTTGTTTTTCCTTTCATAGATTAACAACCTTAGTTTGTTTTAATAGGGACCACCCCCCAAGCTTCGATAGGAGAGAGCCTAGACGGATGAGTCAAGATCAAGTGATAGCACTTGAATCTTTCTTGCCCCCAAGGTCGCAACTAGTGGCTTGAAGATTTATGCCACGTGACCCGAGGTGCGAATTAGGTGGCAACAATGTCCATAGTGACATATGAATGCTATCTTGGGGATATCCTCCTCGTTCACTCATATTTGATGGTAACTTGATCGAAGATCAATCTTCGAGAAATATATTTGTCACATGTAGCTCATCTAATATCTCGATCCTAGGTATGGGGTACTGGTATTTTATGGTCTTTTTGTTCAACTCTCAGTATTCAATGCACATATGTATTATGCCATCCTTCTTCTTCATTGACACCACGGGAGGAGCAAAAGGACTACAACTTGGCTAGATAAATCCCATATCTAATAATTCCTATATGGCCTTCTTTATCTTGTCCTTAAACTTCTTTGGATGTCTATATGGGATGGTGATGACAGGCTTGGCCCCCTCCTCCAAATCAATAACATGTTCAAATCCTCATTCAGATGGTCTCCCTATGGGTAGTGGCCCAAAAACCGTCTCATGCTTCCCAAGAACCTTCCTGATGTCCACATGATATGGTCTATTTCCTTGTGAAGAGTCCTATGTAGTGATAATACACTCTGCAACCCATGTTATGTCACTGTGTTTGAAAAAGGACTCCATGTGCCTGTTGGACACAACCATGGGGGATCTTGTAGACATACCTCTAAAAAAAAATTGTTGTCCTCTTTTGTCCATGACTTCCATCCTCATAAATTAATAGTTCATTTTGATGTCACCGCGTAAGTATAACCACTGAAATACTAATACCATGTCGGTATCTGCTAAGTTAACTACATAAAATTCATCAGTCAAGGTTTAGTTACCCATGGCCACATTCAATTCTTTGATCCTCTAAGTACAAGTCATGTTATACACATCTGCCAATACCACCTCAAATCCCACAAATCCATTTGTGGGATTGTGCCTCTTAGAAACCAGCGTCGCCCCACCATCAATTAGTGTTGTAACTCTCCGACCGTGCAAGATCCCTCTAATCCGGAAAGTAGGTAATCCAGAAGAGTATCAATAGTCATCCTCTTGACACCATCTTGTGGTTTCACTGGATTTATAGACTTCGAGTGTGGCAGCTCCTTCCTGTCTTGATCTCCATGATGTAATTTAAGTACCTCATCCTCACCACCACTATCCTCATCATTAGAAAGAACCTCTACATAGTGCACCTTACCCTTTTCCCATGCACCTGTGGGCAGGTTCCTTGTAGCTATAGAAAAGCCTCTTCCTTCTCAATTATCTCTGAGTCTCCTCGTAAATCATGTCCCTCTCAGTCCAGGTATTCTGGGAAGGTTTAGTCTCCTTCCCTTCATGTGGAATAAAAACATTCATTGGTGCCTTCTTAGGCACAATGTCCTCCATGTCTTGGGCTCTCATAATTGTTTCTAGGAATACTTCAACCAGTGCAGACATTGCTTGTTCCTCTAGCATGCATGGTGCAAGTCTAGAATGTCATGCACACTCTATAGAGTGTGCATGAGCCCGAGATCTAGGCTCTATAGATGGTGTGTGCTTGTTCCCTCATCCATCGTGCACACTCTATAGAGCATTTTCCAGGTGTAATCTCTAAGGCATAAGTTGAGGAAGCGAAAACATGGAAGTTTGCATTGGTAATCTCCCCAATAGATTACTAATGTATATGAGTGGAAACATGTTGTGATTTCATCTGTTGAATCGATACCCCTTCTTCTTTGACTACATGGACCTACTAACATTCAATATTTTGATTTTCTTAAATACAATTATTTTTCTAGGTAAAAAAAATGGCACATGAAAACGAGTTGAAGATGAGGCTGACCACTAATAGTCTGAGTTCATACATGTTGAATATGAAGCTTACCACTGCTACTTTGAGTTCATACATGTACATTCGAAGGAAAAAACACAAGTGTTATACAAGTGGAAATGTGAATGAGATTCCTTTAACCAAGTGCCAAGAACTGACCACCACCTATCAAGATGTTGGTTCTTCCATACTCTTTATAGCAGTGTGTGACCACCCGTCCTAATTTGAAAACCATAACAACCTCCACTAATTAATGGCTCTCTTGTCAAGGCACACCGACCTATGAGAGGAAGATATGGAAAAGGAAAGGTATAAAATGAATAGGTAAATCATTGTTAGTATTAATAAAAAATATATATTATAAATACTTATTACATTCTTGTAATAAACCCATTGATAGTAAAGTCAGAACATTCAATGCCTCACAGTCAAAATGTACTGGCAATTAGAAGGAAATCATTATGAATTTAACCAACTATGTCTCGACTCTCTAGTGGCATTAATCTAGATGTGCATTTTAATTTTTACTAGTTGCAACATGTTTTCCTCTCAAAGTTCATAGTGGAGTTATGACTCGTGGAAAAAGATGGAAATTTGGAGGTATTGTCTACACTAATTGCATTAGATAAGATAACTATCGCTCATTTTTTTGTCCAAGGAGATTTATTTTTAATCAGTGCCATGATATTTTCTTCTTGAATATAAGTTACACGTGGAATATGACTCAGGTGGTTAATGCAGTTTAGTTGCAAAGTAAAAGATGGTGTTACCTTGGCTTGTGGATTACAAAGATTATGTCACGAGTCACTTAGCCCATTTTCACTTACCTCAACCAACATGTTTAGGTTAATTGCTAACTATTATCCTTGGAGATAAAGGCATGTAAATAAAAGGAAACAGAGAAAGGAATAGAGGTAGCCACTTGTTTGAATGAGTATATCATACTATCTTCAATAATTGGTTCATTCTAAAGTCTTCGTTCTTTAATTTTTTTTCAATATTAAGAAGATCCACTGCTCATATGGATTATTTTCTTCTTGGTGTCTACTGTCATGTCTCATCATTCATATTGCGTTGTACTCTAGTTTTTGCATTGATAGTATGTGTAGTTGCAATTGTAACTACATTATTTTTCAAGCCTGTGATTTGCATTTTAAGAAAGAAACCCAAGGCCACATCCCAATGGATATTTTGGGCATAAGTTGTGATCATGGAATTCCATGAGCTCACATTATCTTATGCCTATCAATTCCATTTCACAAAAGTCCTCAACGACATTACGACAATGACCATTCTAGCATAACTTGTAATAATATTATTCCATGAGATAACCCTAGACTTTATTTCTGATAGTTATATTTGATAGAAGATCCCTATGAGTTCCTCAAGATTCTCACTAATTATCTCCTTAAAAACTTGTGTAAAGTCAAATAGGATTCCCTAGTTATCAAAGTTAAATGTGAACATATGGGAGCTTTCTAGTAGATGGAAAAAGAAATCAATGATACATCATGACTTGTGAATATGGGTTTTTTTATTGGGCTTCAAAGCATGAATGACATCTATAAACTTTATAGTGTTACAAAAAAATCATTTCTAACATTAAGGTAGTTAACAATGAGTGGTAAAAATGGAAGACAACAAAGGTCACAAGGTCATGCCAAAAAATCTATGTATATTCACCCCATAGTGTCAAGGATATCCAAAAATCTAGGCCATGCCCAATTGACCACAATCCTAACTATGGCATTAAGGCAGTCTTACAACATAAATAGTGATAGTGTCAGGAAAAGTAAAAATATTCTTTTTAGTCACTTACATTTTTACACAATATTAGTAGTTCTAACATCCGAATAGAAGTCCTCTCACATGAAAAGTGGAAGTAGTTTAACTATCCAACTCTAAATATACCATGAATTTGGAGAGATTCCATAAGCTTTTGTAGAGCAAGGGAAAACAAAACCTTTCTCTAAGCCCAAAATAGTCGATGTTGTATGCCAATTGGAAGAGATTGCAATCTTTTTGAACCAATAAACTTTGGAAAATAACATTGTTGGCCTACAACATCAAGGCCTAATTTATAGGTTCATGAGGATATGACTTTCTTAGTAGATCATAGTCAATTGGAGTAGTTGGGGTGAATGTGAAAAGTGAGGTTCATTTGTAGTGTTTATCAATCCAAGAATATTGAGAAATCATTTATGAACAAGTTCCATAGTTTATGGGAAGAGGATTGTTCATGACCTATGACGAGCTAATTTATTACCCTAAAAAGAGCAACAAAGAGACAGTGCATTTACTTATCAATATGGATCTCAAGAGAAACTTGTGAGATGTCGTGCACTATATGTGCAGAATCCAGGTTCATTATATACAACTAGTTTATACATGCTTCTATGAAAGGAAATTGCATCACACCAAACTTCATAAATTAAATGCTAGCTCAATCACTCTTAGGAGTGACCCATGTACTTGAACACCAATCATGCGAATGGGAACCTTGTTGTCACCAGGAAATATCTTCGCATGATCTAAATAATTCCTTTTTCCATGGATCACCACTCCCGTTGTTGGTGGAATAACTACTATGGAAAGAAAAAGACTAGGAAGGAAAGCAAGCTTGCATGAAATAAGCAAACAAACAATTAGAATTTTCTGAAATGTAAAGGAAAATTAAAGACATGCATTCAAAATGAAAGTTAACAAAAAACTATTGAATTTAATCGCTAGTTTGACTGGTGGTGCTACTTCAGTTTGGATTACCAATAATTAAAGATATCACAGGTCTAATTCCCCTTTTTTCTATGTTTGTGAAATTGTATATACAACCATTTCGTAGTGGATACTAAATATGAGCTAAGCTACAAGAATGGAAGGAATATGTATTCTAATAAAAAACTATCTACAAATTTGTAAAATGATAAGGTACAACATGTACTCTACAAAACATAGAAATGGCCTACAAATCCATAACTCCTACTCTCTAGAATGGGACCCCTCTAGAAAGTTGGATGTTGGGATTTTCTACAGCAATAAACTCAAATTACAATGTGGATAAACTCACAGTGAACATCACAATATTTGCAAAATTGAGTTTTGAAGGACTCTGTATTTTATTCAAAAAATTGCCAACTTCTACATTGTATCCATCCCCCCCATACAAGTGTTGGGTCATTGCTTATATAGAGAGGTTTGATTTTGCATTTGCATTAACTAGATTTGAAACTACCTGGTGTAAACATGAAATAGATTCAAAACTAAACCCTATGATTATGGAAATGGAATTTGTGATAATCACAGAGTTCAACACATAGTTATGCCTCATGAGGGAATTTATATTTACATGGAATCAAAGTTAAATGCAAACCCATGAATTTTCTATGTTGGTTTAGATGGGAATTTGAGAAACAAAACAAATAAAGGTGCTCTTTCTTGGATTCCCGCATTGTATTTATTAGCTCTCAGATGCCTAGTTTTGAATATGTTGCTCTAGAGATGCCCCTACATGATCTATTCGACCTGCATAAAATATTCTATTGAATGCATTAAATTCCCTCCTCTAATTGTGCCCTGGTGGGTAATTGTGATTTGTTACAAATAAGCCATCAAGAGATTACACCCAAATGGGTAATTCACAACTTATAATCGAATCATTATATTGCCAATATTCCTCGGAGGTCATGAATTTTCATGACCTCCAGGAGAATCCATTGATTCTTTATGTGGATTAAAACCATGTTATGAGCATTGTGTGTACCTTGACTTACTATTGGGCATGACTCCAATCCTCTCAACATTGATAACCAGGATCATTACTCTATCTTGTTCATATAGCCGTGACATGGAAAATTTTCTGCAGTGATATTATCTGTAACCATTTTGCAAGGATCTTGTTAGTAATTATCTATTCATTACTTGTATTGATAATAGTAATGCTTAACAACACAACCATGTTGAATCGGAGTGATCCTCTGCTGTGTTAAGTTCATCCTTTATCGCCATGTATGCATTGTATTATTTGAATGATCCCATGTTGAATATTTTTAAATATATTACTTCAACACTCAATCAATAAAAAAAGGATCATCTGCAATATTTCACAAGGGCTTAGCATATAATAAGAGTACATAAACTAGAACAAGTTACAAATAATAATATTATCATCATAAGACCACTACTACAAACAATTCAATACAAAATATCTAAGAGCCAACTTTTGGTGAAATATACATTTATTGTGATGAACATCAACTCTAAGGAGGGTATTGGACAAATAAGGGTAGGTGAATATGGGAAAAAGTATACCATTTTGGGGTTCCCCTCTGCCAAAAGTATTGCATGTCCCCATGCAACTTGTCATTCCCTTTCCAGAAACCCTGCATGAATGTCACTCTAGTTGTATGCTGGGTACCCAAATTCCTCTATTGTGTAAAATCCAAAGGTAGTGTCTGCTTGAATCCATTGTGCAATTTCTCTGAATTATTCCCAATGTGGTAATGTACATTGAATTTTAAACCTGCCCCATCTCTCATGGAGGAACAATGCATAAACTCTAGAAGGAGATCCACAAGGAAATGCTTGTTGTTATCACTTATGTTTCACTTGTTGTTGCCTTTATGTTGTAATTTTGAATCTTATCCTCCACTTGGTCTCTTGTGGTACATACATACCAAACCACTTTTATTTAAGCCTATGTATGGACTGTTAGTGACTTCTCCTAGCAATGATATAAACTAATTTTAGTTAAGCTTATGTATGTACTGTTAGTAACTTCTCTTAGCAATGATCCCTAATTCAAACATCTCATCCATATTTATCCAATTTGGTAAACTTGTTTCAACTGTAGAAATGCATAAGTGTTGAGCATGATGTCATCAAGTGCATATTTATGGTTTGTTTTCTTTACAATATTCTCTTCTATTGTTTTCTCAGAAACCATCTTGTAAATATGCATTTCATGTGTCTTCTCTATTTGGTGGGAATATGTCATGGACTTGCTGGTCCATTGCAGGATTCCAATCACTATCATAGTAGATATCTGTATCAGCACCAACAAGGTTTATCCCAACACCATCCGTTCACTACAACAAAAACTGGATTAGCATCTCTTTTTGCATCCATTTTTGCGTCTAGACCATCTTTCAGTGTATTTTTCTTCATTTTTTGGACAAAATGGCGCAATTTCACGGGTTGGTGCTATTTTAGGCATTTTTTGCATCCTTTTTCTAAATTTGGCACAAATTGCGGCATAATTTGCACTGGGTTTTGCACCTGGTTATGCACCAAGTTTTGCATCAAGTTTTGTGACAGGTTTTGAGCCTAGTTTTGCACCTCATTTTGGGCCTAGTTTGTACATTTTACTCTTGTTGCACCCCCTTTTACGTCCATGTTTGCCTCAAATTTTATGCCCTTGTCTTGATCCACTTTTGCATCCACTTCTGCTTCTTTTTTTGCATCCCTTCATGTGCCAAGTTTGGCATCAAAGTTTACATCCTGTTTTGAGTCTAGTTTTGCATCTCGTTTTGTTTCAGCCATTTTTGCATCCGCTTTTGCATCCACTTTTGCACCCACATTTTCATCCCTTTTTGCCTCCCATTTTGCATCCATGTTTACGTCCTTTTTTGCATCTACTATTGCATCCACTTTTGTCGCATCCCAATTCACACCCATTTTTGCGCCTACTTTTACACCCACTTTTTCTTCTACTTTTGCATCCACGTTTGCATCTTTTTTTGTATCCAAATTTACATCAGTTATTGTATCCCTTTATGCATCCATTTTTGCATCCACTTTTGCATCGGGTTTTTCATTGTGTGTTACAACTACTTTTGCATCTTGTTTTGCATCTACTTTTGTTACATCCACTTTCGCATCCAATTTTGTATCCAATTTTCCATCCATGGTTGTTTCCACTTTTGCACCACTTTTTTCATCATTTTCTGCTTCCACGTTTGCATCATTTTTTGTATCCACTGTTGCATCACCTTTTGCATCCATTTTTGGTGCACCCCATTATGCGCCCACTTTTGTTGCATCCATGTTTGCATCCTTTTTTGCATCCAATTTTACACCCAGATGTTGAAGATAACAATGAGGATAGTGATTATAATATTGAGGATGGCTACGATGATGATGATAATGTTGTTGATAATGAGGAGAACGATGAAAACGATGATGATGAGGATAATGACAATGACGACATTGGAAATGATTATGATGGCAATGAAATGAATGATGATGATGACAATGAGAATGGTGATTAATACAATGAGAATGATGATGTTGATCATCTTAAAAAATAAGTTGTTATTTTTCATGCATAAATTGTATGTGTCCTCCATGACCATTTTCCACTAATCACATATTTTGGGTAGATGTTATTTTTTATGCCAAAGGTAATGATAAATAATGATGAAAATGACAATAATCATGATGATGATGATGTCAAGGAAAATGGTGATGATGATGGTGTCAAGGACAATGGTGATGATGATGACACGAATGATGATTATGATGATGATGATGACTATTGTGATAATCATGGTGACAATGACAAAGATGACGATGATGATGATCATCATCATCATTTCCATCATTATCATCATCAAAAACATCATCACTATCATTGACATCTAGTTCATCATCGTCATCATTTAAAGCATATGGGATATGTTTACCATTTAAAGCATGCATAACAAGTGGGATACAATTACAATATTAAGCATGCATAAATTATAACTACGATTGAGCACATTTTAATCTTGGAGCTTCTCGTGAAACTGGGTTTATTTACCTCTACCAACACTTTCTTATAAGGATCATCATCATCATCATCATCATCATCATTTCTCATGTCATTCTCATTGTCATCACAATTGTCATTGTCATCATTATTATCATCATCATCGTCACCATATAATCACACCATTGTCAACTTCATCATCATTTCCATCGTTTTCATCATCATTCATCTCATCGTCGTCATCATCATTGTCATTGTCATCATCAACAACAGCATTGTCATCATCATTATCTTATAATCACATAATTGTGAATGTAATTATCATCAAATCAATTACATTTATTGTGTCCACTTTAGCACCCCAAATCAATTACATTTATATTCTCCTTATGCTAGGTTGTATAGGTACACAACTAGGTGTTCTATATCATGATGATGCTAAAATGGACACAAATTGAGTCCACTTTAACATCCAAAATAAATTACATTTAAATTCTACTTGTGCTAGATTCATGTTTAGGTGAAAAAATAGGCACAATATATAAAGATGTTGCTAA
>LPNX011200590.1:0-11916 GCA_001517045.1 Pseudotsuga menziesii
AAAAACAAGAAATACCTGAAAAATGTGATGATGACATCATCATCACATTTTTTCAGGTATTTCTTGTTTTTGGGGTAGTGGGGTCCATCAAAAGTATGCCTAGTGGGTACTCGTTGGATGTGGAATTCAATTCCGCATCCAATGAGCTCTCCTGATCAAAATTTGAGTAAAAAAAATGGGGAGATATGTCGAAAATACAAACAAAAAAGTAGCTTTTTTCTTTTCTTCCTCCAAAATTAATAAATATTATTTATTAATTTTTTTTAGGAGGCCCATTTTGAGTTGAAATTTCCTCTAATGGGTGAGAATTAGTGTACTTAGTAACTCCAACAACTCTTCACTTTGTGCCATTTTTAAATACTAAATGAGACCTTAAAGAGCTTCTTACAACTATTCCCTATATAAGCAAGAATCAATAATTTGAGAAGCCAACTTTGAAAATGTAGTGTGTCTATTTCAATTGAGAGTGAACCCACTTACAATTCAATGTAATTCAACTTAAAAACTATTGCAGGTACATTTGAACTAACAAAATTTGATTGGGCCTAGTTTACACTCTGTAACTAATCCCAATAAATTTGTAAGAAAATGGACCTACACATTTGAGTATAGTATAGTGACCATAAAATTTAGGAGCTAACTTATGGTGTCTATTCTCTTTGAGTGAGGTTTTCTTATAGGGTTGAATATGCAAGAACACCTAATCTCCTTTGTCAAAATGGTGTTTGGAGTCATCATATTTATCAACTTATTTATTCATGTGATTTTGAGCTAGACCAAATTATTCTTAAGGGTATGAAACATGTTAGCACAAGTTGTTAGGGTGTTTTCCACCTCCTGAACCTTAGAGATGTATGGAAGGTACGAGATCATTGAAGGGGGAGGATTCCCATAATATTCCTTGAAGGGGGTTATTTTTTTAGCACCATGATAGGTAGCATTGTACCAACATTCAATACAGGACTAACACTAGACCCATTTAAATTCCCATTCCAAATAAAAAAAGGTAAATAATATTCCAAACATTGTTGATTGTACTACCATCTAGACATTGGTTTTGGAATCATATGTTTTGTCGAGTTTCAATTAAGTATGTCGAAGCTAAAACAATTCATGCCTAAAATTGTTGGTATAGGTGGGATTATGATCAATCACAAAGTATTTAGGCATGTCATGTAATTTAAAATACTGCCCATGAATATCAATGTTGTTGTGGAGACTTTGAATTATTATTATAAGGCATAAAAGTGAGCATATATGGAAAGGGATCAACAACTATCATTATCATTGATTTGTTACCTGATTTTGGTAATTCCATAATGAAATCCATAAAATCTTCATCCCACATAGTTTCAGAAATGGGTAAGGGTTTTAGGGATCCTAGAGACCTTATTGTTTCCCTCTTGTGCCATTGAAAAGTATCATGCTCTTCCAGATGATGCAATTGTCCTTCTTCATGAATTCCCAAAGGAATGTTCTTGATCCTATCATATGTTTCCTAAAACTAGAAAGGGCCATCTATGCGATATAAGTGTAATTTAGGGAAACTTTTAAGGATCCATACTTATCTTAAAATGTATAAACCTTGGTGAGTCTTACTTATACTTAAAATTCCAACTATAAAATGTTTGACAATATTTTTGTAAAAATATTTTATTTTTTAACTATGTTATATAGTTTCTAGAAAATATTGACAATTTTAGATTACAGTGATTTTATCCTATAAAATTTGGGAAAATTATATTAGGAAACAAACTTCGAAATTTGTGAATATTTGTTTGGAAAAAATATGGAAAATTATCCCATGGAGGAAATTTAGCCCCCAAAATTTTCCCTTATGGAAATTAGGTACACATTTGATTTAATTGAGGAATATTGAACTAAAAAAGTATGTTATTTATAGTGGGGCTCATTGTATTTCCATGTGTAACCTAAGGTGTTCCCGTGGGTTCACACATATTGCATAGGATTTGTAAGACTTGATCCACATTTTCTGCCTAATTTTTGTTGTAGACGAAGATGGCATCAAATAATACCAAGGAAAAATGATGTAGAAGGAGCTTATAGATGTGGTTCATAAGCATCTGAATGGTGGAAGGTGCATTGCAAAGACCAAAAGGAATCACTAGAAACTCCTGATGTTCATCATAAGTTTTAAAATAATTTTTGGGTGTTCCCATGAAGATGGATAACACTTTTTTGCCAAAGGTTAGTATTGATTTATTAAATAGAAGCACTCAAACCTCATATATGCCTTGTGAATTTTGACATGGAACAAAAAAAAATATTGTAGGGAATTATGTTGTCTTTCCAACTATATTTAAATATATATATATTATTTAATATGGAAAATTTGTATTTACTAATAGGTCTGTTATTGTAAATTTCAGGAAAAGTTAATAAGCAACTTGTGTGCGCATTAAATAATTTAATTATATTTGTATAATTTTTGAAAAAAAATATGAACATAATCTACACAGAATGCACTAGGGCGCACATTTTTATTATTATTTATGTTGAAAATTATATTTTTTTTATTAATTTTTGAAGCTAACTGTTGAAAATTTTAACCACATTTTGTACACATGTCTGTGCAGAAAAAAAAAAATTTCTTTACTGATTACAAAAATAGAAAAACAAAAAATACTCTTTCGAAGAGGATGAGTTGAAGTGGGGCATATATATTTTTTGAGATTGTTTGGTTGTCTACTTTTTATGTTGATTTTTTTTTGCGTTGATTTGAAGTTTTCGGACACATTTTTGGAAGTGTAAGTTTGAAAAGAAAACAAAAGATCATATGAACTCAAAAACCCATAAATTATGTATCAATAGATAGACGATTTGTTGATGACTCAATCGTATGAAGTCTTCCACCCAAGGTGCATCATAGGACATGGTTTAGGCATGGAAAAGAGGGTAGTAAAATTAAATTTGGCAAAAAGAGGGCTACAATTTTGTTTTAAATCCCTCGATCGAGCTATTAGCTCAATCGAGGTCTTAAAAACCTTCAATCTAGGATTTTAAAAAGTTTCTAAATACCTTGGTCAAGGGTTTACCCACTGTCAAGAAAATAGCTCAATCAAGTTATTTTCTACATTAATTTGAAATGTAAATAACAATATAGTGCATATTATGAAAATAATGAAAGAGCTATTGAGCTCAAATATTATATTTTCATAATATGCAATATATTATTGTTTACATTTCAAAGTAATGTAGAAAATAGCTCGATCGAGCTATTTTCTAACCCAATATTTTTCCAATAACTCGATTGAAAATTATTTAAACCCTCCATAGAGCTATTGGAAAAATCTCAATGGTGGGGTTAATTAAACCCTCAATATAGATTTTGAAGGCTCGATCAAGGGATTAAATAAACCTCGATCGAGATCGCATTTTAGAGCTTTTATGCCCGTGTCTTACCAAAAAGTGTTATCCATCTTCATGGGAACACTCTTTTGGGAATATTCTCATCATGGATGTGAATTTGGTGATATGGAAAGGCGGATATCAATATTGGTGAAGAACTATTTTTCTCTATGTAGAAAAGGAAAATTTTAGGGGCAAAATTTAGCCCATGGGCTAATTTTAGAGGTTTTTTTCCAAAACATATTCACCATTTTCAATTTTTTTACAAATATGATTCGCTCAAATTCCATAGGAATACATTCTTTTACTCTAAAAATCTCCAAAATTGTCCAAAAATATAGATAAAACCCTTACAAATTTGAACTTTAAAAAAAATATCATTAAACATTTTATGGTTGGAAATTTGATAATTATTAATATTTGTAAAGAGTTCTACACTTTAATAAAACTATGGATCTTTAAAATTTTCCTTGTATGTAGCTCATCTAAAAGTTCACAAATGGCTTGAATGGTGAATTTATCTTTAACTATCAAGCTGTTAAGAACATGAAATAAAGACACGTGTACTAAGTGACCTATTTTTAAAGGAACATGACATTTGGAGAAGAGCAGGGGTTGGTACCAAAGAGAATTTTAGAGGATAAATTTTTCCCATGGGCGAAATAATAGTGTATTAAATTTTGAAGGGAGAAATTTTAATATAGATATATTTTAAAATGTTTTATAATAATTCACCCTAAAATTAAATATTTTTTACATATGTAAACTCTTCTTCCTAAAAAAAATACAAAGGAAATTTGTGGTAACATATTTTATCCCCCCATAATTACGAAGGAACCTTCGTTTTTCATCCAATTAATTGGAATCAATAAATTTTTAGGAGTAGTTTGCCTAAGATTTCACCTAAAGGTTATACATGTTAGGTTAATCTCGGCTTAGGTTAAAAAATTATTAAAGATAACCTTTATTTAGTTAATAATAGGTTTACCATTGGTGGTTTAGGAACCCATGGTATTTCCCATGGTATCACATGTGATAACATATTTTTTTTCCAAATATAATCATGGAAAAAAATGATTTTACAGTTGGTTGTTTACGGGCCCATGGTTTTGGGTGTCCCATGGCATTGTCCATGGTATTGCATGTGATAAATATTATTTAAGGACTTTAGAAACTCCATGGTAATTAGAAGATCCAAATATTTTCTTAAGATAATCATCATAAATGGTTGATGAACACATTATTTAATTTTCATTTATATTATTATTAGACTATTATTTAATTTTCATTTATTTTATTATTATACTATTATTTATTTTATTAATAGAGTCTTAGTTATAAATCCAATCCAATGTTTTACTTTCCATTTGTTAAATTAGGCCTTTATTTTATTTGATCAATTCATTCTAGTTAATTCTTGAAATGTTGTCTATAAATTGGACTTTTAATTTTCCTACTTACTAAGAAGATTCACCCAATTATTAAACATATAAATTTAAGGAAGGTTCTTAAAATATTCCCTAGTTGGTACTAGGATGCATTAATTGTCAACTAATATCTCTTGTACAATATTTTCAATATCATTCTTTTGGGCAAAAAGACAACTAATATATCTATTGTACAATCATCAATTTCATTCTTTTGGGGAAAACAAAGCTAATATCTCTTGTACAATCTTATCAATTTTATTCTTTTGGGAAAATGAATGATGATATGGGTGCATACTCGGTGGTAGGATACTAGGAAATAGTGTGATGCTATGATTATGCTTTCCAAATGAGGGTGGTAATATTAGGGATACTAAAATACTTAATGATGTTAGTCTAAATATAACATTTGCAAATCTAGATGAGAAACATCCTCAAAGGCTTGAATAACATGGAATTATTCAATGCATAATTCCATATTGACCCTTTTCATAAGCTTTTCCATATGATTGGAGATGATTATTTGTGGATAAATTTACTTCAAACCTTTGAGCATGTTGGAATACCATTCTTATGAAAGCTCATATATAAGTATGGGAAGTCCATGGTGATGGGGCCTATTTTTCTTTCCCATTCAACACCCAAAAATATATTACAACCACCCATTTAAATGGAAAACATGTGACCTTTTAGGGAATACTCATTCATTTGATGTTTCACATTTTCGTACTAGCCACCACATTTCATACATCCTTTATGATCAATCATAATATAAATTTTGTTAACAACATGGATATAGAAATTTGTTTCTTGGGAAATGTGGTGATGAATGAAATTATGAGTGTTATCACTATCGATTAAGTTAACAACTTTTTTTTACTCAATATAGCTGAACAAATTCAATATGTGTGGAGAAGAAATAGTGGCAAAAGAATGAAGGTGTATTTAGGGTCCTTAACCTAGTTAGTAAGGAAGAGTAACATCTATAGTGAAGGGAGTGACTTCTTATTAAGTATCACCATCACCTTCCACATTAGTAATGTCCTTATAAATGGTCATAAACAATTTTTTTCCTTGTATTTATTTGTTGGAGATTATTTTTCATCACAATTGTAGGAGACTCATAAGTTGACGTTCCACATTTTAAACCCTTGTTAACTTATGTAACTTGATGCGTGGGGCAAGTTGTTGAGGAGATACCATATTTGAGTAAAGATTTGGAGCATACTGTGATATCCCAAATTTTGGACCTAACACTTATGGGCATGAGACCCATTGATTATGATGTTACTTTGATGTTTTATTATGATATACTGGGTCGAAGACCACATTGCATATGAACATGATGATTTGTTTGATATACTGGGCGTAATCCATTTGCATATATATATGTTTGTTTGTGTTGGGCGTGGACCCTGAAACACGTGATTGATGAGATGTTTTATGTTGAGCGAGGAGCTCTGGAGAACATGGGTAAATTGATGTTTTGTGTTGAGAAAGAAGCTCTAAAGCACATGAGTCTTGAGACATTTGTGTTGAGCATGAAGCTATGGAACACTGTGAAAATATAATTTTGAAGTGTTGGGAATAAGCCCTAAATCCTTCCATGTTGATGTTGAGCATAAGCTATGGAACATCGGATCTTTGGCCATTGTATCCCTAATTGTATCGTACAAGTACATCCTAGCATCAGTGTTGAGCGAAGAGCTCCAGAATTGCACTAAGTTTGTAACTTCATGTTTTTAGCGTTGAGTATGGGCTCTGGTAAGCGCTAGGAGTTACTGAAAAGAATTAATGATTCCTGAGTGAAAAAAAATCGAGAAAAATATTGATCTCATTTGACTTATTTATAAGTGATTAAATGAAATTTTGAATTTCTATATTCTCATCAAGTACTGAATAACTATCATGTTATAGGAGGGAATCCAACATGCAAGGATGTTTAAAGTTGCCTAGCCTAGTAGACCTAACCATCTACCTAATGACCTTAATGAATATAGTGTCGTAAGTCTAGGGATCACAATATGTGATATCCTAAGAAAAAGGTTACCAGATAATATATTATTATATATATTATATAGAGTATGCATAAAAAGTACACCTAGTAATAATATTAATAATGTGAAATAGAAGGAAAAGTTCCATCTATTAATATTATTACTAAGATAAAAATTAGATAGTATAATACCTATAAAAGTTCAATTAGGAACTAGCTAAAATTTCCTAAGTTAAAATATTAAAAGTACTAAATTAAATAAAAGGGTTAAATCAAGAAATGAAGCAATTCTTGATTTAACTGCCCCTTTGACTGAAAAGTCTATCGATAAATTCCAAAGCTAAAGAGAGGCTTGGGGATCTCATCATATCTTCTTGGAGCCATTATTATTCCTGCCATATCTCAAGAGAGTTCTTGGAGAACATTTCCCTATGAGAAAGAAGGATAACTGATCTAGACCTAATATACAAACTAGGGAAGCCTCACCTTAGGAGCTCTAAGCTTCTTGCATGTTGGACCTAGCTTGGGGGGGTCCGGATTTAAACCAGGAACAATTCCGAATCCTAGTTGAGTGGAATGTGGTAGTTCCCAAGTGATTCAATCATCTATACAGAGGTCAGATCTGCCTATGAATTGTTAATGCCGATGAATTGAGTGTGCAGGTTTCAACCATTAAAGGAGTTTCACTTTCAGGTATGAGGTTCTGGACTACCTATTTCAATTCTTAGAATAAGGGTTGGATAAATCATGCAAGGGTTTGTATTAAATATTCTAACCCTGTGTATTATCATTTTTTTTCGTGTCAAATTCTTTTAGAGTTTAAAGATTGATTTATAAACCCTAGGCTGTAATTTATTCCCTATGTTATAATTATCAAAGGTTTTTTTCCCTTCAGTTTTACTTCTCTCATTTAATTCATGTTTAAAGATTTATCAAGGGTTTTGTTTCTTTCCATTTCACTTCTGCATTCACTTTTATAACTTAAACTCAGTTCTTGTAAAACTTAGATTTTTTGTTTCGAGAAGTGGAAAATAACATCAATGTATCACTTCATCTTTTCACTTTGAATTTTCAATATTCCATAAACACACAGCTACCTATCAAGAAACATTCAAAATATTAATTTGATAATGTTACTAAATAAAAAATATATAAATACAAATTAACTATTAAATATTTTTACAAACAACTTTAAAAGTGTTTCACCTTTTAGGAAAGCTCATGCATTTAAATTTGGAATAGACTGGATTCTTGATATCTTTGAAGTAGTTGGTATATTTGGATCATTGGTGAAAGTATGCTGAATTGGGTTGAATGTAGATCCATCTTCCATTGTTATTGTAGAATCATCAACAAACAATGAGCTACACTCAGTAACATGTTTTCTAAATAATGGGAATTGACAATATTGACTATTGTGAGGCTCATTGCAAAATAAAACACAATACCTTTATTTGGACACATATAATGTTGAAATGGGTTGGATGTATCATTCACTAAAGTTGATTCAATTGTACCATCCACAAATAATGAGCTATGCTCATCATTTTTTCCATTAAATAACCAAAGTCTACAACTTTGAGCATTTCCAACTGTGGATGCCCCATCTATAATAAAAAATAATCACATATTTATATGTGGACTAGAATGTTTCGCTAGATCAGATGCATCCACCTCATTTCTATGTTTTTGAGAATGTAACTGCAATTGCTCATCCATGCTTTTCTTCTTCGCACGAACTCGTCCCACCCTTTGAAATTCTAATTTTTCTTTTCCTGATTGTAGCCCATGACTATGCCGCCTTTTTTTATTTGTAGGGCTCAAAAATCTATGCCGCATTTTGGTAGTGATCTTTGATGGAGTTGTAATAATGAATAACATTTTATTGTATTATTTTCGTGCATTGGCAAGCACATTCTTCAATGCACAAGCCTCCTCAATTTTTTTTGGTTTTATGGATAGTAAACCCTTGAATTCTTGATTAATAGATTCCATTCCATCAATCTTAGATACGACATTATCTAGTCTTACAGGCATTGAATCAACATGATATGAGGAATTATCCACATCATTACTACTTGTTTCAATATGGCAACTAATATTGGGAGGAGAATCGAAGCATAGTGGAGGATTTGTTTGTAATTTTGGACTCGATACTATTGTTTCATTTAAGTCAACTAAATATCTAGGCCTTTCAACAAAAGAGATAGAGAAATTTGATAATAGATTATCACCAAAAATATCGTTACTCACCAACATACCAACTTTTAGTACATGTTTACAAACATTCCCATTTAATGCCCAATTACAGTCACAGAAGTGGAAAGTTGACCCTTTATATATGACATTATACCAAGTACCATGAGTATCCTTATTTTGGCTGCGAACCCTATATTCACCATTAGATTTATGGTCAACAACACAATCTTTGTTTGGGATTTTGTTTGCTTTGAATTTGTTGGCTTTCAATTATTCCTGGGATTTTTTAGGTCGTATAACACCCACTTATTTTAAATGTTGCATATGCTTGTAATATAATTCAACCTTTGTCGGCAACACATGAATAAGCTAGTCAACTCGTCTATGACATGCATGGTTATTCTCACTAAGGTACCTTTGTTTTAAGTACCCATGGTAGGATTCAATTGCGTTATTTGTATCTTGATTTGAATGTGGAAAATTCATGTAAGCTTTTGCTCACATATCTAGAAAAAAAATGGGAGTTATGAATTAATAGATACAAATATGTCATTCCATAATTGAGTCATGAAAACTAACTATAAAAAACTTACATATTTTATTGTTAGATAGCCAATTGGTCTTAAAATATTGCAAAAGAATTTTCTCCTCCTAAAAATCATTAAAGAACTTTGTAACTGCATGTTGTACAGATTCATCATCAAGACACGAGTGGATGATTTCTCCTAAAGCGTGAAAGGTGCGGATTTTGTTTTCCTTTCCTTTGTCTTTATTTTGAATGTTCTTCAACCATGCTCGATGGACGTGCCATACACATAATAATATTGTGGAGTTGGTTAGAGTCCTGAAATGCGGCAGTCATTAAAATAGAGCATATATGTAAACATTATTGTTTCATGTCCTTCCAAAAAAATACACACTTCACCTTAATGCCTCAATCTCAGCTGCAACATCATCTGTAATGAAAGCTTGCACGCACCAACCTGGAAGTTCTTCCACACCAACTTTAAATAATGCTGACATCCATTTACAAATATCAATTGTACTGTTGCGTGAAGAAATCACCCAGGCCACTGGGACCCCATTGTGATGTTCATCAAAAACCATCAATGTGTAGAGTTGATACTACAATATTGAAGACAAGACATAATTATAATCATACTTAAGGTATAAGAATTCAAATGAATGTAAAAAATGAAATGGTATTTATGATAAATATGTACTTACTCCATATTTATTTGTGATGAATGTTGAATCCATCGACATAACATTGTTGTGTGAATGTTTCACCATGATTGAACGCATCCACGATGTTTGTATACCTATCATAAAAGGAACATTTTCACCAACATCTTGTTTTTGGAAGAAAAAAAAGTTTTGAGGACATTGATTGTACCAACATTCCACACTCAATGGATCACTTTCATCTTTAACATATTCTATCCATTTCATGTCGTTGTAAACGTTTGAGATATCTTTTCTTGTCATCAAGCTATCTTGAGATATCCCCGTAAATAACTCACCTGATTCTTGCGCTACATCAGAGATGAACATGTTCCATATCATTGTAGCATTAAAACCTTTTCAAACCAAATCTTGGACAGAACTTCGTATATCCTCTGATAGATGTGGTGCATAATTGAATGTTTGAGGCTTGCCAATTGCATCCTTCCCATGGCAGACAACATTACATTTATCAATATGTCTACATGCATTATATGTTATAATAGCATCATGTGGTCTAAGTTGAATTCGTCGCACAATAAAGTGACATTGACAAGCAACTTTAATGCTTTGACGTGGATTGCGTTTTTTCTTTATAGGTTCTAATGCATTTATAGTAACTTTCTGTGTGTATGGACAATATGCGCAATAATAACTATATAGAAACAACTACAACAAATTAGATAAAATATATATGTATGTTTGACATAACAAACTTGAAATGAAAGTTTATAAATATATTGCAATAAATATAAATACCCACATAGCATATTCTAGATATGTCCCAAAATTGGTCACTTTGATATCATCCACTTGTTTACTACGTCGACTATGGACAACAAATTGAGTAGGTGCATCTTCACTTGATTGCTCCCCATTTACAAAATCATCAAGTCGACAATATGGAATGATTGCAACTTGATCTCCATGGATTTCTATCCAAGTCAAATCTTTTGTTGAAAATTCGATCATCTCCTCTGGATCTTGAACCTCTAGTTCATTAATCATCTCCCATTTCTTCATTCTTTAAATCCCTAAAAAAATTACATGTAAAAACAATTTGTTTAAGCTATTTATATAATGTTTTTAAATGCATTTATTGAAAGTATGCAAATATTATTTTAAGGTAAATATTTAAAACATTGCTAATAAGTTCTATAAATGGTAATCTCATAGTTCTATTGTTAAATCAATATATTATTTAGTGTATTGTGATATATTTTCATTTTATTTATTGTTAATATATTATTTAGTATATTAAGGATTATCATTTAGTTTATATTTGATTTTTTATTTATTTTAAAATTAAATAGTTATTAATAAAAATAGTTGATTTATATATAAATTAATCGATACAAAAATAATGAAAATATGTTATTAAATTAAAAAAATTAATTTTTAATGAATTATTTTGTTTTAGGTTTTTAATAAAAAAACCATTAATAAATTAACTATAAAAAATTGTATAAATTTAATACTCAATATTAGTATTTCTATTTCTTATGAAATATAAGATATTAAAAACATAATAAATTTAATAATCAAATTATTAAATTCACTATAATCTATGAATGATAATTGATGTATTTTGTTTTTGTTTTTATGTATGAACACAAAATTAAAAGTTAAAAATTAATGCAATATGATTCAATAATGATATGATATGGCAGCTAACAAAAAATACTTTTTAAAAATATTTGA
>LPNX011200601.1:4289-14490 GCA_001517045.1 Pseudotsuga menziesii
TTGCATCAGTGTGGAGTTGAACTCCTCACATATCAATAACACAAAATTAACTAATAAAAAGAAACATAATAACAAATGGAATTAAAACTTTTATAACAAATAGAATTAGAACTTCTGTAGTAAAACTTAATAATATTAAGTTTTCTCCTAATCAATATGTAAACTTTTGTTCTATTTCAATTATATGATTAAAAATAACAACTTTTCTTTTCTTGCCTTTTTTTAGGTATTTTACTGGTCATTGAGTTTATAAAATAACAAGAGCCACGTGGTGGCAATGTTCCCGACATTGCTATTAACTTTGTAACTAGTTATGACGAATTTTTTTTGCAATTGAAAAACTGGTTGAAGCAGTTGTATGAAGTTAAATAATAATAATTTAAAAGTTAAAATTGGACCATCAAAGCTTCATGAGATAACTTCGATTTGTCAGACAACTAATTTTATTAATGTGATAAACAAACATAACTTGTATTTTTAATAGAAGAATTAACTTCAATTTGAATCATCATTTAACATCGTATCTATGTTTTTTTTTCTTCTTAAAATGAAATAAAAAAAGAGGTTATTAGCAAGCATATTAGCATAACATTTTTTAAAAAGAAATTAGATATGAGCATATATAGGAATCTTAAAAACATTGAAATACATGGTAACTTTCCTCGGCAATTTGACATTCTCCACATGAAATTTCAAGAATGTATAGGATTTTCACAATATAAAAAAATTGACTCCTTTGCATTATTTTAATATTTCATTTACTTCATTCTTATCCATAATTTACATCACTAATTTAAGCAACCGTGTATATTGTACCATGTGTTTGGAATTAACCAGACTCATAATAAGAAACATTGTTAATTATAGTTCTTAGTTTTAGCATTCGAGATTTGGATAAATTTACAACACAAGTGGTAATTGTAGTTTTTTGTCATTCACTTGTGCATATACACTGCAACTTTGTTCCCTTAATGAAATAAGTTGGATACAAAGGTGTACATATTTGGAAGTCTATGTACCTTTATAAATAAAAAGAGTAATTCAGATTCACTACCCTTTTTTGGTGCTCTATGAAAACAATTTTAATTTTTTTAAAGTTCATGTTATTGTTATTATTGGAATGGTTAAACTAAGGAGATTTAGTTTGAAAACATGTTCCATTATTGGAATGGTTAAACAAAGTACTTAATCTCTGTAATTTGTCATGAAATCACTCCATATAATAATAACCTTGTGTGTATGCTTCGTTTGGAATCGATTTTTTTGTTGAGGATTGAGTTTGTTTGGCTGTGACACTGAACAACAAAGAAAAAACATCCATGTATATGTTAAAATATGCAATAGTGCGTATGTCTTCCCTTACATGGAATTTCTTTGTTATTCCTGCTTGGAGTTTGGAACGAAAGAGTCTGTGTGTATGTGTGAAACACTGACAAGAAAGCTTGGCTGTTCTCTACCAGAATCAACAGTCCCCATGGTTTCTGATATGCCCGAAAAGTTCACTGGATTCAGTGCCATTGATGATACGAAAGGTTGTTTAAATCCACCTTCAGAACATTTTGCATCCACTGTTGATTTAAATCAGCGGCCACGATCTATTTCTCACAGGTTGCAAGTGGTTTTGAAACCCACTCTTTTGTAATGAGAAGTGGTTTTGCACAAGTCTCTATAAAGACCGGAAATAGCGAGACTTGGGTGGTGATTGAAAAAACTTTAGCGAGACTTGGGTGGTGATTGAAAAAACTTTAGCGAACTACTAAACCTAGTGAAAGACTTCCAAACTTGAGTCTGAATTTTGGCCAAAATTGTACGTTGTGGAAGAAAACGTAGGAAGCCCCTGCGTCAAAAATCGAGAAGATCAAACACAAGGGTTTTATGTTATATTTTGTAGCAAACTCTGCACGATTTGGGATTTTTAATGTTAATGAGGGAAGAATGGTTTTAGAAGCCACCAGCAGTATGTTTTCTCCTATGGATCTGTCATACGAGAGTCTGGACTAGTATGCTAATTATTCTTCTTGCATTGTTCTATGGAAAGTCCATAAAAGCACTCTTGTCTATCATCTATGGCAAATCAATGCTACAACTTGCAACAGAGTGAGTGCGCCATCTGCTTGGAACCATTCTTCATCTCAATGACACGTCCTCAATGGCGTTGGCATGTAGGCAGAATTATTTATTAACCTGTGTTGGCAACGTCATGAACCGGATTCATAGAATCCACATTTACTTTTTCTTCCTCATATCTGCCAATATAACCTCAAAAATTTCAACTTCTTGATATTCGAGCATAACTAAGTAAAGTCTTAAAATATATATAATAACATAACACATTGATACCAGATTATTATATGATCGAAGTAGAAAAGAATATGATATAACTATATCTCAATTTCATAAATGGATACTCAAAACGCAAAATCTCCTCAAAATGCCAGAAATATCAACACAATTACCTTGATCTAACAAGCCACCATCCAAGTGGAAAAACAGACCGCGAACAAGTGGAGAAGTACTGCTCCATTCATAGTGCTATTAAATGGCATTAACTAAAGCCATTAAACCGTGAATAGCAAGTTGCACACATCCTGGTGAAGGTCTGGGAACAATGTACTGGATTCCAATGATATTAATGGAAACCATTGAATGGATGAGCCACCTGTCACCTTATGTCCTACAAGAAAGAGGCATGTCGAGAATAAAACTTACCGAATACATAATTCCAATTACTACTACATACGCCATCACGCCGCCGGGTCTTGGGGCACAAAGAACCAAGCAAACGTGACCTGCAAAAGACCAATAGAAATTAAGTTAAATCAATATTTAAATAATTCAAGAAATAAAATTTAATCAAACTAGATTAAAAACATTTGAAAACTAAAAAAATTAAATATGCCTATCGAATTAATTGACCTAACCGATTCATATATATTCCCTGTCGGGAACATAATAAAATACATAGTATTTTGTATCTTGAAATAATTTCTATCAATACAAAGTTTCTTTCTTCTTATTTTATAAATTATTTTCTTTTAAAATTTAAATAACATCTTATTTTACTCACTAAACCATACTATAATTTAATAAAAAGTTATTTGTAAATTATTTTATTTTAAAATATAAAGAACATCTTATCTTAATCACTAAACCATAATTTATTTTAATAAAAAAATATAAATCAATTTTACATTGCAAATAAAAAAAATTGTTTTCAAACTTTACACTCATGGTAAACAAACACAAACTTTTAAGATGACTAAAAAAACTAATTCCCATTTATTTTGTAATTTTTATTTTTAAAACATAATTTTTTAAATTCAACCGTTATTACAACTACTCCTCCAGGTACTTGTTTAATAATAGATCCAATACTATTTTGGATGCCACTTGGGAAACACTCCATCTTAAGCTTTGGGCCTTGCCTAGCTCTCAGATTATCTCTTAGCCACCTGATTCACACGTAGCGCATCCTCTCCAGGTAACAGAATGGCGTGGCAAATGCATTTTCATTTGCATTTGCATTTCCCTTTCTTCAGGGTTGTTTTGCTGGAATGTGATTTTATGAGCATCAACATTGAAATATTCATGTATCTTAATTCTAGATTCATTCTCGTCTTTTTTGGATGGATGAATAATTTTCCTCTTCCAATGGGTCTTTCAAAGACCTTTATGGTTTCATAAATTTAAATTCTTTTGTAAAGCCCTTTCCCCTTTTTGGGCTTCCACTTTTAAACCAAAATTTGCTTTGGAGTAATTGGGAAATGAATTTTAGTGACCTTTCGAAGTGGGTTTATAAATTGTAAATACATTTTAGTGGTTTTAATTTCCAATGGCTTACCTGTTTCTTTATGTATTTTATAAGGCTTTGTAGATTTTAACATGAAAATTTTCATTATTAATTAATATTATCATGAAATATAAATGTAGTTGTCTATTTATTCTAAGTTTTGTATTCTATTTTTTGGATTTTGTAGTGGGTTTTGGTGGGAATGCTGTAATTTATTTTGGTACAATTTAAATTTTGATGGGAATGCTGTAATTTATTTTGGTACAATTTAAATTTTGAAGTGTTCAAATTCTATTTTTGAATCCATTAAAAAAATTAAAAAAAATCAACACTCTCAAATACCTAATAACATTCAGATTATGCAATTTTCATCACATATAAGATTATACAATTTTCATCACTATTTGAAATTCTTTTACAAATTTCAAACCAAACTTAAAAAAACAAAATTGAAACAATGTGGATAAAATCCATTGAAGATCGTAATGATGAGAAGCTCCAACATTCAGCTCCATGAGGGCACCAGATAGATAGAAAATGACAAGGGGAAACTAATTCAAATGGAGGCAAGAGACATTGCTCATACCCTAAAGAACATTAAAGGCCCAAAGGCCTTGAAATAACAGTAAAAGAGAAAGGACAGCTGAAGAATTTGGAGGAATAACATTCATGCAAGATGAAGGATGAATAGAGCCAAGGTTCAGAACCCTTATCTCACGATTGTGCACTCCTATTTGTACTAGAGCTGGGCCTTGAGTGCGAGGAGGTCTGCTGCCTTCAAGATTCCTGTTATGGGACATGTTTGTGAAGGTGACACAATCTTCAAAAAGTTTCCAAAAATTGTCATAGGCGCAACTGAATCAACTTTCTAGTGGGGGCGGAGTTTCCTATTGATGTGACACAATGAGGAAGTCCATGACCTTTTTTATCCTTGTCTTGAAGAGTTCCACTGTAAGTTTACACTTGGCCATTATTTCCATCAGGTCCTCATTAATTCTAACCAACACTTTCCTTTGGTTTTCCAAAGCTTCTTTTAATTTAGCATTATTAACTGATGCCACAATAATCCATTGCTTTATATCATCAGCAGAGATAACTGACATGCTGTTGAATTGCTTAGCAAAGTCATCTTTCAACTTTCCAACCACTCCCTGAAATTGTTTTTCATTCGTTAGAGTCCCATCAACGAATGCTCAAACCTGATGATTTAGATCCTTCTGTAATTGGGATTTTGCTCTGTCCAGCTTCTCCCACTCTTCAAGAAGCTCATTCAGTGTCCTAAAATTATGTTCCCGGGCCTTTGTAGTTTCAACGAGTTGGAAATTTGAAAGGTCTTTGACACCCCTCTCATTTTTAGGGACAGTGTCTGCAAGATAAGGATTGATATATTGAACCTCAAATAGGTGATTAGTTTCTTGTCCTTGGTTAATGTTGTTCTTGATATGCACAAAATTGTTATGAATCCTATCAACTTGGACGACTATGTCCCATGCAACATTCAACAATTTTTGTCTTCCTTCCAGATTCTCAACAATGACCCCCTTTATAATCCTCAGTACAGATTTAGCAAGTTCATATTTTCCCTAATTGTTCTCATCAATCTTTTTTTCTGTATTATCAGATGGTCTGGAAGACTCTGGTACAACATATAATGACCAAGTCTTGAACTCATTGAGTTCATTCCTTTGTTCTTCAATGATTTTCTATAGGGAATCATTTTTCGCATGTTGTTCCTCAACCTTACTCTTCACTACATCTGCAGTAGCACTACAAAATATGACTGCATCACTTGCATCCATGTCCTTAACCTCAATAAATTGGGTGGTAGTCTCCACTTGCAATAGCCTAATTGGATCGACCGCCTCCTCTTCCAATAGCTTTTGATCACTAAATTGGATCTTAAAATGATAAAAAAATGGGAAGATGCATTAGCAAGGCATGCAAAAATAAAAAGTATCCATACTATCCCCATACTTAAGCACTTCCTTTTTGTATTGTAAATATTGATCAGTTATCACTTATCCTACCTCATAGTCAATATCATCAACATTACGATATAGTATTTTTCCATTACCCCATGTTGTTTTGCTTTTTCCTCCTAGCCATTTGCTTCTTCCATCTCATCTTCAACTCCATCTGTCTTCTGCCTCATAACCTTTGCTTGCTTTGTAACTGGTCAAGGAATTCCATAGCAGGGTGTCCATAAGAAATCTTATGCTTGTTAAGTTAGGATAAAAAATTGCACAAAGAAAATTACTAGAGAATCCCCATATGGAAAACACCAATGCATTAAAAATCCTAGAATATAAACAGTGTGAATAAATCATTTTATTCATTGCATTAAGTAGGTGCAAAAGGATCTTCCTGGCTTCTTAGAAAAGTACAAAGAAGCTCAATAATCAGACCAAGAATTATGTAGCTCATATGCACACTAAAGAATAGATTAAAGCCAAAATACAAGGAAAGAAAACTAAAATAATGTAGCAAGATGGTCATGAAAACTGAAAAGTATGACAAAGAAAAAGAAAATTAATGATGGAGAATGAGCAATACCATATTGTAATTAGGAAAGGGAGTAAACACCAGTTTTAACTTTTAATAGAAGAATCTAGGCTTGTGCAAATGTCCATTTCCAATTTTATTGACTACTTACTGAATGAATAGGAATTGTTTCTACTGCTGAAAGTAAGAAATTGTTTGTCATCAAAGTCTCCTAAAAGGAGATAAGCCTTTGTATGAATTCTCTTGTTATTATTATCAAAAAATGTAAAATTGAGAAAATGTTTCCATTTCCCCAGGACATCGCAAACAAGGTTTTATTAAAGCCACAGAGACACGAGTTTAACATTAGCAGGATATCTATGATAGTGTGAATAAAGCATAGAAAATTAACTTACAGAAAATACAAAACGAATGAATTATGAATATGTCATCCTACATTTTGTTTTACTCTAAATGTAGAGATGCATTTAAAGGGTTGATTTCAACATGAATAGAGGTGCATTGCAAAGAGAATATAAATAACAGACAACTGAAGCTATTCATACAAAATTCCCTTACTTTTTGTAGTGAGACATCTGAGCTGTTCATTGCCATCGCTTTTCTATATACATCATAGAATAATAATCCAGAATAAGAGGAAAATTGAATGACCATTCAACCAATAAAACAAGAAAAGTGTTGATATAATTAATTTCAAACATAGTACAATCCCCTTACCATTATTAGTTTGCATCTAACCTAGACAATCAATCTTCAATCTCAAAACCCAAACAAGTTATCAATCTTCGATCTTAAAGACTTGAAACCTTGAAACATTTGGTAAGGGTGGAAGTTTGTACGAGATTGCCTTTTATACTATATCTTAGGATAGTTACGCATAGTAAAGTGGGCTTCTAAACCATGTCTCGGGTAGGATTCCTATAATTGTATCCTTTGAACATGTGCCACATCAAATCCTTGATTACATCATGGGATGAAATCAACTCCGTATTTTGGACTATTGAATGAGGTGCCATGTCATCCAATGTAGACCTTCCTTAAGGTATGCACCTCCAAACATGGAGCATTTGTCTCAAGAAGATGTATATTCACGTACATATTTAGGGAATCAAAGACATTATAAAATCGAACAAATACCAATCATAAAGAATGGCAGGGCGTATTCTCCACAGTTAAACCTCCAACAAAAATATTGTTTGAACACGTTATATAATAGAGCATTGTATGCAACAAAATCCTTATTAGAGGTAAAATAAGATCCTTCAGAAAAGAAACGTTTAACCACTAACCAACTCCTAAAAGACGGATCTCATAGATATGTGTGCAATCAATGGTCAATTATGGTTATAACTACTCCTCAGTTCAAGATACGAAGATGGTCGTCAATCGTGATTATAAATATACCCTCTAATACATGTGCAAATCCATTATCCAAATGAAGGGAATTTCCTCCAAGAGGCCATGTCTTTGTGGCCCAATATTTAAGAATTCCTATACCTATTGCCTTCATTTCCTCCAAGAAGCAATGTCTTTAAGGCCCAATATTTAAGAATTCCTATACCTATTGGGAATTGGCAACTAAATAATCGGTTCCCATCTTTCATAAATTCAAGACAACGATCCAAATTTGGGAAACAGAATGGTTAAACCATTGATGACAAATAACTGTACAAAGTAATTATCAAAAAATGGCGAAACACGCTGGTTAAACCCTAATGGGTAATGCAATGATTCTTAACAAATTAATTTTCCCATATCTTCAAGGAAATTTAAACGAAATGGAAAAGAATTTCGACCCATGAACCAAGGAATTTCCTCAAAATGCTTTAGGTTGAAGAGAAATACATCGACATTGTACTTGTGAAGGTGTAGTCGTGGAGAACAAAAGAAGTTTTGATAACCAATCCGACAGTTCTAATAAATATCAAGGACAAAATGCAAATTATTATCATTGGCAACTCTTTTGTTCTTAATGGTAGTCTGAAGGAACTATTACTAAGGCTACAAATATAAAACCCGTTTCAAACATTTTCTCTTTGATTAAAATATTAAACTATACTAGTTATCAACAACTAAATATTTTATTTTAAAGTTCAAAACTCACAATATTAATTTTTAATATGATTTAAAGTTTAAATTTGGAATGAATGGATGGGAACACAGGAAAACATTACAGTCAACTTTAATGTATAAGAGATGGAGACATAAGAGAACATTACAATCAACTTAAAATTTGAAGATATAGACACAAGAGAGGCCCAACATTATCTAAGCTACTTCAAACTAAAACGATCCAATTGTAAAATATCAAAACAAATTACCAGATTCTGACAATGCACATAATAAAGATTAAAAAAATGAAATAAATTGGTTCAACTTGCTTTATTCAAGCATTAATATATACTAAAGCAAAAAATTTTAATATTTTTGTTTAGAAAATAACTCGACTTGCCAATACGTTTCACATGATCACCCATACTATGATCGATGAAAAGCCAAGTTTAGTTAATGTTGTTTGACGAAACATCCACCAACAACCATGAATTTAAAATTGCATATACTCTGATAATCTAAAAATATGTGATAGCAAAGCAAGTGCATCCCAACATTTCTCCATATAGACCATTAAATACAGGATAACCTCAATTCCAGGTAATTTTGTTTCATAACATTTCAATAATAACAAGCTTGAATAGAAATGGGACATCTTGAACAGTCTCCAGATAATATCTTTGCATAAATGTAGCAGACAAGAGAACACGATCATTATATTCCTGGGAACATAGATATGATAGAAATACAAAACAATCATTACATTTGTTGCTCAATCAAAATACGTTCATGACCAGGCTTTTATCAATGTAATATGGTTCAGCTGCAAAAACACACTGCAGCAACCAAACCATGTAATGACTGGCATGCTTATTCTCCTATGCCCTTGACTGCAAGTAGAATGAAATTTGTTTCACAATTCCTCTTATAGGTCACACAATGGCATGTGTACTTTCTTGAACCCTATTTTAAAACTAGCATCTTTAAAGCTAACCAAGACAACTAAATCTCATGAGTATACCAAGAGAGACCTGATTAAAAACATTAACTAAAAGAAACCTGGAAACTTGAAATCTTATACATTCCTGCTGCTTCATTTGATTAAAAAAAAGAAAATGATCATGGCCAAAAGTAATGAATTGAAATATATGTCACTAACCCTCATGTTTATACCTAGGTGAATTATGAATCAACCTAAATATTGAGACAATTGGCCTATTCAAAAAGGGACATACACCCCATTTACTTCACAATACTATTGAGATGCATCCTTTGTTACACTCGTATTTTCTTCTAAGGCACCAAACAAATGTTGATATTGGAATAAGGAGGTGTGCATGTACCTCACAAGCATTTACTTTTCATTAAATTCACTCAGTGATGAAATGATTGAAATGTATATGCACTCCTCTGTCTCAAAATTCATCGTTGTTGGAATAATCTTTAGCAAAATCTCCATAATACCAAATTTCTTAGGTATCTCATGTTTAACAACACTTCAAAAAATTGCCCACTTCTTAAATATTAGTACAAATCCTTGAATGTTGATGAAAACCAGTTTCATTGTACATATGTACTTACTTCATGTTTATTTTCTATCTACCACAAAGTTGTTTCTTAACAGTGTCCAAAAGAAAATAGCAGTAGAGCCAAAATCCACAAATACTGTCGGGATGATTAAATAAATAAGAATCAACCACATTTTGGCCATTTTTCAAATGATTGGTAGCCCACATATCAATATACTTGTCCACCTTTCTATCTTCATAGAAACTTGAACTCAAAACATCTGGCTTCAGTAAGCTCCATCAAATACCAAATTATACTATATCAATGTTGTAGCAAATAACTGAACCT